>OX101821.2:38698029-39298029 GCA_944452925.2 Chrysolina oricalcia | reverse complement strand
CTCAACGCTCGACCGTTTCTCTTGACGGTACCGTTCGATTGGGAAAATGCTCGGAATACAGACGACGAGCTTCTGCAGCATTACAAAATGCTCGTCCATAAAATACATGCATATCTGCATATTCATTGAATGTAAACTGTTCGGCCATATCAAAAAAATTCTAAATATCCTATAGAAAATTGACAATACAATGATGGTCATATGACAACGCACCACTCAACAAAACAAAATCGCATTCCAGTTTCTCATTTTTTATCAAAACTTTCTAAAAGGTTTTTTTGTCAACATCTGTGAAAGAAATTGAACATAATTATACCCTGGATATTTTTCACCTGATCATGTGCAGCCGTTTTTGTAGTTTATTCGTTTGCTTTTTATTAGTATAAGTAAATATTTTTTCCGATGTGCGTTTTTTCAGCTAAATTTAGATTCGGGTTAAAGAATTTCTCTCATAAAATTATTATCAGTGAAACTCCTCAACAGTTAAGCTGTGAAGAAGAATTTGAAACATTCAAATGTTGAGTTTCATGAGATTCAGATAACTGATCAACACATTTCAAAGTTTTGGGGTGTGGACCATCGGGGGTAGTCCGTTCCTGACTTTGTAGCAAAACAACTGACTCCTGCATGAAAGCTCATCGAAGGAATTCATTTGTTTAGTCAATTACCAAAATTTGGATGATTTTGAATATTCACTTGAAAAGTTATCAAAGAAAAACATTTTTCATTTTGTAACTTCGGGGGCCCGTAACTTGGTTACGAAGACTTTTAGGACAAAAAGTTATATGAAGTACTGGTGATATTTTGACCCCATCTATACATTCCCGAGAGGAAAAGAGGAAGTCCAGGGACACCCTGTATAGGTGAAAATGTCCGCCACAGGCGGCTATTTTTAGGTTTTTCCTGAGACATCACATTAGGAATTTTTTTCTCGTTTTCTTCAAAGCCTTTTTTAAGATACAACATAATATTTCCAAAGCTTTTCAACTACATTAAAGCACTGAATTTAAAACTTTGTTGGAGATGTTCCTGGGACCTCACAAAATGTACTCTTTTCTGTTTTTTTATCATTGTTTGACAAATTAACAATAGTCTCAATATGGGGCTTGTTAAAAATCATCGATAAAACTTATTTTAATAGGAACAATGGAACAAACATGCAAATTAATTTGTGTTCATATAAATTGAATAATTTTTCAAAAATGTAAATATCATAAACACATCCTCGTGGAACTGGAGAACTCTCAGATATTTGCTTGTATACATTTTCCAATGCATGTTGTTTGAGCCTTCTCTCATGTCTTCTCTCATCTTGATAAGTTTTTTTTGCCTATACATTTCGAATCGTTAAACTTTTAGATGTGACAGGTGTGAACGAAATCAGTATGAAGCGTTATTGTTTGGTTCAACTGAATTTATACAAAACTGTGTCACTGATAGGTACACTCTTAAAAATACACTTGACTATAATCATTTCACTTAGGAACGTAATAATTATGATGATGATTTCACAAGAAAGATTACCCGGTAAATATTTTTGATGTTATGAATAACGACAATTCAATAGATTGCAAAGTATCTATTCAGCTTGATTACTAAATATACTTTATATTTTTTCACGACCAAACGTTTCACTCCACTCTGAAAAAACACTACTTATTACTTTTGCGAGAAACAAAATGAGGTAGAGTAATCAAAAACTAGAAACAACACTCTCTGTCAACTCAAACACATCACTGAGATCACATGATCACATTTGCAAATGTACGACCGGTAAATATATTCTCGGCGAACGTCGTATGGATAAACTATGTTATGCCAAGTGAAAACATCCACAAGATAACATTTTGTGTACATCGCCGATACATTCCTATAGGCATTCAAAAAAAGCGCATCAAAAGAACAAAAACAAAACATTGAATATCCTTCAGATACCTCTTTGGAAAGTACTTATAATGTCTCAAAGAAACATCAACATGTCTACATTTTCGAAACATCTCAAAACCTCCCAGGGATTTTTGTTCCCCCTGTTTACTATCCCACTAAATATAAAAACATATCTGTTAGATATAATTCAATACCCGTCGTGGTCTTAACCAGGGGAGTAGTTGTTTCCTGACAGGTACTTGCTACAATAAGCCTACGCAGTAGGTGTATGTGGGAGCATAAGGTTAAAATGAACGATATCTCAAAAGAACTCTGTTATCGCAAAAATCTCTCACTGATGAGAGGCAAAACCTCGAAACTAGTCTGCAGGTGGTCACCTTGTCCAATCAAAACATAATTCTGCTGGTTGGTTACAGGGGGCATTTGCAATTGCGTCCTCTGATGCATTGAGGAACTTACACAAGTATCTGTTAGATATAAGTCAATACTACTTTTTTGAATAAAAGTCATTGTGGTTGCCCGATAAAGGGGATGGGGGCACATCAGTTCAAACATTTTAAGTGGCATGGGGGTCGTATTATAAATCGTGTTGAAAACATAATTCAATTCTCTTTTTCAACCATACAATTTTTTTTGATTTTCGTTGAAACTTATTTTTTCAATTTCGATTTCTTGCGGTGCAATAAAGTTCACTTGTGAATAAATTTGACGGTTTTCGTCTTTTGTTCTGCTGAGTTATCATCTGTAGCAAGTTTCAAACTCTGCTATTGAAAATTAGTTCTTTTAATATGAATCTGTATCTGAGGCGTTGGAGAGTAATAGTACTGTACCGGTTCGGTCTCAAAATTTCATGCATTTTCTTATAGAGATCCATTCTGACCATTTTTGGCTCGTACAAGGTCATACCAGCACAGCAGAACCAAGCAGAGCCCACCAAATTATCACGTGGTACCTCCCCACCTGTCACTTGTCAACCGAAATAGTCATTATGAATATCTGTTTTTTACAAATGTTTACACTTCAAACTAACAGCGGTCTAAAGCTGAATTTCCATAGGTCCGTCATCCGATGTCCGATTCGGATATCCTGACATATTTTTTCGGATAAACTAATTTCCAGTTTCCATTCTTCCGAAACCTTTCAAAACGAAACGGTGTTTTAGTGACAGCATTTCAGTGGAATTACACCAACTTTATGTCAAATGTCAACTTATTTTTAAAAAATGGCAAAAGTGGATATTTATTATTTGAATCAGCAGAACGAAATGCATGACCAGGATGACTCAGGGTTAAGTGGAAGAGCGCTACTCCTATGAATTGGGCAACCAATTTGAGGAAGGCGAACTTTGCCTTTTATTCTGCAGGTTTTTCAGCGTTATTGTAATTTTATTGTAATAAGGAACAAGTACATGTAAACCTGCTGCAATAAAAAACGATATTATTATTATTATTATTACTGCCTGCTACACATTACTAATAACTACAAACCTCAATGTTAAAGCTAGTTTTTCTACCGGTGCGATGGTTTCTCGTACATGATACCTTTTTGGTGATCCAACGATACTCAATAATTTGTTGAGTGTGTCACTACTCATTCTCAAATAATTGAAATACTGTTCACTATTTGAAAGTTGCATTTCCTTTACCAGATTGTTGAACATTCCATCTGATTTTCTCTTATAGATATCTCTGATCCAAAATCTTGGAGGATTTCTTTTTCTCTTTTTTCTCAATAGAATAATCGAAATAAGCAACAAATTGTTTTGTATTAGTTTTTTGCCTTCATTCATTTTCAAATCTGAAATTGTCAAAACATTCAAAACAGAGGTTAAGGCCCAATTGTACAGTCCGCATTTAAGCTTAGCTCGGCGTTAAATTTCAATTTCAGTTGTACAGAGCAGGTTCAGTGCTGAGCTTGGTTTAGTGGCTGTCATTTTTCATTTTGTAAACTTAACTTGAGCTGTAGATTTTGGTAGTAGCTGAACCCAAGGAGACTAAAATTTAACAAGGAGAATTTAATCCCCATAAGACAATGGGGACACTAGTAGAAAGAGATGAAAGAACATTTGTGACGAAATGTGACGTAGTTGGACATGTCATGGCCGCCGTTCTCTATAGACAGTGACGGACTAGCTCTTGGTATATGAGAGTTACTGCTGACAGTTTTGTTGCTTGGTTCGAGTTCGACTCTGTACTCATATCCAAGTACGTCACTATGACGCGTTGATGCTACAAGATTCTGATTGGCTAGAGCTTATTCAACCCTCTTTGTTAGTTTAGTCTATTTGGCTCGAACCGAGGTTTGCTGCGTCAAACGTTCAACCTTCAACCTCTCAAGTCTGAGAACTGGTAGCACTGATGTCTGATTGTTTAATGCTGTAAACTAAAACTGATTCACAGTTTTATCTTCTTAATAGTTATTTTTGTTCTCATCGTTGTGTGCTGAAATAATAAAATAATGGATCAACAGCTAGATGATATTCTTCTGGAACTAACAGATGATGAAGATTTTGTGGAAGCAGTAGAAGTAATCGTAAACGCTAGAAGATAGCCAAAGAACTATAGAGATAGAGTCGATCATTTTGTAAATTGGAATGATTAGGAATTTGTAGAAGACCAACATAAAATATTGTTTCGTGAACTGCGTTTAGTAAACCCGAGCTCAAATATGGAGTGTAGAATAGAAAAAATATTTCTTCCCGGTTCTTCTCTGAGCTTAGTTCAGTTGAACCTGGGCTTGAACCATGACTGTACAATTGGTCCTAAATCAGATCCGATGACAGATAAATGATCTCATTTCTCCGACAACGGAAGAAAGTTACAACATTCGGACAAATATTTGGCGCCCTATCATTTTCAAATATTTCTACCAATCACAACACATTCGGATGATCGTATCATCGGATGACGGAACTGTGGAAATTCAGCTTAATGGAGCATTGGGCCGAGGGTCCACCATGTGCCCTCTGCGTCGGGCGAGGAGTGCCCACGGTGATTCCAAACACCTTTGGTTGAAAGCTGTGGGTCCTCGTCCAGTCAACATGGTAGCGGCTGAAAAGTCACGAACGGTCACCCATCTAACGTAGGCTGGAGGGATCCAGTCTGACATGGGCATGCAGTATGGGTGAAAACGACTGCAGACGGCGACCCATCAACGTTGTCGGAGGAATCTGACTAACATGGGTACCTAGGGGGAAGGGGGAGCCCCATCAAGGAAACTTGATGCCCTTCCATAAGGTGTTGGCCTCTAGGGGGCGGGGGTTTCGCTGGATAGGACAATGGAAAACAATACCGTAATTCGGTAGAGGTGGTCAATGCCCTCACCCTTAGGGTTGGGGTGGGTGGCAAAGCCCATCTCGGCTTGTGAGCAACGCTAAAATTGCTCGGGCACTGACACTGCAGAGCCAGTAGTATACTTCAGTATACGGCCTCACCATTGGTAATATGCAAATGGTAGCTTGACTGTGTCGTTGCACAGCCTAAGCGCGCTGATCTGGCGTATCCAAATCCCCACTGCGTTCGCAGCCGCGCTGCGGATAGACCATAAGGTAGGTGCCGTGAGCGGTGTCGGGGCGTAGTGGGATACGATGGGCGGTACGACCTACCGTCACATCACAAAACTCCAATCTTAATGGAGCATTGTAAATTAGCATTTTTCACACGTCATACACAGGACAGTTAACCGAAATACTTCGATAACGTAATTTATATTTTGGTTATGCAATATTTGTTTTAAAAAATTGGCCTTGCAATTTTGAATTTCATTTCTGATTTGTAGAACCCAACTAAAACTATTGATGCTCTATCCACTAAAAAAAAAAAATTTGAATCGGATGGTAAATAATAATTGAAGAGGGGTGCCCCGCTTTCAAATGGGTCACTCTGTATATCGTTGGGTGACTAGAATTCAAAATAATAAACAGAATCGACGAGAAACGAAAAGGAATGGAATGGAACGGCAGAAAACAGAACAAAACTAAACGGGGCAGAATCATATTGAATATCCCAAATCTTTCAGAATATTATCATTTATGATGGAAATTCTTGAGGAATACTTCATGTGTCTAGTCATCTATAAAAAGCAAGTATTAGAAAAATTTATAATCATAAAGAAATGAAATGGCAGTTATTTATGCAATAGGACAAGTTTGACAAATCTGAATGATTTGTGAAAAAATAGCATGTACTTACTACACTATTGTTTCAAAGTGGGCATTATCAAACCAATAAATAAATGTGGTGAATAATTTGAAGCTAGAAATTATAGGCCTATTTCACTAATTTCAAGTTTAGCAAAAGTTTTTGAGAGAATTTTGAAATAAGTATAGAATGTAAATATTTTTGGAAAAAAATCATCTGATTTCAGAAAAACAGCTCGGATTCAAAAAAAAAACATTTAAAACCATCATGCTATCTGTTATCTGACTAATAATATATATCAACATCTTGATAATCAAAATTCAACTATGGCTATTTCAAATTGTGAAAGGCTATTTCTTTGGACCTAGCTAAAGCTTTTGATACAGTTGTCCATAAACGACTATTGATGAAATTAGAGAATATTGGATTTCGCGGCAAAGTTTATGATCTCAAAAATTATTTAGAAAATAGAACTCGATATATTGGAGTGCCACAGGGGACAGTTTTGGGACCACTGCTATTTATTATCTATCTCAATGACCTTTTTTATATCAATACTATAGGTGAAATTCATAGTTTTGCAGATGATACAGTTATGTTATATGGAGGAAAAAACTGGATTGAATTACAGACTAAGACTACGTTAGATTTTAAAAATATTAAAAATTGGTTCTATTATAACCTACTCACGATAAAAAAACAATATATGCCATTCCCATTTTATAATAATACTCTCCCAGACTTAGGGCCACTAATTGATAATCACAAGCAACCTTAAAATTGCAGCATAATTGCTGACCTGTCAATAAAACTTTTATCTTTTGTTATATGGTGTGTGTATATATATATATTTTTGTTTGTATTGATTAGATTTTATGATTTTCTTTGTCATTTATTGTCTTAATATTTTTATCTATGTACCATTTGGAATTTTATCTTATTCTGTAGCGTACTATCATGAGTAAATAAATCATACTAGAATAGAAGAAACAGATAGTATCAAGTACTTATGCTTGACAGACATCTTGAATGGGACAAACAAATAGAATTCCTATTGAGGAAATTGCGAAGTTTATTATCAAAATTCAAGTATCTAAAAACATTCATGGACATAAATACTCTTGACATTCTTTATTTTTCATTAATACAGTCTCAATTCTAGCTTGGGAGATAGTCATGAAATCCTACATCAGAAATCTTGATATTCTTTAGAAATGGTTTTTGAAAGTCTTATATAGTAGAAGTTATTTATATTCAAGTGAAAAACTGTACAAAGAATCAAAGAAAATGGATATAAGAAAATTATTTGGATACAAAATAATGATTTACATCTACAAACATTAAACGAATATAAACTTATTCATATTAAACTTTTAAACTTTATCATATTCATAATACAAGAAATAAAAATAGTGTCACAGTGAAAAATAAAGTTGAAAAAAACGAGGTCTCAGAAAAATTTCAAATAATTATTTCAATTCCAAATGATATAAAAGCGACCAAGTCATTATTCTCATTCAAAAAACAATTTAAAAAATGAATTCAAGAGTCTCATCGACATTTGTTTCATGTTATCTTTCAGTTCAATTAACTCAGGTAGTTCATTTTAGTTATCATTTTTTTTAATTTTAAAATTTTACAAAACATATACCTACATGTAATTCTTATCTGAAATTTCCCGCAACAAGTTTTTAATTTCGCGGGTACGATTAAACCGATTATTCACCTTTTTATACAGATTCAAAATTCAATCAATTCAATTGAATTTTGAATAAACTTTATTATTATTATTAAACACTGGCCATTTATTGTTTCAGAATACAGGATGCCAACAACAGTGTTTGAATTCTGATGAAATGGACATAGATAATGCGGCATTCAGGTTGATAACTGAAACTTTCGAAAAATTGAAGAACCTGACACCACTTATATATTTAGATAAATCATTCACCAATAAACAAATTTTTTCAATGCAAACCGCACAGGGTAAGACTTCTTCGCTCAGTTAGTCATAAGAATATTATATTCGTGCAATCAAACATTGGTGGGCCAGCTCTCGATAAATTCCCATTCATCACATTTATTTTTTTACAATTGATAAACACCAGCCCTCTTGTCTGTTCATAACATTTAATACATTGAATATTTCGTACTGGAAATTTATTCTTGGGATCCATATTCATTCAATAATAATAATACGTAATTTTTTACTAAAATTTTTGGCAAAAATAGGTGCTATAGTTACCAAAAATTTGGAGTGTCGAAATGTGAACATAGAAATGATGATAGATGAAATTTCATTAAATTATTTTTTTACAGATTTCTGCGATCGTAGGAGTTTGGTAGACTTTCTGAGAGATTTCTACGATGGCAAGCTCCCAGCTCCAATAAAGATAAGGAATATGATGAGAAATTCAAAATTATTTGTTGAAGAATACAGATGTGAATTGTAGAACGATTCATTAAATTTTTTTACTTACCTAACGCACTATCATTCTTACATAATAAAGGGTGACTCAAGAGTAATTTCCCATTGATTGGGAAGGGAAAAATAAATAAAACTATTTTTTTCAAATCGTACATCCTGTTTATTAGCACTTATTGAAGCTGAAAATTATCCCAACACTCCTATCTCATACCACTTTTTAGTTATATCATTTATATTCGAATTGTCTTTCAAATAAATAATCGTGACCTATCCAGAACGACCCTATTGGGGTAGTATTGAATGAAATGAATAACATCGACCTAGAATATCTGTTTTTGTAACGAAAGTTTCTTTTCTTTGACGGAGAATGTCAAATCAGCAGCCGCGGTATTCTTATCTCTCGACTCGACAGCTGTCGTGTCGAGCAAACAAAATTTTCGATTCTCATGTTCCATATCGAGAAGTGAGTATCAACTACAAAAGTCATTTTTATTCGACATCTAAAGAGGTGTCGAGAAATCAATTTTGTGAGGTTATAAAGTGATGAAAAGTTTTTGATTTGCAAAAATATCGTCATTTCGACCAAAAGAATAACGATAGGTACATCTGCCAATTGAATATATGGACAATCATCGAGCACATGATGTATACGAACAAATCGATATGATATTGATATACGGAGAATGTCAGAAGAACACCATTAATGCTAGTATGGTATACGCTGTTCGTTATCCATTAAGACTGCCCCCTCCTAGAACCTACTTCAGGAAATTGGAAATGATGATTTATCGTTAGTGACGAAGCGGAAACTAATGTCTTGGCATATGTTAATTTTTCTCCATCTGTCTCAGTACGAGAATTGGAAATTGATTGCGGGATCAGCAGGGAAAGTAACAGAAAAATACTGAAAAAACATAGATATCGCTCCTACAGATACAGTTTGCATCAGCATCTATATATATGAAAATGACCCAGAACGGAGACCAACGTATTGTAATTGGCTTTTGCATCATCATGATTTGAACAATGATTTCGTCTCAAAGACGTTGTTTGCAGATGAGTCTAGGTTTACGAATAATGGTATGTTCAACAGGAATAACACAAGGTATTGGGCTCAATAAAGTCCTTGGTTGATGAAAGGTCATTTCTGAGAAAGATTTGGATTCAACGTCTGGGTAGGATCTGTTCCGAGCACTGACAAAAAGTGCTTCGAGTACTAAGCACTCTTGAAAAGTGATCGGGAGTCTCGAGCACTAATCACCTTTTTTCACGAAGTGCTCGCGATTACTAAGCACTTTCAAAAAGTAATTCGATTTAGCACTAGCACTAAGCACTTTTCAAAAGGGCGAGACCGTTAAGGTGGGCGTTCAATTTCGTGTATTCCAAGTTCATATTGAATTTGGAAACGGTTTCACTTGGAAAACTCAAATTTGGTAGGTGAACTCAAAAAGGATTGGAGTACTTATTGAATATATTGACATTGATCTGATATCTAAAATTGAGAATTTTTTGGTCGACATTTGAAGGAAATGAGTCAATACTTGCTTTTGTTTTATTTCAATAGAATGCCCCATAAAAACAGTGCAACTTCCAAAAGATAGGGAATATCCAGACAATGTCGTTTGGGAGATTAATTTGATTTCCGAAATGGGCAGCGAATAGCCAAATTCAAATATAGAGCGGCGCGAAATAGTTCCTACCTTACCAACATTCGCACTGATTTCTTAGTTCGGCAGTTTTTGGATAGAAAGCACCATGGTATACTATATTTCATTCATGTCAGAGCGTGATGTCGTGTGAATGAAATTGAAATAGGAATGTGACTTTGATAACCATACGTAGACGCTAGACGGACAGAAGTAGTCAGATCGAGAAAATGAAATGTCCATATTCATAAGCGTTAGATCTAAAAAAAAAAACTGCTCAACACTGACATAAGTGGTTAAAATCCCAGAAAAGAGAAAATGAGTCAGCAAAATCTGTCATTATCTGACGGTCTATAACTTGAGTCTTTTGTGGACCGCGGGCCTCCCAATCGGGGCGTGAGGCAGAGGGTAGGCGGATCGTCACGTTCAGCGGACTGAGGCAACTTATATATTCATTCGGTAAACTTTGTTTGAGGTAAAAAATCAAATATAAAAACAAAATATTGTAAAACAAAGTCGCCTTTTCCTTGTAACTGCTAAACGGCTGAACCGATTTTGATGAATTTTCGGTCGTTAGATTCGTCTTGATACTGATGCAAGTGAGAGGTATAAGGTTAAACATAATTTGAATCGGTGTCGCTTTGACGACTTGTCTGGTCCAGTCTACAACTGTTCTAAAGATTCCTAAATAGAATATCATCGTTTGCAATTGCAACCAATTGCAACCATTAAATATAATTTACTAGAACTTACCTAACTGCGCACTAAATTCACTCCGAACGCTATAAACACTTTTAACTACATTTATGTCAAGACTGAGCCCTCGAACCTAGAATGTGCATGCGGGGATTAGCGCAGTGGTTAAGCGCTCGCCTGGTAATCGAGAGATTGCAGGTTCGATTCCCAGACGGTGCGATCTTTTTTCATTTTCAGATGTGAAAGTCTGAATGACTGAGGCTCGTGTCGGCTGGGAATAATCCTCCACGATTCACTGTTGCGTTAAAAATTAACAGTGCTGCTCCTAAAGTGGCGTATGGAGTTAGTAACAAGGCCTATCCAGAACACATGGCTAATGACCATAGCAGTCGATGCCAAAAACACCAAGGAAAAAAAAAATACCTATAAGGACGCAATCAGTAGTTCTTGGGTGTTTCATATTTTCAGCAACATTCAAAGATCCATAGCTGAGAAAAGGCTTAATGCTTAGTAATCCCAAAAAGTGCTCCCGAGCACCGCAGTGCTTGGGAGCACTTTTCTGGATTACTAAGCACTAAGCCTTTTCGAAGCACTAAGCACTGAATCCAAAAAGTGCTCGGGAGCACAGTGCTTACGAGCACTAAAATGCTTTAAGCACTTTCATGAGCAGTAAGCACAGTGCTTTGGGACAGCTCTGGGTAGGAATTATAGGGACAAGAATCATTGGACCAATTCTTTTCGACGGGTCTTTGACGTGCCAATGATATCTAGATTTCTTAGAGAACGATATTCAAAATAATATCAACGATCTACCTGATAATATCAGCGAAAGTATATTTTTCCAGCAGGATGGTGCAGGACCACATAATGCTAATATTGTTCGGGAATATCTGAATAATACCTATGGACAGAGATGGATTGGAACAAATAGTCCAATAAGATGGCCACCTAGATCACCCGATTTAACTCCTATTGACTTTTTTATGGGGTCACATCAAATCCAAAGTATACTCCAGAAGACCTACTACTTTGGAAGACTTGAGAGATAGAGTTCAGCTTGCATTTCAGGAAATTTCTAATCACGAACTGATTAATGTGATGAGGTGCACAAAAAATAGAAATAGTCTATGTGTTAGTGAAAACGGGCAACAGTTTGATCATATTGGTCACTGATAAATAAAATGATATTTCGCTTGTTGCGAAACTGTTCTATTGAAAATTTGCACGGTTCATTGTTACCACTCTGAAGTAAAGTTTGAAAAAATTAATAGATGTCAATACCAATATTTTATCTTTACCCGTGCGTCATCATTGTAATGCATATGAAATAAGTCGAGAAATTTTAGTCAAAACAAAGTCTAAATGTAAAACGACGTGGCTGATATCCCGATAAAAATTACAACGTGTAGATAATGAGATAAGATAATGAATTATTAAATTAACTAAATCAACCAGGCATAATCTAAAAAAGAGTTAAAATATATCGTGAATGTTTTTGGTCTTTATTTATAGAATTAGGTAAGGTTTTTTTCTCAATAGGGTTTCCACCCTCTGAATTACTGTTGTGTGAATATCCCGGTAATACGGAATTACAATCACATATATCAATTGTGAGGTTAGAAATTTCAAAGATTATTTGTGAAAAAAACTAATTGTATTGTACTTACTTTGAAATTAATGATTGTAAGAGACGTTTAGTTTTGAAAAAAAACTGTTTTTATAATGTGTCTGACAACAAAACGAAGTAAAAGTGGTGACAAACAATCCCCAATGACAGAAAATAATGACGTGATTGATGGTACTGCTCTAGTCAATACACTATTTGGCAAGTTTAGTTGAAATGTAAAAACACTGTCAGCTTTATGGCTATCTCTTTCCACTGTTTTGAGTTTCAATGGATCATCACAATATCATAAGCGTGTTCCGTTTCATGCATACATCGCATCACTATTGCAGACATAATCAAGCGTTCCGTTTCAACTAACATTGACGTTGGTGGGTTGAATCGGAATGATTTTTGCTTGCGTGGTGCATGCCGTTTCCCGCAGATGTTGACATTTATCACTTTATCAGTTAACCAAATTCTTATGTAACAAAAACAAATCTGTTAATCTAGTAAATAAATTAATATGGGTCGAACGAAAGTGTTAATGGCAAGAGTAGGAGGAGAGGTTTTTGAAAATGAGAGTAGCTTAGATTCTGATACAAGTGATAGTTATGAGGATAATATCGTCTGTCCCACGACTTCAATATGTAAAATACTAATTTTCTACCAAAATTTTCAATGCCAAACTCACGAAAGTGCTATCAGGTTGTCTACTTTGAACGAGAGTGAATTCGCGAATGTGTAAACTTACCTAGGTTTTTAAAGCAATAAGTACGAATATTCTTAAAACTCTTCTCATTCGAAATGACAAATTGCACATTCGTGGTTTTGGCATGAGACCGACGATATGATGTTGAATGAAATGACGATTTTTTTGGTAAATCAGGTTTGATAGATCTAATTTGGATCGCATTCATCGCTGCTAGACGAACGGGCAGTAGTTCATGCACTTTCGATGTCTCAAGGCCAAAGAGGGGAATATAAAAGAGGGCGTGTCAATGCGCTCCTAATGTAGGAAACGGAACGGTCATATGCGCATTATGTCCTCAATGCATGAAACGGAACACGCCTCATAATTCTTTGCTTAGAAGACAAATGTCAACGAATTTTGATTCGCTCATAGCGGTAGATAGACAGAGATGTTACATAGGGAGTGTGTTATTTCTTAGATCATAAATTGATGACGCATGGGTAAAGATAAAATAATTCAACTGTACCGTTGAATAGGTAATCAACTTCTCTATAGAATGGCAAAATGGCCCTCGGTAGGTACCATTTAAAAAAAAAATATTTTTTCGTTGAAAATGCGTTCAAAAATTTCAATTCCTGTTGTAGGATTTCTTATTGATCTTATCGATGAAATTGCTATTACTATGAGTTAATGATTTCAATTAGTATAGATTTTAACCTGATCAAGGTCTCCTGATGTGCACAAATAAAAATTAGTAATTTGATTTTTTTTCATTTGTAAAATAAAATTTTGTCGTATGTAATTTGAGCCGTAAAATCCGAGTAACATCGAACATACAGGGTGTTCCATTTGAAAAATCGAAGTTGGTGGCTATTTTGGCGAAACCGGAGGTCGGCCATTTTGTTTTCATATGTGTGTCAATCCGAAATTTTGTCTCACATCAATGTACCAAATTTTATCCAAATCAGTTCATAAGTAAAGGAGTCATGGCCCTAGTCTCATTATCACCCGGTATACATGCCGCCAACACACCAACGTGGGGTCTGTCTTTGGACAAATAACACTAGGTGTGTCGTCCTGATGGAAGCAACAGAAGGGCAGGTCCAAACACAACTCCGGTGCTACTCTACCTCTACCTACGGTGGTATAGTAGGTAATATTTTTAGCAGTCATCGTAAATCTGTTTGACGTTATATGTCTCTTCAAAAACTGAACTTCGTATCCTTGAAGAACTTTGGCAACAAAGTTTCTTGTTGTTTGGACACATGCGGGATAGTTTGGACAAATGTCCAAACCATGCCACAGTAGTAATCTTTCAAAAAGTTGACTGAAACTGAAAGAGGTTATGTTTGTCAATGACTTCAATTACAGAAAACCAATACACAAACATCAAGCATTATGATCGATAACTTGTGATTCATGAGAAGTGGCTGTTATCCCAGTAATACAGCTCTCCTTATAAATGAAATGTTAGATCAGAAACCTTCAAAATACATTTTTCTAACTTACCTACTTAAACCGTAACCAATTCACTTGCTGCTGCGTTCACAATGAGGAGACCACTGAACCTATACGCCGAACGAAAAAATCACGTAAATGTAATAAATCGCTAGTGTGGTAGGCGACGATTTCTTTGGATCGGTTACAAACTTCACCAAAGCAACCATGAACCACTCCTAAGTCGCCCACACTAGGAAATATTTTTATAAAATGGTAGCATGCTGCCACCAGGTCCGAATTGAGTTTTCAATCCGCTAAGACCATACGGATTTTAGACAGTGGATAGCTCTAAAAAAATAATGATAATACTTTTCAGCGCTACTGGTTTTCGTGTTTCGCCATCATCTTAGAGGACAGTTGTTAATTTGCAGGTACGGCCACGGCTTCACAAATGCGTGGACTTTACATAAGGGTTGAAAAAGTAAATAATAGTCGATAAAGTTCCACGAAACATTTACTAAACAAAATGGTGGGAAATAATAAACGGTGAATAATAAAAATTGTATCAAATATAGACAGACAGTTTGAAATAATTAAACGCTTCAAATAAACCAATCCTAAGAATACAATGTACATTTAGTATCGGAACAATTCATAACTCCGTTAGTAATCAAAAATGAAAAAAAAAACAAACAAATAAAATCGGTAAATTGGATAGTCACCCTCTCATAAAAAAAAATAATATTAAGCTTGCTCTATTAGTGAGTACACTCACCAACATAAAATTCCAGTTGTTTTTGTCCATCGGAAACAACGAGACACTATTATAATTATTGTTATTAATAAAGATAGAAAAATGCCTCGAACATGTATTTAACTATTTAGATTGAATAACTGAACACCCACTTATCCCTATTTGAATATTATACCTTTCACGCCCCAAAATTAGAAAACAATTTTCTCTATTATTATTATTATTATTAAACAAATAGAATACCCCAAACGTATATTTAATTACTTATTTTAGTTGAATAATTGAACACCCACTTATCCCTAAAAATTAACACCCACATCGTCGGCCCCATTATCGGGGGTGGCAAAAAGCCACCCTCACCGGGCGTTCGAAATCGAACCAACTCTTGTCATTAGCACTTCAACACCGACTGTCCAGCTCCAAAAGCTCGTTCTTCCGAAAAACCGAGAGCATTCTTCACAACCTACCCTCTGTGCTATTTTTAGATCGTGGCTTATCTTCAGATAGAGACCCACTAGAAATTGTTTAGTCTAGCGCGCCGTTTAACACCCCTTCATGAAATTTTACGATAAACTTTAACCCGGAGAAGTGATATCTTGAATAAACTCAGAAAATTAAATAAGACTATTCTAATACTAATATAGGACCATCTTATACAGGGCACAACGTTATACATAAAACAGTGCACACTGTTACAATACTCTCCTCTTTGAAAAAAGTTTAAGGCTTCATCTTGCCTTAACTTTTTCCCAATAAAGATCAGGAACGGCAAAAAAAAACAAGTCGCGTTGAATCCAAACAAAACAAAACATTGTATCTTACACAAAATAAATTCCGGTCCTGGTCCTTTTTTCGTTTCTGGAGGTTCGTATGCTATAACTAAATCTTATTCCTATGGTACAACCTAAACTCTAACATATACCATTATCAGCGGTCACGTTCATTTCGGTTTAAGAAATTGACTCCAATAACTTTCACTCCTGAATTTCGACGAACTCTGGTCTATTTTACTGGCGTCGCTGTCGCTGGTGAATGAAGTGGAGTGACCAAAACTTATCAGTTTCTTCAAGCTCCGATTGACTCGGCGTTGTCCACCATTGAAAAAAGAGTAACCTCTCATTTGCCTTACAGAGTGACATACTGGTTCAGTATCAAAATCAACCTTCTTGGCTACGGGTTTACCACTGCAACTGGTATATACATACAGGGCGCCATAAACTCGCCGCTGCATACCATAACTCATCCTCAATATATGGGTACGTATACTGGGTTCACTTTTAACATTGTGAACATCATTTGCCACTTTTCTGACTTTCGTCCTCTGAGCTCCATAACTCTAGCTCATATTAGGACCCATCGGCGTTTACTATCAGCTGACACCTTCTACAATAAGCTTCAGCTACAACTGTCGTTAACTGAGCTAACTTCTCCGCTACTTCTGATAAGTCCATTCACTTCTGTCAACAAGGTTTATGAGATAAGTTACTCAATCGGACATGTCATTTATCTACTCAGAGCTTCACTCCAATAACATTCACAATCTCCGTTGCTGCCCCTTCAAATATCAAGTCCATTTGGGATAATGTCTTTAAAATGTTTTCCCGGTCACGCACTACTTAAAATTAAACTCAGTCCATTTTAGTTCAATATCACTCATAGTCCGTGTGAACCAAAAAATTCAATGCCATATAACTGATAAAAGTCCAATTTGTAAACCATATCTAACTCATTTTCATAAAAACAAAACTTGCCATTTGAAAATAACAAAAAAAAGGTCCAAGACATTCAACCTTCAATCGCATCCGTGAACAGCTATATAGCTCTAGCTCTCTATCAAACCAAGGCAATTCAGAAAAACATCATATACAATTCAGAAAAATTTAAAACAGGAACTAATGTAATGTTCACCATAAACAGTGAAAAACAGAATTGAAAAATGTTTGTATAACGATGCATATACTTTCATCATCACAAAAATTATGTTGTAAAAAAAAGATAGTAGAAATAATAACAATAATGTTCGAAATCGACAACATTTTACCAACAGCATTCATACTCAATCTAGTGCCTATCTGAGGTCCTATCAAATAGCCAATAGAATTTTTATTTTAAAAGAAGCTTAAAGGTGCTTCATCCCATTCGAAAAAAAAATATCTCTTTTGAAAAAATAGAACAAATAAAAAAAATCTGAACTATTTCCTTTTTGTATAAATTGTATAACCCTGAAAAAAAATCCACATCGGTTTGGTTAAAAAAAGAACAAAATCGCCAAAAAATCTTCCTACAATTTTCAACTCTGAAAAAAAAACTCATATTTGGTAGGAGAATTGTCATTTACGTTCGTATAAAAACGAATTCCTTAGTATTCTTCTGCAGGATCATCATGCGAAGAAACAAACCACTCACTCACCAGCTGGTGCTCAACCCTGGTGGAAGTATTCTGCAGTCCCTGCTACTTAGCCAAAAACTACACAAAACGCATATACCATAGACGCAAAAAACACACAAAAATAACGCCATTATTTTCATAGTTCAAGACGTCGACATGGCCGTCAGGTCCACCAACGTAGGAACTACCGTCCTCCAAATTATTTGCTCAGGGTCTACCATCAGACCTCTGTTCAAAACATCACCATACACCTCCAAGTAGACAACGGCCCTTTTCGCATCGAGCCTTCCATTTTGATCCACTATTGGACCTGTCCCTACAACAAAGAAAATACGATTTGCGCCCTACGCATTCGACGAAAACCAACTGCATTCCGGGCACATACTACGACGAATACAACAACTACTCGAACTTCCATTCTCCCCGCAGTTCTCCGCCGTTGATTCACCTTTTTCTCTAACTGCTCCTATTAGTAAGGACCAATTTCATCCTTCACCTACTTCCAGCCATACTCCTGCTGCTCCTTCATTAACCTTTAGTTACAATCCTCATCCTTCCCAGGGCCGACGAGTGTATTCCTCAAATTTTTCAATTATAATATCCCATATCAACGAAATCACAAAAATCCGATAATTTTATATTAGTATTCTGTCTCAAAATTTGCCGTATTTAATATAGAAGTAAAATCAAGTTTCTCCTGCACCAATCCAAGACCTATGACAAAAAAAAGTAAACATTTCCCCATCCCCTAAATATTTGTCTCCACTGGTTCCTGAAATTTAAAGTTCATACCAAATTTTCCTAATTTGTATCCACTGGCGCCTGAAATTCTAAATTCAATAAAATTATTCCTGATTCCTTAACGTTGATAACTCTATCTTCCTTCTACTGTATTAAAAAAAATCAATGAAAAAAAATTAGAGAAAAAAAATATCATTATTATTGTTATCGGTTTCAAGCATTTCATTTAACATTTCTCAAAAAGAACCACATAAATTTTTTTTCAGTGAACTAAGCTCCACCTCCTAGATTGCGGAGGTTTCACGCACTTTTCTAAAGTCGCAGAACCCGTTCAGTTTATCTACTGACTCGAAACTGTTCAGTCTATCTACTTTTTATTTTTCTTTAAAATAAATGAATTTGAATTCAACCTAATGATACCGATTACAATCGTCAGAAAACCTTATGTAACGCATTATTTTCGAACTAGCATCAAAAAAAATAAAAAAAAAATTTTTAAAAAAATTCGCCCTCTAACCGAAATTTTCTTGACAATCCTCTTTCAACCCCCTAAAAAAATTATCCCACCGCTGTCACCACTGTAATAAATCGCTAGTGTGGTAGGCGACGATTTCTTTGGATCGGTTACAAACTTCACCAAAGCAACCATGAACCACTCCTAAGTCGCCCACACTAGGAAATATTTTTATAAAATGGTAGCATGCTGCCACCAGGTCCGAATTGAGTTTTTAATCCGCTAAGACCATACGGATTTTAGACAGTGGATAGCTCTAAAAAAATAATGATAATACTTTTCAGCGCTACTGGTTTTCGTGTTTCGCCATCATCTTAGAGGACAGTTGTTAATTTGCAGGTACGGCCACGGCTTCACAAATGCGTGGACTTTAGTAGGAGATTTGAGCCGGTTCTGGGCCTCCCCCCTCCACTATGACGTCATCGTTGACCTTGTGGTGACCTTCAGGGATGACCTTGGTGCATAGGTACCTTTGTGTAGGTCTATGACCTTGGCATGCCCTAGAGATGCCTTTGAAATTTTGTGTTTGACCTTGATTTATATTGTTGGGAGAGGTGTTCAGGGTTTGTGTTTGACCTTGAGATGACTTGGAATTTTTTTCATACACGGACAAGTACTTTTTGTAAGTACACATATTTTTTTTTCCTCCATGTCTTGCATGACCTTCATGTCTACCTACTCAGGTACTGTGTATGATCCTTGTAGAGTGCACATGAAAAGCTATACCGAAGTATGGAGACGGTACACGTCCGCACACCACGGAGATCCAGCCCGATATGTGAGCTCTGATTCCTCTCCCGTGATGTATACCTTGCGATGGTGGTGGGGGGAGAGGTCGCGTGACGTCAGCGCTAAGCGCACGACGATCCACTGATGTGTGTCAGACCCTCGCTCCCGACACGGTGGATCCGCTGACGTCACACACCCATACGCTGAGGCGATGTAGCGACTACTATTAACTCTCCGTCCTCTCTGTATTGATATGCTGTTGGATGCGTTAACTGGTGGGGAGGGCTCTGTGACGTTGCATGAGTAGTCGATGCAGAGAGAATTTGTTTACCCTCTCTTCCACTCATCGAAATAATATTTAAAGGTGGTGAGAATGATTGTGAAATCAGTATTTCATTGAGTTTTGTGCTGAAGAGACATCGAGAAAATGTATTCCTGTGGATGTGGTAAATCGTTCACTCGTAGTGATAATCTCCGTCGGCATCAACTCCAAAGTTGCCAAGGTGGCCCTTCTGTGAAAAGGATTAAGTTAGATGCGGCAGCATCGACACCAATGTACACATGCAATTGTTGTAATGTGTCAATTCCTGCTTCCCAAGTTAGTTCTCACAAAAGAACTCTCCAGCACAAGAACAATGCATGTGTTCAAGTGAGTGATGGCATACAAATTATAAGGAATGCTTTCAAGTGTAGAATTGTGAGCTATCGCGTGGAAAGTCCAAATGTTTACACTGAATATATGCCATTCTTCAGTGAGATCAGAGAAAAAGTTATTGGATTACTTGAAGAGGCAATAAAGGTTCACAAGATCTTTAAAGTGAATATGGAAGTATTTGGCAGCTACATTGTCCAAACACGGGATTTGAGTGATACCAAGTCATTCAACTCACAAAATAAAATTGTGGATCAGTCTACGGATTTGGGTGCATTATTCGATGGATTCCGTGATGTCATCATTGCTCAGACTACGGAATTTGAAGAACGTGATTCAGGTATGTTTAAGGTTTCCTTCTAATTACATGAATATTAAATTATGTTTATGTTTCAGGATGGAGTTGTGAAAAAGTTATGTTCCTCGAAGTGAACATCAACAAGTATAGTCCACTCAGCGGATGTTCGTATGTGAAGCTGCCCGAATTCATTGAGACAAGAAAAGGTGTTGTGAATATTCGCAATGAAGATCAACATTGTTTTGCATGGGCCATCACATCTGCATTGTTTCCTGCGAATGGTAGAGTGTCAGAAGTTTCCTCATACCCCCACTATTCCAATGTCTTGAATGTAACAGGTATGGATTTTCCAGTTAAACTTCAAGCTATAAAAAAGTTTGAAGACATAAATGATATTTCAATAAATGTTTATGGGTTAGAGTCGAAACTTGATAAGGGTAAAATGAAATATGAAGTGGTTGGTCCGTTGCGTTACTCACAGAGAAGACTCAGAAGACATGTCAATTTGTTACTTATAACAGATGATTCTGGCAATAGTCATTATTGTTGGATTAAAGACCTTTCTAGATTAGTTTCAAGTCAACTATCTGCGCATGAGCATAAAAAATATTTTTGTGATGGATGTTTATTGTATTTCTCTCATGAGCGATTATTGTTACGTCATCAGTTGCATGACTGTAATCACTTGAGCACTACAACACCATCAGTCAAGTTCAGAATCAACAAATATGGTAAAATGTTACCGGGGAATACACTTATGTTTGAAAATTTTGAGAAACAGCTGAAGGTGCCATTTTTAGTTTATGCCGACTTTGAATCAGTTCTCAAACCCATTCAAACTAGTCAACCCAACCCTAAACACTCATACTCGAACAAAACATACAAACATGAACCTTATTCATTTGCTTATTCGATAAAATGTTCATACAATGATAAATTAACTAAATTTGTGACATATAGGGGTGAGGATGCAGCCGAGAAATTTGTTACAAAACTTGAAGATGATTTAAGGAATATTTATCACAATCATTTGAGGTATCCAATTCCTATGGCTGCACAAACCCCCTCGGAAGAAAAAGAGTTTTCTTCTACTCAATTTTGTGGTATATGTGATAAACCATTCTCGGGTGGTGATGTGAAAGTGAGAGACCATTGTCATCTCACTGGAAAAAAAAGATCACCTGCAGCACATTCTGTATGTAACTTGAATTTCAAACTACCTAATTTTGTTCCGATAATTTTCCATAACCTGAGTGGATATGATTGTCATTTGTTCATAAAAGAACTGTATAGAAACAAAGACAAAGTGGATGTTATCCCACAAACTAAGGAAAAATACATATCTTTCACCAAGCATTTATTTACTCACTCATACACTGACAAAGATGGAAAAGAGAAAAAGAATTATTTGAAAATGAGATTCATAGACAGTTTTAAATTCATGTCGAATTCTTTGCAGAACTTAGGTGCTAACTTAACATCCGATCAGTGTATTGAGATGCATAAACATTTTCCACAAATTGACAAATTCAATTTGATGAGACAGAAAGGTGTTTTTCCATATAACTTTGTTGATCATATTGACAAGTTGAATCATCCAACTCTCCCCACAAAAAATCAGTTTTATGACAATCTTAACGGAGAGCATATATCAGATAAGGATTATATGAGAGCGAAACGTGTTTGGCATTTATTCGAGTGTAAGAGTTTGGGAGAATACTCGGATTTATATTTGAAGTCTGATGTGCTTCTATTATGTGACATATTTGAGAATTTTAGAGACATATGTTTAGAGAAATATAAATTAGATCCGGCACAGTATTATACAGCACCCGGATTATCATGGGATGCAATGCTAAAGTATACAAATATTGAATTGGAATTATTGACAGACATTGACATGATACATTTTTTCAAGAAAGGAATACGTGGTGGAATAAGTCAGTGTAGTGGAAGGAAGCATATTGCTAATAATAAATTTTTACCCGATTATAACCCCAATGAACCTTCATCATTCATATCATATTTAGATGCCACCAACTTATATGGTCACAGTATGTCACAACCATTACCCACCAATGATTTTGCTTGGCTAACACCCAATGACATTTTCAATTTGGACGTAATGGCTGTGGCATCTGATAGTCCATACGGTTATGTTCTCGAAGTGGATATTCATTATCCCCAAGAATTACATGACAAACATGCTGATCTCCCTTTTCTCGTTGAAAGTTTAATACCTCCACATTCCAAATCGAAAATTCCTAAATTAATTCCAAATTTAAATGACAAGAGAAAATATATTGTACATTATAAAAACTTACAGCAGGCTGTGGCCAATGGTCTTATTGTCATGAATACACATAGAGTGCTGAAATTCAAGCAGTCATGTTGGATGAAACCTTATATTGATTTGAACACTGAAATGCGCAATCGCTCTAACAACAAAGCTGAAAAAGATTTCTATAAACTCATGAATAATGCAGTTTATGGGAAAACGATGGAAAACGTTGATAACAGAATAGATGTTAGATTGGTGACGCATTGGGAAAGCATCAAGAGGAAAATGGGTGCTAGCACCCTAATATCACGTCCTAATTTCAAAAGCTGTTCAATTTTTTCCGAAAATTTCGTTGCTATTCAATTGGGCAAAGTTAATGTATTGTACGATAAACCACTATATTTGGGATTATGTATTCTAGAATTATCCAAAACAGTTATGTACAACTTCTTCTACGGATGTATTAAACGTCATTATGCAGAAAATGTTACCTTACTCTACACTGACACGGATTCTTTAATTTTGAAAGTAAAAACTGATAATTTTTATGAATTCATTACCAGCAATATAGGTGAGTTTGATACTTCCAATTACAAATTAGGAAACCAATTCAATATTCCCATTACAAAGTCAATTCTGGGTAATTTCAAAGATGAATTTCCGAATGATCCCATAATTAGCTTTTATGGTACCGGTGCTAAAGCATATTATGTTCAGTCTGTAGGTAGTGAATTCAAGAAAGCAAAAGGTGTCAAAAGATCCGTCATAAAGAATGAATTGACATGTGAAGATTATAAGAAAATTGTCGAACAGGGTGGTTTAATATTTAGGAAGATGAACTCGTTTAGAAGCATATTGCACGACATGTATACTGAATTGAAAAACAAAGTTGCATTGTCGTACCATGATGATAAACGGTTCATCATTCCCAATACGACACAAACTCTTCCTTGGGGTCATAGCGATATAGAATTCTACCAGAATGACCCAGAAGAGAATATTCGTTGGGTTTCCAATATTATTCAATCTTTTTCCCAAGAGAGTCCTTTAGATCAATTACTTCATTTATTAACAGCTGAATTGAATAAATGAAATATCATTCAAAATGGAAAATTCACCACCACTATACTTATTTATTTGTATTTCATATGTGATTACGCTTATTATATAAAAATAAAATTGTACTAGTCAATTTTAGCTGATGTCTTGTCCTGTACCGAATATATTATATAGTACTCTTATTGTATAAAAGTCGAATTATACTAGTCAATGTTAGTTTATGTCTTGTTACCAAATATATTTTTTTGAATAAACATGTTTTTCTGAATTCCTTTTGATTCATTTGAGATATCAACATACCTACACAGAGATATATACAAATGATTGTTTTAAAATCATCAGTATGAAAGATATCAAGGTGGGAGAAAGATGTCTAAGGCTATCGATAAATTCGGTCGTACACGAAAATGGGGTGCTGTTAAAGTTCGAGTTCTTCAAGGTTCTCAAGGTCCCCAAGGTATAGGATTCAAGCTTTCACCTGATGACCAATATGATGTGCAAGGTAAAAGACTGAAAAATGTTGGTGAACCGATAGATGAGAGTGATTGTGTAACCCAATTATATCTCAATGAACAAATCAAGGAGACGAAGGCACGTGTCCTCAAAGCCTTGCAGGCTGCCATACTTGCCACAACGGCTAAGATTGTACCTGATGCCCGTCTAGCATTCAATGAAAAAATAGAGGAGGTCACTGATGATCTAGATCGCAAATATAGTAATCTAAAAAGTGATGTGGATATCAAAGTATGGGATACCACAGCTACAATTACACGAAAAATAACAGAGTTGACTAGTGACCTCGATCATAAATGCAATCTGATGAAAGAGGATTTTGAAGTTACATCTGCAATGATGCAAAAATATGATGATTTGGAAAAGAGGTTAGCTGTATTAGAGAAGAAACATCAGAGGTTAGTCGATTTGGAGAGGAAACATCCTGATATTTGGCTCACACATAGACCAAAACTTTGGGCTCCAGGCAGTGATCCAGATCCAGCTGTAAATTGGTCTCCAGGCAGTGATCCAGACCCAGCTGTTTGAAAAATGAATTTGTATTATCATAAAAATATATAGAATAAATTTTGTCATACTAAAGTTATTTGTATTTCAATACCATAATGTTACTTACACATTCACATACACTGATCTTCTCGCTAACACTGTTTGGGAGACACGAGAGCTCTATACTCTTATGCAGAAGAGTTATGGTGGTGGTATCCCCCCTACTCTGAATGGAAGATATAAAAGACGGGCAGGTCACTGAATACTTCATTCGAATCTCATAATTCGAATATTGTGTTGTATATTTCATATTTATTATAATTTATTGATACCTGTGTGAGCGATGGAGAATTATATGGAAGTCCTGACGAGCCTGTCCCACATGGACGTCAACAACTTCGAGGAGGAGTGGGAAGACGACCTAGAGGTGGAAGTACCAGCGGTCCATGAGCTGGAGGAAATGGTGGACCAGCTGGTGTTCGTGGACTTGGTGGAACTGGTGGAGCCGGAGGACCCTGAGATGGATGCCGTCGACGAGGACAGCGAAGATGATGACGTCGATGAAGGGATTGAGGTGGATTCTGCCAGCGACTTCGACTCCATCATAAGTCGTACCATACCTATCAACATGTCGGAGACGTTGAACAATTTTGCAACTAATTTGTATTGTTGCACATTAGCCTTCGTTGCAATTGATACCGGTGATGAAGGCCAATTCTTCGTCTGCCACATGTGCTATTTACGGTACTGTGGTATGAATGACAATGGTGGGTTGTATGCTAATCACCATTCACATACAACTGTTGAGTATGCTGATACTCCAACTCACCATTGTCATGCATGCCAAACTCCCTTATTTCAACTCACTCCACTAAGTACATGTATTTTTTGTAATACTTAGCGTTGTTGAAATGCGGGTGGGGTTATGATGGGTTTGATTCAGATGGTACCAGGGGAGGGATGTGCGCAATGGTCGAAGTAGCGTTTCGAGAGGGAGGGGGTAGAGTGGGAGGTGGGCCGATGGCTTAAAAGGAGAGTTCCTCTGAATATTCTTCAGTTGACTTCGAGTTCTCCAAGCCAACACCACCAGCACCAGCAGCAGTTTCTCGTCCAAGTTCCATATCTTCAATTCTAATTGGTGAGTACTCTATCTTATATTCATTATTTTGTTTAATTTTTTTTTTCAATGTACAGCGATGGCTCCAGCTCCACCGGCGACCAACCTGTTGATGTTCGCAGCATTGACCAATGTCCTGGTCGACGAAAATAGGCCTCAAGGACCATCTCCGCCGCCTTCACCAGGACCATATCACTCGGACATCAACGAAGCGGACTTCACCAACGCCCTGGAGAGCCTTAAGGAGGACATGGAGATCCCTGAGCCGTTGACGCCGATGGTTTCACAGGAGCAAGGTGGGAGTGAACGTAAGCGACAAAGCGATTCCGTTGACGATGTTGCTCCCAAACAGAAACGTAAAATGAGGGCAAAATCGTCAATGATATGTAAGCCGATTGAGATTGTGGATAGCGAGGATGAGTTCGAGCCGACACCACCACGACCAAGTGGTAGCGGCGTGAAATCGTCATCGCGGAAGCAATCGGGCAAAAGCAGTAGGGTTGGTGCTATTTCCGCATATCGGAAGAGATGCGATCAAACCAACCCGTATCAAGCAGGATGGCCATCATCCTCAAGAGCTGCGGTCCCTGTTGTGACTCCTGTTGCAACTGTAGTGGCACCTATTGAACGTATTCAAGAGGTTGCACCTATAGTTGTAACCGTGGAGCCGACAGTCGTCGACTTACCGCGAGTCGCAGAAGTTGTACCACCACGTGCTGTTGTGCAAATCATCAGCGTTGATGTCGTACCACCAGCGCCCGCTGTACCTCCACCAGCCCCTATCGTGGAGGTAGTTGCCATCATCGATCCCGTCGCCGACGTCGCCTTGGAGGCCATCGCTCCCACGTTGGAAACGGATGTGGACCAGCTGATGGGTGTGATAGCCGAGGCTCAGCGCGACTTCCAGCTGAGCCAAGTAGCGCGGGCGGAAATTGCCCGTCAGCTGGCTGAGCTGACTGAGCGTGACCGTCAGGAAGCCATCCTGGAGGCCGAACGCTTCACCAGGTTGGAGACGGCCAGAGCTCAGGTGACGGCATTGACGGAGAGGATGATGGCAACCCTCCAACGACTTAGAAATAGTTAGATGTAAGATATTTTTTATAGGTTAAGTTATTTGTAAGTGTTGTAAAAATTAATTTAAATATAAGTTGCATGTGTAGAATTAGTTATTGTTAATAAAAAAAAGATCAAGTGACAAAGGAGTGTACATTAAATTTGTTGGGTGGTACACATTGGGCAATGCGATGTTGGGGCATTGCCTATCACTTTATCTCAATTGTATTTTAATTCAAGTTGTATATATTAAATTAGGTGTTAGTAATAAAAAAAGAATAAGTGGAAAAAAAGGAGTGTACATTCAATTTGTTGGTAGGTACACATTGTGCAATGTGTGGTTGGGGCATTGTTCATCACTTTATTCTAATTATTGTCTTTCATACTTATGTTAATCAATGAGTATGTAAATAATCTTTGACTCTATTTATTATTTTAACCCTTTGATAAAATATCATATTGTGTATTTCTCCTATCACACACTCTTCAAAGCCCCACCCTTCTCTCCCACCCTTCTCTCCCACCCTTCTTTCCCACCCTTCTCTCCCACCTTTCTCTTCCTCTGAACTACTATAAATTCAATGCCAGCTCATATTATAGTATCAGTCTTCCAAGATGTCTTTCCCAGACTCCACCTCATCTCCGAGACGCATCTGGGCATTTGAAGATGATGAAGTTCTGGATTTTCTTCCTCTCCAGGAGAATGTCGTGTACGAGGGGGAAAGGGGTCACTGGTATAGACCTTCCAGAGGCCCTATCCAAGTAAATGAGGTGAGCGACTCCACGGATATTTGGGATTATACATCGCCGTCATCGCCATCATCAGAGGATGAGATGGACGTTCAACCGCTTTACTGGGAGGACCTGTTTTCATCCGATTCATCGGAGGATGAAGCGGTGGTCGACCACCAGGAGGAGGTCGTGCATTACGGCATCGAGGACTTGCACCTGCTGGTGGACGAAGACCCTGAGGAGGAGGTCGTGCATGTCGGCATCGAGGACCTGCACGTCCTGGTGGACGAAGACTCTGAAGAGGAGGTCCACATGTTGGTGGACGATGACTCTGACGATGACACCATCATCGTGGTGTCATCAGACGATGACGATGTCATCTAAGCCCATTCCGTGGTCGTCGCGCATAAATATGCGGGATGACACCCAGCTCTCCGGAGCACCCCAACGGCCCTTTTCAGGGCCACAAAAAGAACACACACACACATTTTCACCACTTAATGGTAGAAATGTACAAGGTCGTGGTGGGGGAAACGGAACCGGCGGTACACACCTACTGTGCTAGAATCCGCTGAGTACTACTACTTAGATTTCAAAAAGTGTTTGAAAAAATTTTTCCAATCATTTTTCCAGTATAATTGAATATTTCAAACCTTTTATCTGGTATGAAATTTTCTAATAAAACTAACTATTTCGTTAATATGAAACAATTCAGAAATTCCACCCACCGCTACGCCAATGCTCTAACAAAATGGATGTGACTGTCCATACTCTCACAGCTGTGTTGGAGTATTTGCCACCAGATGGAACTGGTCTTCAGTTTTCAAACGTTAAAATGAACACTCGTATCAGTGTTGCGGTATTTGGCACCAGATGGTAATAGTCTTCAGTTTTCAATATTAAAATATTGGATGTCTAACGTAATGCTAGTTGTATACATCTTGGCGAATGATATAAAGGCTAGAAGATATTTTGGACTTTTATTGGCAACCATAATAGACCGATGTGTTAGTTTGTGTGGAGGCCCAAGGAATCGACTTCCTATTATAATGGTTGGGAGGTGAATAATAGGAAGTCTATTCCGTGTTTTTTTTAATTTGATGACCTTTGACCTTGCCATTCAGTTTTCGAGTTATTAGTGTTTTTAGAAAAAAAAGTCCAAGTTTAAAATTTTTTCGTTTTTGTTAAATATTTCCCAAACTATTGACATTACAAAAAAAATCATTGACATTTTTTTGTAGACTTTTATGAGGTGATCATAGAAATGTCAAATTTGAAATTTTACTTTTTTGAAGTTCCACAAGGTACTATCTTGGGTCCCAACTGCTTATATACAGTCAATATTCTGCTTATTTTTCAAGATATGAAAAAATGTTATGGGAACTTTTTGTAGACATTTTTGAGAGCAATAAAACTGCTTATATACAATTTTATGATATCTCATTCAGTTTTCGAGTTATTGGTGTTTTTAGAGAAAAAAAATGGAAGTTTAAATTTTTTCGATTTTGTAAACAATTCAATTCAATTAATCAAGGAAAGTCCGTGAATAGCCCCTCTACATCGCTAGTCACTGTGTACAACGTCCAATTAATATTATGTACTCCAATAGGACTTTCCGTAATCAATTATTCTCCTGAAAAAAAGTTTGCATATTTTTTTCTAGTTTCCTGCTCTCTCTTTCTCACAATTTCTCTTTCGATGTTCAGCGCTTCCAATTTTTCTTTCATTTGTGTCACTCTTTGTTTTGACTCCCTCGAATACAAAAACATTCTCTTAGTCTGATCAATCAACTCAACTATTTCTTCTTCTTCGCAGTTTGTGGCATTTCCACTACCTTTAGACGTACCAGAGCCCGGAACATTCCAATCCAATTGATACGATGGTTTTTTCCATGCGTTTTGAGAGTATGGGCTATTTTTTTCTATCACGCGTTTAAATTTATTCAATTTTGATGGCTGCTTACGTTTAATTTTCGACGATATGGGAGATTTGAAGGGTGACAAAACATCCGGTACTGATTTTTCCACAAGAATAGACTCAACATTGGAATCCATTTCCATTTGTGATAAGTTTAAACTAGCCATTATTCTCAATAAACAAACCGTAGCAAAGTTCAAATTACAACTAAAACCTGAAAGAATTGTCTAAGGAGTATCGCCTGCCTACCTGTTTCTGACCGAGTGCATCTTGAATATGAAATTATCCTTCACAAAGCACTCAATAGCAGGTAGTAGTAACATCCGATAACGTGAAATCCATAGGCGTCACTGAATATTTATTTAAATTTTTTTGAATGTTTTATATTCGCGTTAGGAAGAGTTTTATCAAAAAATTGCATACTAGATAAATGATTGGAAATGTTAAATTCTATAGGAAAAAATATTTGAAAATAATTTTTAGAGTGTTTTTGAAAATAATTATTGGAATTTCTGAAATATTTCATATAACCGAAATGGTGAGTTCTATCAGAAAATTTCATACCACATAAAAGGTTTGAAATGTTGAATTCTACTGGAAAAATGATTGAAAAAAAATTTTCAATCACTTTTTGAAATCTTAGTAGTAGTACTCGGCGGATTCTAACACAGTAGATGTGTACCACCATTTCCATCACATATCCCCACTCCGATCACTATAAATACGGTAACAACCTACTCAAAGTATCATTCAACAATTCAACATGTCTTCAGCAACAGCACAGGAGATCCCAACTACCACAGCGCCACCGCGGCACTCAGCAGAAGAGCATGGGTCCGATGATGACAATGATATCGGAGATGCTACAGAGTTTAACCGTGTGTGGGCGGAGACGAAGGAGCGGGCTAGGGCATTCTATGCTAGGAATGTTGGCAATGTCGGTGAAGACTCAAGCTAATCAGTCTTCACCCAATTCCCCTTGGCTCTTTGGAGCAAAACAGCCTTTTTCAAGGCTACAAAAAAGAACTCACACTTTCTATTGGGAATCATATTCGTCACTATAATTATATGCAATACGTAGGTGTAAATCAGAACTATGACTCACTTTGATCATTTTGTTCTAAATCACACTTTCGCATTATGTTACGAAATGATTTCCATATTTATAGTTAATTGGGCAAAGCTTATGTAGGTGACATAGAACTATATACACATCTGGAGAAGACATCGGTTGGAAGAATACTGTGTGTTCTCAACACTTCCCATTACTATGAAATTTGTAGAGTTAACTCATGGGATATTCACCCCCTCTCCTTTTACGGTGGTTTGTTGTCATGTTCATGTGCGCATGTACCATGCGACTTGATTGTATAAAACGTGAAGTCGCATCAACATCAGCACCATTTCTATCCACATCCCATTGATATCACACATTCCTCCGAGCTAAATAATCATGAACTCACTACCAAATTTATCTGTTGAAGAAGGTGCAACAAATGGTGAGTTTGGTTTTGAAAATATTCCGGTATATCACTTGTCATCCCAAGATTCCACCGATGACTTCAACTTCGAAGCTTATCTAAAGATGACAGATAAACCGGAATCTTCAGAATGTGCTGATCCAACCCTTTCACAGCTGTCACTACCCGAATGCCCTCCACTCCTCTCTCCTCTTAGTGTGGATCATAAACCGAAACAATCTAAGAGGAAGGGTACATCTACTGTTTCTAAACCCAAGAAAATAACTAAGGGTGTACGGAAACCCCGTAAGAAGAAGGTAGATGACACCTTAAAGAAAGTGATGGGTGATTTGGGAAATGTATCGCTTCATTCTTTCGGTCCACTGCAGTGCTGTGGGGACATGTTGAAGAAAGCCAAATGCCGCATCGTAAAAGCGAAGGCCACCATCGTCAAATGCGATGACGATATTCAAAGTAGCAGCATAGACGAGGTGGCTCTTCAGGAGCTCGATGCAAAGATTGCATCAACAAAGGTTGAACTGATCAAAATGTGTGAAGATGCAGATAAACTCCGTAACAAAATCACACAGAATAATGAGTTCACCCATTGTTTGAAAGTGCAAGCTGAGATGGAGCTTCAGGAGTCCACTAAACTTTTCGATACGGCAGCATCTGTACGTGATAAGTGGAGAAAAGAGTTTGATCACGCTTTTCAATATGATACTGATTAGCTCTGAGGATAATGGAATGTCATCAATGTTGTGAGTTGAAAATATATAAGCGGGAATGGGGTATGCATTTAAATTGGTTTGGCATACACAGAACGTTGCGATTGGCTGGGGCAACGTTTACCGCTACAATATTTTTTCAATTCAGTCTACTTGAAATGAAAACTCAAAATCAATTTCACCACTTTATTAAAGTTAATACATATTTAAACCATGTCACGTTTATCAATCCATGAATTGTGTTCAATGGGAAGACCTAACCACTTCACATATAGTTTATCTTTTTTACTCTTCAGCACCTTCTCGACGAGATAAATGTCAGGATTTTCCGTTTTCAATAACTCTTCTTCATAAAAACATCCTCTAATCGGTTGGCCATCCATATCTTCAATTATATACGTTGTGGGATATGTCCTATTGATTTTAATGATTTTGAATAATTCAGTTGTGAAATTTGCAGTATATCCTTTTTCGAAAATATTTTTGTACTTGCTTATACGAACAATGTCATTCATTCGGAATTTGGGCAGTTTTTGTTTTCCTCGAATGACTTTGGCAACTTTAAATTTCAGTTTTGTTGTTGGTGTAACATTGATTGGTTCTATACCAGTTGTACGATGCACTTTATGGTTATATTTTCTTGTTATAATAGGAAGAATGTCTAACCACTTGTTGTGTCCCATCGCTGAAAATTCCCTATAAAGCCACGTCTTTATTGTTCGAATTACTCTTTCTGCTATGGCCGCCTTCATTGTGCTGAATGTTGAATAATGATTGATTTTATATTTACCCATTAGAGATGAGAAAGTATTGTTGAAAAACTCTTTTCCCTGATCGCTTTGTAGATGTTTCGGAGAATAGTCGGCTTCTTTCAGCACATCTTCCATTGCATCAGTTACAGCACCACCTGTTTTATTTTTGATCGGTTTTGTCCATAGATATTTTGAGTAGCAATCAATTACTACAAGGACATATCTATATCCTTTATTATGTTTAGCATAGGGTTGTAATTCGGCAAGATCAATTTGCCATAGATCTGCAAAACCTTTGAGGGTGGTGGTTCTTCTGGTGAAATTACGTCTTGCCGGTGTATGTAATTCATTGACAACTTGTCGTTTGAGATCACTTATTCCATTGTCCATCCTCTCACAATGACTGCTTCACTTTGTTTCCGTGTACAAAATGATCATTTTCTTGAATGTTTCAATATATTATACTTTCCTCACGTAATTCTTCAATTATTGAAATTATTTCATTGTCGTGTCCAGTATGTCCAGCTGATTTCGAGGATATCAATAGTCGTAAACGAGCGACTAACTCTTTTGGTGAATTCCAGTATACATAATTCGCAGGTTTGGGATCATACCTTTTTTGTATCCGATTAATCCCTGCACCTTTTTTTGTTCTACTTCTCGTTGTTAGATAATGTGATAAGTTTAGTACTGGTTTAATAACTTCACGGAATTTTTTTGATTTCGTATGTTTGAAACCATTCCTCAGTTGATGTTGTTTGTATGGTGCATTCGTGACTCTCAATATTTTAGCATATGTATGAAGAATTCCATCATCACTGACTTCAGGTGGGTTTTTTAAAAAAATCATATTATATAACTCCGGACTACTTGGGAATTCATGTTTTTTTGTTTTATTGGCATTCCAAAATAAAATATTTCCACCACTGAAATTTACATTGAGACTTCCCATTTTGAGTTTTCCCGTAGCAGGATCTGAACGGATACCAAATATTGTGTCATAGTCACCATTGTTTGTTTTGACATTTTCCAAATGCATCTTCAAAATATCTTCAATATTGCCTTCAGAAAGGGAGGAATAGTCCGAGTTACTTATTCGAGATGATGATGGTGTTTCGAATATAGACGTTTCACCGAATTCTTTGATGGTGTCACTGTCAGCAGACGAGGTGTCACTACCAAATTGATTCTTTCCCATAGGAGTACTCCTAACTAGAGTAGAGTGTGAGTTCACTTGCTTCGTCATTGATTGTCGTAGTGGTGGTGGTAGTTGTTTCGTTGCAGCAGCTGAAGATAGAACGTTCAATGGCTTCATTAGGGGATCGTAGAATTTTTCAAGTGCTATTCGATTTTCAATAAGTCCACTCTTGATAGAGTTAAATTTCTGGCGTACAGCTTCTGTTGTCTCAACTAGTTGACGTTTCAAATTCAATGCATTGTTTTTATCATCAACAACTGAATCGTTCTTCATTTTGTTCTACAAGAGAGATTACACCACTGAAGTAACCTGTGTGCAATCCAACGATCGATTGAATGTGGATTGCAGTGTCATGGATATATAAAACTATCAAATCCCATGCGATATCTACCTTCGTGCATTTTTCTATCTTTATCAATGACCATAAATCCATATTGATCCTCCCAACATTTAACACACATCAGTTGAAATTGTTTGAATGTTACGTCGGGTGACACGTGATCGGAATAAATATGGTGTAGATTCGTTTCATCTTGTTTGAACATTACGATAAAGTTGGTATTATCTCGCACTAACTGTTTGGGCACTCGTGAATATGTTTGAGCAAGATAAAAACAGTCAACATCTTTATGGCGTCCCATACAGAAATATGATCTTATAATGTCCTGTTTTTCACATATTACATCATCGAAAATGAAAACAGAATTTGGTTTGGCATCGGACGGTTCCACTATTTCTGCATTATTACTGAACGTAAAAAAACCCAACCCCTTTATAGGTTCCAATACATTCCGTAGGAATTGATATTTGGGTTGATTGAGTGATTTCGAATAGAGATAAACGTTTGTGAATCGCAGTCCTTGTGGATGTGTTAAGAGAGAGATCATGGCATTCGTCTTTCCACAATTCGACGGTCCGATAATGAGTCCTCGAACAGATGATGGAAGTAGCGGACCATGCCGCAACACTTTCTGTCCATTCAATCCACAACCGAATTTTTCATCTAAATTATCTACAGCAAACTTTTCTTTCTGCTTCACAATGCGCATCGTACCGTGGTTGGAGACTATGTAAGCGATGATATGTTGTGAACGTTTCATTTAAATGAGTACCATCAAACGAAACGGATGTGTTCGTGGTAGATGCAGAAAAAACGGTCGTGGATTCGTTAATAATTTGATAAACAAACTTCCGTTCGAATTACATTTACCTGGAGGATATCAGTACTGTGGATCTGGTACAAAATTGGAAAAACGTTTAGCCCGCAAAGATCCTGGAATCAATAAATTGGATATTGCATGCAAACAACACGATATTCAATATTTGAATCATCTTACTGATCTCACAGCGAGACATACGGCAGACAAAGAACTCGAATACGCAGCTTGGAATAGGGTTAAATCGAAAGACGCTGGTATTAAGGAAAGAGCAGCTGCCCTACTCGTTACCAACATTATGAAAGCAAAGAGACGTTTTGGTATGGGTTGTAGTACTACTATGAAGGGAAAGAAGAGGAAGCAACCGAAGAAAAAGAAAAATAAACTCAGAAAAATCGCCTTCGGTTCTGGGGTGGTTCATAAAGTGCGGAATGTATTGAAAACAGCTGGGGGTGAGCAATTTGTTACGAATAATAGGAAAAAAGCTACCGTAGTGGCATTGCATGCGGCACGTAAATACCTCAAAGCTGCCGGTGGGAAGAAAACAATCCGCACACCCCGCATAATTCCAATTCCTAAGGTTGGGGGGATTCTACCTTTGATACCAATTTTTGCAGGATTGTCCGCGCTAGGAAGTTTAGCGGGTGCTGTTGCAGGCATCACCAGAGCTGTGAATGCAGCAAAAGCAAGCAGAACAGCCCTGATCGAAGCGAATCGTCATAATAAGAAGATGGAAAGTGTGGCATTGGGTAAAAGTGGTAGTGGTATATACCTTAAACCATACCGTAAAGGACTCGGACTATACTTGAAACCATACAATCCAAAAAACTAATTGATTCCCTACCTCGAAGACCTCTCACCGACATCGATCTCAATTATTATGCCAAGAAAATGAAAATTCCATACTTTCGCGGTATTTTCATGCGTGATACATTACCCACTAGAGGTCCACGAAACTACGAGACCGCTATTGTCAATTTAGATGGAATAAGAGGTTCGGGAACACATTGGGTGGCATACGGCAAATGTGGGAAAGACATTGCATACTTTGATAGTTTTGGAGATCTACCCCCACCAATAGAGTTGATTCAATACTTTCAGAAATGTCCGAAAGTGAAAATTATATATAACTATGATCGCCAGCAGAAGTTCAACACAGTTTTCTGCGGTCATTTGTGCCTGAAGTTTCTCTCTGAATCATTATAAAATGGATACAACTCCAGCAATGACGCGAGAGGCTATTAAGGGAATGGGATTTTCACTCAAGATGTATTCAAAATATCGCACTTTGACAAAAATGGATCGAGTGATGCTTGCATGTGCTGCACATGAGATTGCTCATGTTTGGGAAAAGTTACCCAAAAGTCTACAAGATGATGTCGACATAATGAAATATAGATATTGCAATGAACACCACAATCTTGACGGTGACAGCATTCCAGATTCTGATGTGAATGATGGTCCTACACCTCGAAAAATATTCTGCTGTTATTGCAATATAAACGATATGAATATTGGTGCTAATAAAAATGAACTGGATATTGATGAACCATCTCCGAAAAAGCGTAGGTTGTCTCAAGTGTGTTGTAGACAACAATAAATTGAAGTGATATTCATAAAATGTATCAGTCATGTCACGGAAGTTCGAACTACAAGCTGTCGGGACGAGTGTCTTGAGTGCAGACTTTTTCCCACCCATTGAATTGGATAGAAACAGTCGTTATGGATTGGGACTTTCAGGATTCTATGGATGCAACACAATCAATAATATAACTGAAAAAAACAATGTAATCAGTTTTAGAATCAGTGCTGACAGTTCACCAATACTTCAGAAATACACAATTGAAATTCCATGTGGTGCATATGAAATAGATGAGATCAATGCAGTTATTCAGAAACATATCATGTTTAGATTATTTTCTGGTAATAATCAAAACGATACCAATGCAGATGATATATTCTACCTACATGCCAATAATAATACTTTCAAATGTGAGATGCGATCAAAATTTGAAATTGATCTTACCCATCCGAATTCCATAGCAAAGATGATGGGTTTCAATTTTGATAGATTTCAACCGAATCAGATACATGAATCCTCACTACCGATAAACGTAACAACTGTGAGACTCATCCGCTTAGATTGCAACATTATATCTGGTTCATACATAAATAATGAAGAATCACATATTCTTTTTTCATTCGATATCGATGTGGAGCCTGGATTCAATCTCACGAAAGAACCACACAAGATTATATATATGCCAGTCAGTCCAGAAGGTCGTCAGTTGATTCACAACATCACAGTGCGTATTTTGGATCACAAAAACAATATTATTGATTTTGGAAGTACAGAAGAGATTGTTATTATTTTGGAATTGACGAAAATCTAATAACTATTATGGGTTTTTGTTATAATAGACAGAATCGTGGAGGATTTCAAATCATTCCACAAACCGCTAAAAAGGAAGGTTCGACTAGAAAAAGGCTCATTCCAAAAGTGTACGCTAAACAGTTAGCACACCACGCTCTGTCAGTGAGAGATTTCAAATTTTTGAAATCTATTGGACTGAAAGTAAGGAAAAATGGTGCTCGAAACAAATAGTGAAAAATTGAATATATTCGATGAGCCGATGATCGATCATTCCCTCACGAGTTTACATGAGCACACATACAAACCATATGGATCACCATTGTTTAGGAATTCAGATGAAATCCGAATCGCAATCAATAATCAAGACGTTATACTCGACATTACTGAGAGTTTCATTTATATAGAGGGTAAATTCACACCTAGGGATGAAACGCAATCATGTTATCTCTCGAACAATGCAATCGCTTTCCTTTTTGATGAAATTCGATACGAAATGGGTGGTGAACATGTTGCTGTCGTCAGGAAGCCGGGGATAACATCTACTATGAAGAATATGATTTCATTTGGACAATCACATGCCAACACATTATTAACAACTGGATGGGGACTTTCGGAAACGAAACAGGATATCTTGGACACAACCAGTCATGTATTTAGTGGTAAATTACCACTGAAATATGTGATGGGTTTCGCTGAAGATTATAACAAAAGTATCTTGAATGCCAAACAAGAAATAATTTTAATAATCGCTCGATCCTTCAAGAACTCATATATTGGTGCGGTTGATGCTGATTTGGAAATCAATAAAATTGAGTGGAAAATAAGACATATAGTGCCAGAAGATAAACACAAGCTAAAACTTTTGAATAGAATCAACAAAAATGGTCTGAATGCTAAAATCAAGTTGGCTTATCGCATGTGGGATCTCTATGAACTTCCATCACTACGTGGCACATCTTCAGATATATGGGCTATCAAGACAACCAATGCACTTGAAACACCTCGTTATATCATCATTGGGTTCCAAAGTAACACCACTTGGGAAGATAGGACAAAGGATATCACTAAATTTACAACTGCTGATATCAATAACATTCGAGTGTACTTGAACTCTGAAGTATACCCATATGAACGTTGGAATTTGGATTTCGATAAAAAACTCGATACTTCAGCTTATTATGCCTATGAGAATTTTCAAAGAAGTTATTATGATAAAGATATGAGTGAACCTCTCATGGACATTGGGCAATTTCGACAAAATCCACTATTCATCATCGATTGTTCACATCAGCCGACTGCCACAAAATCATCAACGATTGATATTAAGCTCGAGTTTGAAACCAGGAAAGCCAACTTCCCGGCCAACACCAAAGTATATGCACTCATTCTGCATGATACGTTTTTGAAATACAATGCATTGGATGGTTCAGTTCTCAGCAGATATTGAAGAAACACACACACATATTATGTATTTTTAATTTTTCTCATTTGTATTAATTTCTTTTTCATTTATTTATGTAAAAGAGGAATAGGTAAATAAAACATGACTAAATAATATTACGTTTTTTATTCAAATATCGCTAGCTTACAATTCAATTAGTTTTAGGTATATGCAAACAATCTAAAATTATGTCTCCTTCTTCATCACTATCTTCTTGGCCGTCTTCGATTTCTTCATCGCTATGATCATCCAATTGGTACTTTTGGATGATCCCTTCAGGTAGATATGGTAAGAGGCGATAAATAAATCTTCTCAACTCGCACGCAATCATACTATTGCAGAGTTGATCTAAATCCAAAGCACCATCTGAATATTGTTCGCAAAGATTCGCACCCCTCTTGTAGTTCTCGTAGTCTCGCAAGCAGTATTCAATTTGCTCTTCATCATAGCACACGCCCAAGTCGTAATTGGTGGCATGGTGAGCGTCCTCACCTAAAGCATCCAGTTCTGATGACAACCTTTCAACGGCTGAAGAGATATCTGTGGCTTTGGTCCAGTATTGGCTGGCATATTGCATCCACATCTTTCAAGAATGAAGCTATAATCAAGAGAAATTATTGAAATAACTATGCTACAAAAATAATTAGTATTACTCACATTAGACTTTTGATTATGTCTCTACCGAAGAGTGTGTTTAACAATGTATGAAAAGTTTTATATTTTCCTTACAATTATCACCTATAATATAAAGAATCAGAATTAGCCTATGACAAGTGGAAATTATATATTACTATTATTCAGTGAGATCAAATTTGACCAATGATCTCGTTTTCATGCCAACAATAGTCTGTTGACTTTGACCCAAATATGCTATCGTATATTTACCACCAGAAGAATTGATATAAGTAACATCAGCATCCGTTAATTGTGCTGAAACACGTTTTGGTAGCCATGTTTTGAACACTGTATCATTACTCACATCCACCAATGTTAATAGGATTGATTTACCAAACCGAGTAGAACAAAATGATATAGTCTTAATTGGGAAAGCTTCATTCAGTGGCAAAGATGATATTACTCTTTGCTCTAACACTTCCATCTCTTCTTTAATTATAGAATTGAGCTTTTGTAAATCCACCTTTGGAACTGACATGATGAAAATATATAAGGAAAATATAAATAATTTTCAATAGAAAAACACACTCACTGATCTCTCTCTCTCTCTGTGTGTAGGCACTGAATAACTTCACTACTCTTGCTGACTACTCAACTGCTAGGTATACAACTTCTGATTTCATATCACCATACCCACTTCTTTTATAATAGATAGTGAAGCACCCCCACCACAGACTCATGCACCGCATGTGTGTTGCAAAGACCCCACCATGCGCGAGTTTGCATCGCATCGATAGAGGACGGAGAGTAAATAGTAGTCGCTACATCGCCACAGCGTATGGGTGTGTGACGTCAGCGGACCCACCGTGTCGGGAGCGAGGGCCTGACACACATCAGTGGATCGTCGTGTGCATAGCGCTGACGTCACGCGACCTCTCCCCCCACCACCGTCGCAAGGTATACATCACGGGAGAGAAATCAGAGCTCACATATCGGGCTGGATCTCCGTGGTGTGCGGACGTGTACCGTCTCCATACTTCGGTATAGATTTTCATGTGCACTCTACAAGGATCATACACAGTCCCTGAGTAGGTAGACATGAAGGTCATGCAAGACATGGAGGTAAAAAAAAAAGTGTACTTACAAAAAGTACTTGTCCGTGTATGAAAAAAATTCCAAGTCATCTCAAGGTCAAACACAAACCCTGAACACCTCTCCCAACAATATAAATCAAGGTCAAACACAAAATTTCAAAGGCATCTCTAGGGCATGCCAAGGTCATAGACCTACACAAAGGTACCTATGCACCAAGGTCATCCCTGAAGGTCACCACAAGGTCAACGATGACGTCATAGTGGAGGGGGGAGGCCCAGAACCGGCTCAAATCTCCTACTGACTTTACATAAGGGTTGAAAAAGTAAATAATAGTGGACAAAGTTCCACGAAACATTTACTAAACAAAATGGTGGGAAATAATAAACGGTGAATAATAAAAATTGTATCAAATATAGACAGACAGTTTGAAATAATTAAACGCTTCAAATAAACCAATCCTAAGAATACAATGTACATTTAGTATCGGAACAATTCATAACTCCGTTAGTAATCAAAAATGAAAAAAAAACAAACAAATAAAATCGGTAAATTGGATAGTCACCCTCTCATAAAAAAAAATAATATTAAGCTTGCTCTATTAGTGAGTACACTCACCAACATAAAATTCCAGTTGTTTTTGTCCATCGGAAACAACGAGACACTATTATAATTATTGTTATTAATAAAGATAGAAAAATGCCTCGAACATGTATTTAACTATTTAGATTGAATAACTGAACACCCACTTATCCCTATTTAAATATTATACCTTTCACGCCCCAAAATTAGAAAACAATTTTCTCTATTATTGTTATTATTATTAAACAAATAGAATACCCCAAACGTATATTTAATTACTTATTTTAGTTGAATAATTGAACACCCACTTATCCCTAAAAATTAACACCCACATCGTCGGCCCCATTATCGGGGGTGGCAAAAAGCCACCCTCACCGGGCGTTCGAAATCGAACCAACTCTTGTCATTAGCACTTCAACACCGACTGTCCAGCTCCAAAAGCTCGTTCTTCCGAAAAACCGAGAGCATTCTTCACAACCTACCCTCTGTGCTATTTTTAGATCGTGGCTTATCTTCAGATAGAGACCCACTAGAAATTGTTTAGTCTAGCGCGCCGTTTAACACCCCTTCATGAAATTTTACGATAAACTTTAACCCGGAGAAGTGATATCTTGAATAAACTCAGAAAATTAAATACGACTATTCTAATACTAATATAGGACCATCTTATACAGGGCACAACGTTATACATAAAACAGTGCACACTGTTACATAAACAAGCAGAATTTGCGGGACGTTTGAAGCTGTCCAGACCAACCCGTCCACGCCCTCTCCTACTTTTTTTTGCTTTTTTCAACCAATTGAACTGTTGTCATGTATTAAATAAATGAAAGTGGCAATTTCTATTGAAACATAACAATTGAATCGTTTCTATTCTGCTTTAACATACTTCATGTATTACATTTCAATTATCATGGATTACATTTCAGTTATTAGATTCAGTTTCGAACAAATAATCCATCATCATGATTGCTACGTCAGGATTCCTTCCTACTTTTGGTGTTTCTGAATGAATTCTCTCGCTGTGTCTGAGTTTCATACGACTTCGACCGCATCTTTCCCCTTCTTCGTCCTGATGATTCCCATTTTCGTTTTCATATTTGCAAAATGAACTTCCGCCACAAAGCTTTACGCTTGTTTCTACTTTGGGTCCCCTCGAAACACTTCTACTTTTTCTGTGCAATCTAGAATTGTACCTAGGATGGAATACGTTAAACTATAGTTTTCTATAACTATCACAGAATCTCCTGGATAATATGAGTCTTTTGAAAAAGAAGAAGTTATTTCAAACGAGAGGTCACCTAATTCACAACATCCTTTTTTAATTACTTAACGCACCTATGGGTGGAACAAAGTTTTTCATAAAAGCATTTGATCAGGACAAGGAAAAACTATAATCCCATCTCTCCTTGTGGAAACACACAAAACTTTACCTCAACAGACTTTACTTCATCAAACTTAATACGAATAGGATTAAAAGTTCTGACTGTATACCCTTTGAAAGTGTGTTGTAATATATCTCATTCATCATAATTATCGAGGAACACACTCAATATGAATTGGATTCGTAAAAAAATGGACACATAAAATTTAAAAAATCCTCAATCTCATCTAAGTCAAGGTAAAATCTATTTTATTGTAAGATGGTTTGAAACTTATAGACAGAGCTTCATTAATTGAATGATAATTAGAAAAAGTTTAATAGTTATTTAAGTAACCAGAAATGTAAAAACGTGTTAACATTCGAGGCTTATCGCTTGCCGTGGATGAACAGTCGATCCGTGTTACTTATTAGGTACGTTTTTCCCGCTGCTTGTTGACATTTCTCAAAATTTGCCTGGATTGAAGTTTGTTTTCTTACCCTTCTTTCATGATTATTCGTTTCGCTATTTCATTCTAAGTTGGTAAACAGACAACAATAATATTCAAAAAGTCTCATAACCTTAAAATTGATATAAATGGAGCTGAAGGTATTACTTGTCAAAGTCAAAGTCATTATTACCTTTAAGCTGAATTTCCATAGGTCCGTCATCCGATATCCGATTCGGATATCCTGATATATTTTTTCGGATAAACTAATTTCCAGTTTCCACTCTTCCGAAACCTTTCAAAACGATCGTGTGTTTTAGTGACAGCATTTCAGTGGAATTACACCAACTTTATGTCAAATGTCAACTTATTTTTTGAAAAAAATGGCAGAAGTGGAATATATATATATATATATATATATATTTATTATTTGAATCAACAGAACGAAATGCATGACCAGGATGATTACTATTTAGAGGATGAAATAGTTTATCTATAATCTACCTGTTACACATTACTGATGACTACAAACCTCAATGTTAAAGCTAGTTTTTCTGCCGGTGCAATGGGTTATCGTACATGATACAATTTTTGTGAGTGATGGTACAATAACGATACTTAATAATTTGTTGAATGATTGAAATACTGTTCACTATTTGAAAGTTGCAATTCCTTTACCAGATCGTTGAACATTCCATGTGATTTTATCTTTTTATAGATATCTCTGATCCGAAATTTAGAAGGATTTTTTTCTCTTTTTTTCTCAATAGAATAATCGAAATAAGCAACAAATTTTTTTGTATTAATTGTTTGCATTCATTCATTTTTAAATCTGAAGTGGTCAAAACATTCAAAATTGAGGTTGAATATCCAATGACAGATGAATGATCTCATTTCTCCGACAACGAAAGAAAGTTAAAACATTCGGACAAATATTTGGCGTCCTTTCATTTTCAAATATTTCTACCAATCACAACACATTCGGATGATCGTATCATCGGATGACGGAATTGTGGAAATTCAGCTTTAGGCATGTAAATTACACTATTTATATTTCGTTGTCAAAATGAATTAGTAAACGAATGATATAGGCCATTTACCTGTTTTGTTGCTAAGCATGTACAACAAATAGACTGTTGCCTATAATTTTTGTGAAAAAGAAAAAAAGTAACAGGCAAGGACCAGATGAAAAATTTTGTTGAGGTCCCAAATTTGAAGAAAAAATATTTAAACACGAAAACACTCAAAATGGTGAAATGGACATGGTAAAAAATTTCGGTGGATTTTTCTTAATTTTCATTATGGCGATAAACCCCATAAATTATTAGTTTTGAAGCTAGGGGCGTTGAAATCATATCTTGCTCAGAATATAGAATATTCATTATTATAGGCGGAAACAATATCTCTAGGTATTTTAGTATAGAATATGCTGATCAATTGTGTGATTTTTCATTTAAAATAATCTAAAACCTCACCCTTACCCCCACCCCTATTTTAAAACAAGAAAAAAATTTATTCTCGACTACTTGTAAATGCTTTATCAAAATAAATGTTCAAATTCAAATTGTTGATGTCTAATTTTTATTTATTTTCAAGATTTTCTCCCAAATATTTGATATTCAAATAACATGAACTACGCCATACTAAGAAGTCAGCGAAATCCACCAATATTTTTTTTGAAGGGAGGGAATGGTGAATATAATTGTACGATTTCCTCAGTTTGAGCTGAATAAAACATTCAATTTGATAAAGCATTTACATGTAGTCGAGAATTAATTTTTTTCGTGTTTTGAAACAGGGGTTATGGGTAAGATGGAAGTTTCAGATTTTCTTTCTATAAAAAAAATACACAATTGTTCAGCATAACCTAGAGTAAAATACGCAGAGATATTGTTTCTGTTTATAATAATGAATAGTCTATTCTGAGCAAGGTATGATTTCAACGCCCCCTAGCATCAAAACTATTAATTTTTGGGGTTTATCACCCAATTAATTTCTATTAAAAAAACCAAAAAACCGCCATTATTGAACACATGCCTATAACTACAATAAGCGCGATACACCTAACATAGTCTTCATACAAAAATTCAGAGAACTGATGAATAATCAGCATTTCGACAAAATCATTTACACTGATGCCTCCAAAGAAGTTAATGGTACCGGATGTGCTGTTACTACACAAGATACAACAATAGCAACACACAAACTACCCGACTTATGTAGCATACACACAGCCGAACTATATGGAATACTACAAGCTTTGAGGACTCCAGTACAGGATAACATTAAACTTGCCATTTGTACAGACTCCCTCTCATCAATACAATCCATCAAAAACAACTAATCACAACATCCCTTAGTTCAAGATATCCTCGACACCTGCCGCCACCATCGCACTAGAGGTATCTACGTGAATATCATCTGGATCCCTTCCCATATAGGAATTAGGGGCAACGAACGTGCAGACCAAGCAGCGAAACAAACATGTTCCTCCGACTTGCTGTACTGTACTGGCACAGCAAATTCAACTCCACCAAGACCTAAAATCAGTAGCTCGACAAATGATGACAGAAACCTGGCAAACACATACCTGTGAATTCTGTGACAGTGTAAAGGTGGGATTTCCTTGCGACGTCTAGCGTTCGCGGCCCGCATCGACGTTCAGCAGTAACGGCTGACCGCGACGATTGTTGGATTTGCTTGATGCGTCTGACGTCCGCGTTTTTGTAATGAAATTATACCCCCAGTGCGTTTTGTATTATGGTTGACTGCAGTTCAAAAGTAAAAATTGCTTGTTGTCATAATGAATGGGAATGTTCTAGCAGCATTAATGTTAAAGTATTGTATACCTTCTCGAATTTCGCAATTTTTTTGCGAATAAAATGGCTGCCAGTCATGCTGGACCAATCGTTGATGCAGAACCATGTCCATAGGCATTTTATTAGCAAAAATTGCGAAATTCGCTAGGGCATGAACGAGACTTACTGAGAGAAGAGAATGATGACGACTATACTGAACCGTCAATAATTATCTGAATAAACTGACAATTATCTAACTTATCGATAAAAATATTGGGGGGAACACAAAGAAACTAATTGACTTCATGCCTTCCTACTATTCACAAAACTCAATTCTATTGATGATCTTTTCTGAACCAAGTAAAAAAAAAACAAAGAATTTTTTAATGGCTAAAACAGTGCAAATTTCATTCTACATATTTTCCCGAATTTGACAATCTTTGAAGTCTTTGTGTGAATGGTCATGAAGGCAGGGATATTCACATAATTGATTAATCAAAATTTCGTCGTCTGTATCGGTAAATTTCTGTGACACGCTTATTTCACATTGAAATAATGTTACTGCTGGTGTCGGCGTTCGCGTCTTGACATGTTTTTGAGCAGTCGGGACGAGGCCGCCGACGGCCGGCCGCAGAGACGATGAATCGCTCCGCCTCTAACAAAACAGTTGCATTGAAAATTCGTTGAATGTGTCAGACGTCGCGGCGGGCCGCGAATGCTGGATGTCGCTAGGAAATCCCACCTTAAGACTCACAATTGAGCACATACTTTTGATTGCACGCACTACAGCCAGACTCGCCGCAAACATGATCTCAGTGGAACTCTCAAAAACATTCTTGGTTCACCAAACCAGTTTAAAGGCCAATTCACACATGTGGTACTGTGCGCCGACTGTGTCGTAACCGTGCACCGACTGTGTTGTGTTGTGCATATTCACACCAATCATGTTGCGCCACCGTTGGTTAGTTTGTATCATGGATCCAAGAGAGGAGGACGTGGTTATAGCATGCGGAGCGTATCTAGTATTAACGGAAGAGGTGAAAAAAAGAAAGAGGAAGATTTGGATTAACCGTTTATGGAGAGCTAGGGAGGAAGAAGGAGAATTTCACACAGCATTTGCGCGACTCAAAGATGATCCAGAACAATTTGTCCGATACTTTCGGATGACTTTCTTGAAATTTGACAATCTGCTGAAACTTGTAAAACCAGACATACAAAAACAGAACACAAAGTGGAGAAGATCTATATCCGCAGAAGAAAGATTAGCATTAACTTTGAGGTATGTTGTTCATTATTAATACACATAACAATTATTTAAACAATCAATATATTTTCAGTTACTTAGCATCAGGTACTTCCCAGTACCGTCTAGGAATGAGCTATAGAATTGCCCCTTCAACAGTACAATCAATTGTAGTTTCCACCTGTGATGCAATATGGAGAGTTCTGTCAAGAAAGGAAATGCCCGAGCCAACAGAAGATGGATGGAAAAAAATAGCTGATGATTTCTGGACAATGTGGCAGTTTCCCAACTGCATTGGTGCAGTTGACGGTAAGCACGTTCAAATCCAGGCTCCCAAAAATAGCGGATCTCTATTCTACAACTACAAAAAGACATTCTCTGTTGTTCTCATGGCACTTGTAGACGCTAATTATAAATTCATTGTTGTTGATGTTGGAGGTTATGGCAAATCGAGTGATGGAGGTATATTTTCAAAATCAAATCTAGGAAAAGCATTGGAAAAAAATAATCTTCATGTTCCGGGACCAAGACCATTACCTAATTCAGATGATATTGTGCCATTCGTGATATTAGGAGATGAAGCATTTCCTTTAAAAGAAAATCTATTAAGACCTTATCCAGGAAGCACAGCACGAGATAATGAAAACCAGAAAATATTTAACTATAGACTGTCAAGGGCTCGGCGTGTGGTTGAAAATGCATTTGGCATCCTGATTCAAAAATTCAGAATCTTGTATGGTAGACTTCAAGTGAATCCTGAAAACGCTGATAAAATTATTTTGGCCGCATGTGTCTTACATAATTACTTACGAAATGACAGATCTGAGAATACATCGGCCCTGCCTGTATATGAAGAGCAAAGCTCTACTTCACAGCAACTTCCACTAAGGGGACTCCGTCGGTTGGGTGGAAATTCAAGTGAAGTGGCTATAGGCGTAAGAAATACATTCTGTAATTATTTAAACACTACAGGCGCGGTACCATGGCAGTTGGAGGTAGTAAGAAGAGGTATACCCTACCAAAATACAGAGTAATTTTGTATTATTTATATTTTTTATATATTATTTGTAGTTCATATCGAAATATTGCATATTGGGTTAATAAATATTACATATTTATTAGAAAACTGTTTTATTCTTAGAAAGCTAAGTACGTCAACTCTACAAACATAATAAAAAACTTAAAATATTTTGGTTTCATAACGTAAATGGAACTCATGTTAAACAGATTAAAAAATAGAAGAAAAAAGAAACATTTTTTACATTTTGTAATATCTATCTTCAGTTTGGCTGGAGGACCTCGGTAGTGACGGAGGATGGTGTTGGGACTCTGTGTAGCCGGTATCTAGAGAAGGAAGATTTTGTACCCATTGACGTCTTCCATCTGTGAAGTTTGAAGAATACCCATCTTCAATTTGATTAGAAGACCCCGGCACTGGCTGAGAATGGTGTTGGGAATCTGTATAGCCAGCATTTGAAGGAGGAACATTTTGAACCCATTGCTGTCGCTCATCTGTGGAGTTCGGAGAAAACAATGGTAGGACATATTGCTTTTTTCTAAGCAGATCGATTTCTTTGCTGTTGACGAGGTTAAATATATCTCGTTTTATTTCCGCCTGATGTATCTCCGGGAACTTTAGAATACTTTCGGCTATGTCTTCAAAGAAAGTCATTAGCTTTCTTTTTGGTGAAGGTATTGTGACGTGATCATTAGAATCGGCGGATTGTGTTCTAGCTTGGATAAAATTTGTCAAAGCATCAGCCAAAGCGGGCTGAGTGGAGGAAGCACTTGCCTTTCGCTTTCTCGAAGATACTGTTGAGGCCACTGAAGCGGGAGAAGATGGTTGTAGATTATCCTCATTTGCCTTTCGCTTTCTCGAAGATACTGTTGAGGCCACTGAAGCGGGAGAAGATGGTTGTAGATTATCCTCATTTGCCTTTCGCTTTGTCGAAGATATTGTTGGAACCACTAAAGCGGGAGATGGAGAAGGTTGTGGGGTATCCTGATTGTCATCAACTTCATCATCTGCTTCAGTTTCCTCTGACGCATCCAAATTAGAACAGGTTCTGTAACAAAAAGATTTTTACTTATGTTTAAATTCTAAATACTAAATTTTATTTAAATCAGTCCCTGATGCAAAATGTGTGTTTGCATAGCACAATACGTTAACAAAGAAAAACTTATAAATTATAATGTAAATAACGTTAATTTAATGCTTTTTAATGTGACACGCCATGTACCAATTTCCGATTGTTTCAACGACAAGAAAACTTTGCAACTTTTAAATGTTACGTAAAATTTAGATACTTACTGTCGCTCTTGCATGTGCCTTCTAAGAAATTCCATCTGGTCTTCAAACCTCCATTTTTTCATGTTTTTTGCAGCTTGACCACTCACTGTTTTACGCCGGTTCAGAGCTCTTCTGTAGTAAGAGCGCAGCAAAGCCCATTTATTTTTACATTCTTCGGATGTTGAATTCAATTTATTCGCGATGTCTTTCCATATATTATCTTTAACTAGATTATTATCATAATCTTTATTTTGCAAATCGTATAAACATTCATGTTCTTGCACATAAATTATTAAAAATTCTTCATTAACAGGCATTTTTTGGCCTACTCATAACAGCGATGAATTTACACTAACCGCGATGGCGCGATGAGGAATACCAGCGGCAAAATCGGAGACGACACCCGAAAATGAACGAGCGCTGGCCGAAACATGACGGTCGCCCTCTGGTCGCCTTCCAATAGTTCTCACTAGAGCGGTTATGCACGTACCGTGCTCCTACCGTGTCGAACAGAAATCGCTTTCAGAGCGGTCGGAAGCAACACAGTCAGAGCACAGTCTATGCCTAGACCTACATGTGTGAATTAAACAGTGCAATTCAATACATTTTCAATGGAAACTTCAGCTGATAGATTTAGTTCAAATCGACACAGTCGGTGCACAGTGGGTGCCCAGTACCGTATGTGTGAATTGACCTTAAGGCTGTAATACAGTTCCTCAAAGACTGTCAACTATTTAATTCAATTTAATTTTTATTATGTAATCAAATGTATCACAGATCCCGTGTCAGTGGCCATTAGATGCCGAATTTGATAAAGCATTTACATGTGGTCGGATTTTTTTTTTTTCGTGTTTTAAAACAGGGGTTGGGGGTAAGAGGGAGGTTTCAGATTTTCTTTCTATAAAAAAATTATACAATTGTTCAGCATAATCTAAAGTAAAATACGTAGAGATATTGTTTCTGTTTATAATAATGAATAGTCTATTCTGAGCAAGGTATGATTTCAACGCCCCCTAGCATCAAAACTATTAATTTTTGGGGTTTATCACCCAATTAATTTTAATTCAAAATAACTTGAACTGCATCATATTAAAAATTCAGAAAAATCCACAGACATTTTTTCGTTATGTGCCCTTCGGGGGGACGGGAGATAATCATAAAAACTGCTATTTCCTTTATTCAGGCATATTTAAACATTCGGCGATACATTTAAAAGCACTCAAAGCGTTTCGTAATAAGAGCTGGGGTAAGAAGGGGGGGTGAGATTTTTTTTATAAAACTTCACAACATTATACAATATTAGCAACAATGATAAAAGTGAAAATATTCTTACCGGATTCAAAAATAAATAGTCTAATCTGCGCAAGGGGTGATTTCAACGCCCCCTAGCAGCAAAACTGTTAATTTTTTGGGTTGGCACAATAGTAACATTGGTCGAGAATAACATTTACTACATCACACCAAAAATTTAAAAAATCCATTGGGACCCAAATTCCATAAGGAGTTTGAGGGGTCCTTTGTTGAAATGTGTCTCTTTTGGTGTCAAATAAGCATGATTTTTCCGCAATTCAGAAGACGACCAGTTTTTGAGTTATGTATATTTTTCGTAAAACATACCATTATCTTCCACGAACAATTGTCTTGATATTTTTTTGTATTTGCGATTGTTTGTTCTGTATGTGGGAGGCAGGCGCACGCAGCATGTGCTCAGTTATTTCTCTCATCTCATTCGAAGGGACCGTTCATACCACCGACTGCTATTTGCAAGCACTGTTTTGAGATGTCTTCAAATAATTTGAAGTCGTCTAACGCTTCTCTTGACACTTCTCATTTTGAGGCTATTATGGTACAACTCAATCAACTCAGTAACTCCATTGCTAGTTGTAACTCCAATATTGCTACCATAAACTCAAAAATATCCGAAATTTCAACTACTGTTGCATCTTGCGTTACTGATATTGATGCTATAAAAAAAGATAATACTGAACTTTCCTTGAAGGTAGATAACCTTGAAAGTGAGTTACAAGCAAGGAATGCTGCCCTAGTAGAAGAATTCAGTGCAGAAACAACTTTGAGACGTAAACGGGAAAATAATCTTATTGTATCAGGGCTGCCCGATTCAAACGATCCAGAAAGGGATGCGGCGGAAATTATTAAGTTACTGCTGGAAATTATTCCTGAATCTTACATACAGGTACAAAAGGTAACAAGTTTGGGGCAAACAACGGGAAATAGGTCTCGCCTACTCAAAGTTGATGATGCAATAACAATTTTGCGTAATAAACATAAAGTCCGGAAAAGTGCTAGTCACGTCAAAATTAGGCAAGATCTAACGCCAATGCAAAACAAACATCTACAGGATCTACGGAAGGAGCTGGATAATAGAAAAGGGCTTAGTGAAAATAACATTACAATAAAGTATGTAAATAATAACCCTCAAATTGTTTCAATTGGACAAAATATGAATAAAAAAAGAGGGCGCGAGGAAGACGAATCACCAAATAGGGAATCTGGAAACAAGATAAGCAAATCTCACCAAATGCAACAACAATAGCAATCACTGAATATTCTCTTCTGGAATCTCCAGGGATATTCAAATCTTGAAGAATACTGCAGTGATAGTGGTAGTGATTATGCCTCAATTTTGTGTTTGAGTGAAACATGGCAAACAACTGAAGAACTGAAGTTACCAGCTATGCTAAAAAACTACAATGTTTCGTCATCTGTAGCTATCAAAGAAAAATCGCTCGGTCGGCCCAGCGGCGGGCTTGCTACATTTGTGAGGAACTCTTTCAAAATTATTGACTTATGTAAATGTCCATGGTGGCAGTTTATTTATATAAGTGATAACTCTAGTAGTTTCATCTTGTGCAATGTCTATTTCAAACCGTCAATCAAGCTTGAGTTTTTGTTAGATTTGTTGCAACTTGATTTGTCAGAAACCACTGAAAATGTCATGGATGCTTTAAAACTCAGAGCTTTTGTTATGAATGAATAAGGTCTCACGACTCTATTCAAACTTATTTTCTTATACCCATTGTCGACTTTCCGTTATTATTAGTTTTTTATCAAGTACTTCATATACCAAGCATCATATTAGCATCTATTGTTTCGTACCCTTTAACAAGGTTATGGTCATATAAATTGTTTTAAGTGATAACACCTACATATAAGTATATATTGTTTGGCACCCTTTAATTAGGTTATGATCATAATGTTTTAAGCAATAACAACCAAACTACTTCCTGTAAAATTGATTTGTATCTTGATGAGGAATAAATGTTTATTATTATTATTTCGAAGTTCTATAACTGATCATTTCAATTGTAATTGTAAACATTTCTACATTAAAATGGTAACTTGGTGGGTAATTAATCGTTAAATCGCTTAAAATTGAGAAAAACGGAATCATGATGTTCTACAGTTGCAAAAAATAATAAAAATGATATTGATAAATTTTGTAGTGTAATTATGCATTCAAATAGTTTATTATAAATAATTCAATGTAAACTACTTTTTAAAAAATTATGAAGAAAGTCGAAAATTATACACGATTTAATTGAAAAAAAAAATTGTTGTAGGAATTTTCTTTGACTTGAGTAGGGCTTTCGACACCTTGAACATCAAATTTGTAGCAGAAAAACTTTTTAACATAGGAATTCGTGGAAATATCAATAATTTACTTGTGTCTTTTTTGACGAATAGATGATTTCAAGTGAAGCATAATAACGTACTCTCTGACAAGTATCTCGTAACTACGGGGACCCCTCAAGGTAGCGTTCTTGGACCGCTAATATTCCTACTATATGTAAATGATCTTCCCACTAATATAAGTCATGGAAAAAAATATATCTCTATGCAGATGACACGTCTGTTATCCTATCAAGCCAAACATCTGACGATAGTTTTAATCGAATTTAATGACTGGTGTGATTCGAACAGACTCATTGTGAACCTAAACAAAACACTATGCATGCAATTTGCCAATTCATCTCGAAGTCTACATGACCTCAATCTCAGTTTCCAATACGAACCTTTAGAATTGGCCAGTTCGACAAAGTTCTTGGAAACAATGATCGACTCACTCTTCACATGGCAAGAATATATAGATTTTACATGTTAAAAATTGAATCAATCAAATTACCTGATGAAATCTCTCAAAAATAAGTTTGATACAAAATCACTAATATCGGTATATTATGCTAAGTTCCATTCGATTATATACCAAAACATTGCTGTCTGGGGACTAGCTACTGGATCAAACAGGATTTTTATAGAGCAAAAAGAATTGCTGAGAATGATTTTCAATCTTGACTATAGAACATGAACCTTTCGACAAAATTAATATATTGACTGTTACCAGTTTGTTCATTTTGAAACTACTAACACATATTGATGAAAATAAAGGACTCCTACAAATGAGAGCTGAACTGCTTAATTATAATATTAGGAATAAAAATACGATCACAACACAAAAACATAATCACGCAAAATATGAAAAATCTCCTGAATTTGTTGCCTCTTGCCTTTATAATTTATTGCCAAATGATGTCAAATGATTGTCACCAAACTTCTTGGACCGCTAATATTCCTACTATATGTAAATGATCTTCCCACTAATATAAGTCATGGAAAAAAAAAATCTCTATGCAGATGACACGTCTGTTATCCTATCAAGCCAAACATCTGACGATAGTTTTAATCGAATTTAATGACTGGTGTGATTCGAACAGACTCATTGTGAACCTAAACAAAACACTATGCATGCAATTTGCCAATTCATCTCGAAGTCTACATGACCTCAATCTCAGTTTCCAATACGAACCTTTAGAATTGGCCAGTTCGACAAAGTTCTTGGAAACAATGATCGACTCACTCTTCACATGGCAAGAATATATAGATTTTACATGTTAAAAATTGAATCAATCAAATTACCTGATGAAATCTCTCAAAAATAAGTTTGATACAAAATCACTAATATAGGTATATTATGCTAAGTTCCATTCGATTATACACCAAAACATTGCTGTCTGGGGACTAGCTACTGGATCAAACAGGATTTTTATAGAGCAAAAAGAATTGCTGAGAATGATTTTCAATCTTGACTATAGAACATGTAGAGAGACCTTTCGACAAAATTAATATATTGACTGTTACCAGTTTGTTCATTTTGAAACTACTAACACATATTGAAGAAAATAAAGGACTCCTACAAATGAGAGCTGAACTGCTTAATTATAATATTAGGAATAAAAATACGATCACAACACAAAAACATAATCACGCAAAATATGAAAAATCTCCTGAATTTGTTGCCTCTTGCCTTTATAATTTATTGCCAAATGATGTCAAATGATTGTCACCAAACAATTAAAAAAAAAAAAATTGAAACTTCTTCTATCAGAAAAATGTTTTTATACAGTGGATGAATTTACACTTGAAGTGGGCAATGCACGTCCGCATTTATTCTAAAATTTTTAATTTATTTTAAAAAGTTCTTGTCTCACTGTACTATGTATTTATGTATTTATTTTTTTATTCCATATTTTTCATCCAAACATACATTCTCATTAAGGTCGAGTACAAACCTACATGATGACAACATAATTTATTATAATTCATTTTATTCTTAAATGTCCTGTGTAGTCATATTTTTTTATATATACTTTAGATTTGTAAGTGTGTATATATCAAAGTGCCTGTACAACTTATATTTACGTTATTGTTACTGTATTTGTATCGATATACATAAAACTGTGACTTGTCCCATCTACATAACCTGTTGCAAAAAGAATTAATAAATTCTATCTATCTATCTATCTATCTATCAAGAGAAAAGTTATTGGGTATAACCCTCAAATTGTTGTGCAACCGTAGACACGTGTTTCGAGCTTAAGCTCTCATCAGTACGGTGAAATCAAGTGCGAAGACGTACAACACTTGAATGTAAAAATAGATACAAAGGAAGTCAACAAACTTGGGTTTGGATTCGTGGACTCGGGATCAGCCTCAATAGATAGTCACAAGCATCCAGCTCTCAACCCAATTGCTGTCAACTCTGTTTTTTTCAATTGAAGACATTTTCCAGAAATACTCAAATATTTTTGAAGAAAGGATTGGATGTGTTCCCAATGTAGAAGTCAAGTTGCAACTCAGAGAAGGTGTGAAGCCAGTATTTACCCGTGAACGCGATGTTCCTTTTGCACTGAGAGAACGAGTAGAAAAAGCTTCATTGGAATCTCAAGGAGTCATCAGTCCTACAGCATCGAGCGATTGGGGCTCACCACTAGTAGTTATATCAAAGCCTGATGGTGGTGTAAGGTTATGTGTTGATTATAAATGTGGCGTAAATCAAAAACTTGTCGCAGCTAATCACCCTATCCGCCGTAATACAAACCCAAAATTGTGGTAGGTGAATTACCAATTCTGACGTTGTGTGTCGTTCCGTTTGAGTAATCAATAACTACTGGATAACTATGCCAAGTTGAGTGAAAATCATTTCCAAGTATTTCATAACACCTATAGAAGAGAATTACATATAAGACTCTGCAAAAACAACAGCCTTTTTTGAGTACTCCGCAATTTAAAAATTTGACATTTGTGAAAAATCAATCCTGTCATTCTGTGAGAAATTCGGAGAAATAGTCCAGTGATAAAAAAACATTATCAACTAAGGTGGAATGGAAATAGCAATATGAGAAGAAAGAAAAAACGTGAAAGTGATGAAAAGGACGATTCAATAGAAGGTATTCAATCTATTTCAAACTCTGTTTCATTTGATGATTCAAGAAATGAAACCAAACCCAAATTTCAATTGACCAAAGTGGAAAATAAAAAAAACGATTCAATAGAATGTTCTCAGTCTATTTCTAATTTTGATCTATTCAATGATTCAAGAAGTAAAACTGGATCCAAATTTGAATTAACCAAAGTGGATTACAGTAATCAGGATATAATAAATTTTTTTATGGCAAAATCACATGCTAATTTACAAGACATTGTGGAGAGCTTGAAAGAACAAATTCTTTTGTTGAAAGAAATTATCAATGACAAAGAATTGATTATAATGGAGAAAGAAAAAAACATAAAACTCCTATCACAAGAAAACAATCACTTACAACAAAATTACGATTTTTTATTGTCAAACATAGTGGATAAAGAAAGCATAACTCAGAGTTTAGACGAAATCAATAGAGAAATCCATAAATTGGAACTCAATTCAAATCACTTGACAGAAAATACCAGATTCTATTCTGATGTTGTGAAAAATGATATTCATTTCAATGAGAAGATAAGTGAGCAAATTATAACAATTAAACCAAAATTTGAACAAACACCAACCAAAACAAAAAGGGATTTGGAAACTAATATTGAAATAAGCAAATTGCATATTGGAATAAACTCAGTGAAACACAATTCAAATGGAACAGTCACAATTAAGTGCAAGAGTAAGGAAGATGTAAAGAAAATTGAATATGAAGTTAAGGAAAAATTGCCAGATCAATATCATGCTGAATTAAAAAAATTGTCAAAGCCAAAAATCAAAATTCCCAATATGAGAGTAAACACCAAAATAACAGAGGAACAAATCGAAAAAATGATAAGAGATCAGAACATCTTCATAACTGATGATGATTACTTATCTGTGAAGTTCCTGCGACACTTCCAAGATAAACATTATTCAACCATATATGCAGAAGTAATTGGAAGACTGCTACATAAAATAATGACCCATAATGATGGTAAACTATTCATTGGATGGCAAAATTTGAAAATTTATCAAAATAATAATATTACACAGTGCAAGAAATGTTACAGATATAGACACAACCAAAAAAAATGTATGAACCAGATAATTTGTCCGCATTGTTCTGGCCAACATGAAATCCAATTCTGTAAAGACACTGAGAAGCCTAGATGTAGTAACTGTGTGGATTCAAACACCAAATTTCATGCTAACCACCCTATCCACCATTTGGCATCAGATAGGGATTGCCCAATCTACAGGTACTACCAGAATCAACTGAATAGTGAAATTGACTACAGTTGAGTAGAGTTCTAAGTTATGGTAGAAGAAATCGAAAAATTAAATATTAAAATTAATGAATTCCAGACAGTATCGGAATACACCACCAAAATCATAAGTAATATCAAGATTCTTTATTTGAATGCGCGATCTATGCGAAACAAAATGGATGAAATAGAAGTTCTCGTTAATACTATTGGAGCAAATATTGTGGTGATCTCTGAAACCTGGATGAAAAAAGAAGAGGAAATCTACTTCAATTTCAAAAACTTCAACTCTGTTTATTCATCAAGGACCAAGAGAGGAGGAGGTATTGGAATATTTCTAGAAGAAAATATGGAATTTGAGGTAATAGAAGAAGATAATCAAAACTCTTACATCCAAATTAAATTGACACGATTGAATGTTTTGCTTTGCGGTGTTTATATATCACCAAAAGACAATATTGGCACGTTTCTTAAATTTTTTGACAAAAAACTTCAAAATATATGTGAACTTAAACAAGAGTGTTATGTTCTCGGTGATATGAACATCGATATTTTGAAACATAATGAACATACCACTTCTTTCAGTGATATATGTATTTCAAACAACTTCCAAATTTATAATAATAAGATTCCTACAAGAGACTTCAATAATAAAGTATCCCTCATCGATCAAATACTGAGTAATTCTGACAAGAAATGCGAAATATCTATAATAAGTACTGCATTAAGTGATCACAAATTGATAGTGGCTGATATCTGTGCAAATATAAATCAAGATAAAAAGGACTATACTCTCAAGACTATCACTGTATTTGATGAGGCAAAACTCCAGGAAAATTTAAAACTTTTCAGTGAAAACCTTCAAGACTATAATACACCAGACATAATTTACAATAATCTGTTGACTATATTCGAAAAATGTTCTCAAGAAAAAATATTAAAAATAAAAAAAGACTCGAAACCTTGGTTTAATGAAAAAATTTCTAGCTTGATTAAACTACGTGATAAATTTCACTATAAAAAGAAGTGTTATCCTGAAATCCATTCATTCAAAGACTATTATGATCATTATAACAAATTAGTTAAAAAGAGTGTTAAAGAAGCAAAAGAGAAGTATTACCAAGAAAAATTCATCGATGCCACCCCGAAATCAGTATGGAATACAATGAATGAAATGCTGTACAATAAATCTGGAAGAAAAGACAATATTAAATATATTTTGGAAGATGGACAGACAATTGAATGTAAACAGAAAATTTGTGAAAAATTCAATAGTTACTTCATCAATGTTGGACCTAGTTTGTCAAATAAATTCAGAACTACAAAGAAAATTCCGATGCGATCAAAATTATCATCTATGTATCTCATGCCTACCAACTCTGAAGAAACAGAAGAAATCATCAGTGATCTAGACACAAGAAAAGCTCCAGGATTCGACAATATCAACACAAAAATTATAAAGATGATGAAATCAGAACTTGCTCCAATAATGAGTAAATTAATAAATTTAACTTTTTCATCAGGATTTATACCTGCAAAATCAAAAATAGCCAAAGTTAAACCAATTTTCAAATCAGGCAAGAGATATCTAATGGTGAATTATAGACCAATCTCAATTCTTTCGGTTCTTTAAAAAATTATAGAAAAAGTAATGCATAGCAGATTGTTGGAATACCTAGAAAAATCAAATTTGTTGTATAGTGGGCAATACGGCTTTCGAAAGTCTAGTGATACTGAATCAGCTGTCTTAGATGTTATCACTCAATTTCAACTTGATATAGACTCTCATAAGGAATGTGGTATACTGTCACTAGATCTTCGTAAAGCATTTGATACTGTAGATCACCAAATTTTGTTGAATATTATGTATAAAATAGGTATCAGAGGTCCTGTTTATAAATGGTTTCAAAATTATATTTCAGATAGAAAACAGTTTGTTTATATAGGAGACAAATTCAGCACTGAGAAAACTGTCATCTGTGGAGTTCCACAAGGATCCATCTTGGGACCAATCCTTTTTCTCATTTATATAAACTCTTTAGCTGATTTAGATTTATCTGGAAAAATTGAAATGTTTGCTGATGACACCACAATAATATATGGCGGAAATAGTCAACGTGATATCAAAAATTACATGCAAAGTGATTTACAAAAAATTTCATTATGGCTCATCTGTCATAAATTGACATTGAATTATGAAAAATCCTCATTCATGTTCATTACAAAAAAATCGTCAAACGATAATTTGAAGATCCGATCAAATTCAATAATGAATACATAAATTATCATTCCATACAAAAATCCTTAGGACTCTTTATAGATGAGAATTTATCATGGGCAAGACATATAGAGAACTTAAGGAGGCAGATTTCACCATTAGTTGGAATCATTTTTAAAATTCGAAATTTGCTTCCTCTCAAATATCTAAAGTCCATATATTTTTCGTTGGCATACTCTAAATTTCAATATTTGATATCAGTTTGGGGCACTGCTTCGACCTATTTGCTTAAACCTTTGAAATCATTACAAAATAAAATTATTAAATGTATTTTTAAACTTGATTACCAAGAACCAACTCTAAACTTGTACAAACCAAGAAAGCTACTGGATATAAATTCCCTATACAAATTGAAAATTTGCACGTTCATTCATCTTCTTAAGAATAACATGAAACATTCCACTTTAATTTTCAAAATTAATAATGATCAACACAATCACCTGACCCGACAAGCCCAAAATTTATATGTCAACAAAATTAAAACAAATATTGGAAAGAAATCAATTTATTTTGATGGTGTGAAGTTTTACAATGAACTTCCAAATTGTTTAAAAACGTATGGTAAATTGCGATTTAAAAATAATTTAAAGAAGTACTTGCTCCATTGAATCTTTTCTAATTCTGATTTCATGATTTTTATTCATTAATTTATTCTTACTGTTGTAATTACCTTCATGTTATTTGCATTATGTGATATTTTTCCCTCTTATAAACTGTATGTTTCTTGGGAAAATAAATTGAATTGAATTTGTATAGACGAAGTTCTTCATAGTCTCCGAGGTTCTAAATTCTTTTGCAAGTTGGATCTCCACAAAGCCTATTTGCATTTTGAGGTGGATGAAGAAGGAAGTAAGATACAGACACTAACAACTCATAAAGGCACGTTCCGGATGAATCATCTCAGTTTCGGAATAAAGACTGCACCATCAGAATTCAATCGTATTTTGTCACAATTGTTGAATGGCTTGCACAATGTCGAAGCATACTTCGATGACATAATTTGCCATGGAGCTACTCTTGATGAGTGTACCAGAAATCTTATAGCATGTTTGGAACGCCTCAAAGATAATGACCTTCATCTAAACAGGGCCAAATGATCTTTTTTCAAGGAAAGCATAAATTACCTTGGACATGTTGTGTCTTTCAATCAAATCAAGAAGTGTCCAACAAAGGTCCAAGCGGTTTCCCAGATGCCCCGACCCAGGAATGTGGATGAATTGAGACGCTTCCTAGGCCTAGTTACGTTTTATGCAAAATTTATACCTGATTTTTTTTCCTCAATATCCTGGCCATTACGTCGCTTGCTCCGAACCGGTCAAAGATTATTTTGGTCAGCTGCCACTGAAGCCTCCTTTTTGGATCTCAAGTCAGTGTAGTGACAGGGTGCTCATTCCCTTCGACCCATCGTTACCTGTAATCCTCACCACTGATGCCAGCCCGACTGGAATAGCTGCAGTCCTCAGTCATGAAGTAAATGGACATGAAAGACCAGTGGCATATGCCTCGCGAGCTCTGACCCAGGCTGAATCTAACTACAGTCAGCTGGACAGAGATGCTTTCGCCATTTTTTACGCAGCTACACATTTCTTCAATTATATTCTTGGAAAAAGGTTTGTTCTTGTCACGGATAATGAGCCACTCTCTCGCATTTTAAAACGTGATCGTCTGCTGCCGCAGATGACGTCAGCACGTTTACTGAGATATGCCTCTTTCCTCAGTGGACTCGACTACACAGTACGTTGCAAGAAGGGCAAAGATAACGAGAACGTTGATTGTCTATCCCGTGCCCCAGTCACCACAACAAACAAACCTCCAGTGATTTTTTTTTCCTCTTCGGATGCTGGTCCTTTCACCAGCTACACCTCAGCCTCTTGGGCTTTTTGTGTTTTCCGTGTTTGTTTTACAGCACCCACTCCATAACTCTGTCTCCTGTACCAGTCTGTACAGGTTCTTCACCGGTTGGCTAACCTCCAGTGATACAAATAGATGAAGAAATCAATGCACTGTATGCAGAAACCCTGTTCCATATCTCCAGAACGGCAGTCACAGCAGATACCGTTGCCGAAGAAACTGCAAGAGACCCAGAGTTACAAGCCCTGCTGCACGAGCTCAAGAACAGCCGCAAAGATAACCCTTTCACTGTTTCTGGCAATATTCTTTTCCGATTGGATCGAGCTGTGATTCCGAAAACCCTTCAAACCCCAATCCTAGATGAGCTTCATGCGTCGCACTTAGGTGTTACAAAAAACTGGCTAGGAGATACGTATATTGGGAAGGTATTGACAGGGACATAGAGCAATTAGTCAGAAGCTGTGAACCCTGTGCAAAGGTTCGTCACACTCCTCCGAAAGCACCAACCCATCCGTGGGATCAGCCTGAAGAGAACTGGGAGAGGGTGCATATTGATCATGCCGGTCCTTTCGACAGCCACTTCTTTCTCATGTGTGTGGATGCTAAATCCAAGTGGGCAGAAGTTTGCATACTGCGTGATGCCCCGTCCTCTGCTACAACCATATCTCTGCTGGAAAACATTTTTTCAGTCCATGGGTACCCCTCCGTTCTGGTTTCGGACAATGCCACCATCTTCAAGAGCGAAGAATTTCAGAACCATTGCAAGGAGCGAGGAATTTTTCAGAAATTCAGTGCACCAAACCACCCTGCTACAAACGGCCTTGCGGAGCAACAACTTTTCTCTTTATATTTTCATATATTGCCCCTCGCTAAATCTATCCTAATATCTATCTATCTATTGAAAATATTGGGAAAATCATGATTCATGGAGACTCGTTTTCTCAATTTTAAGCGGTTTAACGATCATTAAACCACCAAGTTACATAAACCATTTTGAAGTAGAAGTGAACAATTAAAATGATCACTTATAGACCTTCGAAATACAAAAAAATATCAAGACAATTGTTCGTGGAAGAAAAGAGTATTTTTTTCGAAAAATTTGCATAACTCAAAAACTAGTCGTCTTCTGAAATGCGGAAAAAATCATATTCATTTGACACCAAAAAATACACATTTTTGAGAAAAAAATTAAATACTTACTGAAAAATCGGTTTTTCGCCATTTTGACGGTTAATTTGGGGTTATGTCAAAAAGTGCTGAATACAAAAGTATTCGATTTTTTTATTATCTACAACTTTTTCATTGAATACTTTTCGCTAAGAGGTCAAGTTTCGCCGCAAATCGCAAAAAAACATGTTCAACTCGCAAACTGCATCCCCATTTCACCATTTTGAGTGTTTTCGTGTTTTAACATTTTTTTCCTTAAAGTTGGAACATCAACAACATTTTCCACCTAGTCCTTGCCTGTTACTTTTTGTCATTTTTAGCATTTAAAATTCGTTTTGGCACCAGCCTAAAAACTTTTCAGCTATAAATAAAAATGTAAATCAAAATTATTATGTATAATGGTGATAGTCTCCTCATGAACCCTCTTTTATTTGAAAGAGAGTATCACCATCATGTGCGCTCAGGTTGTTATGTAATGGTTGATTTCTTAGTTCTAAAACATTTACATGGCGATCGGAATCATACCAAACAACTACTACTCACATTCATGGGATAGGTGATTAGTGGGTCCGATATATCGACATTTTAGGGTTTAAGAGTTGCAAATGCATCTAGTTATAGAGGTCATAATTAGATCCACCATTATAAGAGAAATGCAGAAGTGGCTATTATTATCATTATGAAATTACTATAGGTAACAATTCTCCAGACACGAACACAGTGAACGCATCATACCTACAAATAGGCATGCGAAAAATGTCTAATAAGTAGGATTGGTTACTCTCAAGATAACGGATAATCAACTCACTTGGTCATTATTTGATGAACAATCTTCTTTTCTTTCTCGTTCAGAGAGGGAGAGAACCTCATATCGCCTGTATCGCTTTTCTCGTATTCCCTAGAAACGAAAAATTATCGGATCTGGAGTTAACATTTGAATATCGTATATGGGCATTATTTAAACCTGATTTTTTTCTCATATTTGATGATGATTTTCTTCAACTGGGCTACTTCTACTCTATTGATCATTTCACCTAAATTCGTCCCATCTTCAACCTGGTTGCCCTCCAAATAAACATCTTTGTTCAGAATTATATCCCTGAGAGCGCCATTTTCCATTTCGAGAGTTTTAACATGAATTTGAAGTTTATTCTCTCTCTCAGCGTTGAAAGCCCAAGATTTTTCTCTTCGATCTATCAAATCTTTGAGATATTTCACGGTGTTAACAAGTTGCTCAATTTCGAACCTAGAAGGATCAAACGAAATTGTTCTGTTAAAAAGGCCATTCATACTTTTTTAAAGACGTATTCGATTTAATTTTCGATAAAAATTCAGAATTCAGAATATTTCAACTCATGATATTTCAAAATGTTTCATTTTGAGATAGGTAAGTACCACAAGTAAACGTTCTGAGGCCGTTTCCATTCAATACAGTTTTGCTGACATATTTTCATCAAAGGAATAAGTGGGATATGATAACTGTTGACAAAATGGTTTTCCGGAAACCTACTCGGGTTGGTGAGGTCCCTAACCTAAGTTACCAACCAAGTTTAGTGTTGCTTACGCCGATCACTGACTCGGGTTGATTTTCTGGATCGGGGATCGGGTTAGTAACCTTGAGTAAGTTTCCGAAATACCCTAAAGAAAATATCCCACACAAATATTTTGTCAACGTTTTCATACCTGTTCAAACAATAGCTATTTGTGTATTTACAGCGCAAAGTGATGAATGCCGCTCGACATAGACAGTGGAATCTTTCGATAGCTGCAATGACACTTTGTGCACGAAATATAACTCCAGGTACATATGAGAAAATTAACACTCACTAGCTATCCTATATTATTATGTATAAGCTATCCCAATATCCAATAAATCACATCTCTAACAAAATGAAAATGGGAAAATAACTCAGGCCTGAGAAGAAAAGGGCAGCTGACTGAGACCGGGCCATCTGTTTGAAACAGTTTGAGATTTTTCTTTTATGGTTTTGACATTTCGTCATTCGGCCAGAATCAAATTCAGTTTGAGATGATTTGATTTAAATCAAATCAAATCAAAATAAGTTTATTACAAGTTCTAAACTATCTGTATCTTTTGGTTTTGGTGCTGGTAAGTGTTTATGTAGTGATTTTGTTCTAGTGGCCTATTGTTTCTCCTTTGCCTCACGTATGTTTTGTAACTTAAGTATGCTGGGCACTGAAAGTCACTCGACATGTGTTTACTGCCTTCTTCATATGACAACAAAATTTCAAACAATTTCTCTGTACCTGTAATTGACTTATTATTATCAGCAGGCAGACAACAAAGCAAATTGAAAAACAAAAAAATCAGTCCAGGTAAGTTAATCGGGGCATTCAATTAGTTCTTACCAGAAGTTAATAATAACAACATGCCCTAATTCTAATTCTTGACATTGAGGAAAAAGTTTTTGTTGTTGAAGTTTACTACCAGTCTCAGACTAATACTCATTCAGCTGTGCGATTATTAAATGATACATATCTAGACAATACCATTGACTGCAAATATTTAAGGGAAATTTGAACAAGCTGGAAATCTGATCAATATCAAAAAAAGGAGTCGGCCAGCTGTCTCGCAAAACAAGCAAACTGATATCTTGGTGGATCTTCAAAAAAACCCCTTAACTGAACTAGCGGATCAAAATGATATGCCGCGTTCGGCAGTACATAAATTGCATCTCTTTAAAATAAAAATGCTTCACGAACTTTCTGAAAACTATCCTGTTCGAAGAATTCAGTTCTGTGACCTGAAAATCGCCCTGAATCAGGCAAACAGATACTCAGTACGGGAGCATGTCGTTGTGCCCACATTCCATTACACCCACATTTCGTTGCACCCACATTTCGTTTCGCCCACATTTCGTTATGCCCACAGCTTCCGAACAGAGCCGAATCAAGCTCTGTTGCAAAATGCTGACATGTAATTCTCTAAAAAATCTATTGAGGGCCTAATGAGACATTCAATGAAATTGCTGGCTTGCCTAACAGTTCGCTGGTAGGTGTTATAGATTTTCTACGAGTGGCACACGAATCTTAAATATATCTTAAATGATGTTCTTTCCTCACCGTCGCGAAAGTAAGTCGGTGACAAAGCAGCCGAACGAATGTTATACATGTGGTGTTCCATGGTTTAGCACTTTCGATCTGAATCGTTATTCCATATAACCTTATAACCAAGTTTATTTACGGAACATACCCCATGTATACCAATTGACACATGACAGTTATTCAGAGACGTCGACATGTGGGCGTAACGAAATTTGCGTACAAGGCGATGTGCGTGTAATGAGATGTGGGCCTAACGAAATGTGGGCCTAACGAAATTTGGGCGAAACGTAATTTCATTAAATGTGGGTGCAACGATATGTCTCGTTAGGCCACAATTATTTTTTCAGAGACATGTGGGCGTAACGAAATTTGGGTACAACGTAATGCAAGTGTAACGAAATTTGGGCGAAACGAAATGTGGGTGTAATGAAATGTGGGTGTAATGAAATGTGGGTGTAATGAGATGTGGGCACAACGCAACGCACCCCTCAGTACACCCAAACAGTTAATGTTTGGGCTGGCATAATGGGCAAGCGTATCATTGGTCCATATTTCTTGAAAGAAAATTTGAACGGAGTTCGATATTTGAGGATGCTACGAGAAGACATTATTTCGGAAATAATTCAGGTGGCTGGAAATAAAATAAAAAATATTGAATTTCAACAAGCCGGATCACCCCCTCCTGTTTTCAGGCAGGTAACTGACTTTTTGAAATAACATTTTCCGAAAAGATGGATCGGTAGGAGGGGCCAGCTCACTCGCCTGAGTTATTTTCATTTAATTGTTTTCTCTGGATTTGAACATATCACAAAATATTATCCAGATGGTGCAGATTATATCATTATGAACATAGTGAAAAATAAAAACATTTTAGTAATATCTGAAAATTCGATGTAATAATGAAATATTGATAAAATTATTTTGGCATACAATATACCATTCTTATTCCATCATTAATCACAATTCATACATTTCGTACAGGGTTATTTGAAAAATTGGTGAAATAAATGGTCGGTTCTTTCGTACATATCCTGTATATTCAAGTGAATCATCATCCTCCGAAGATAGCTGATACCATAAAAACATGAATTCGTAGGGATATATAGGGTGATCATGAAAATTTTCGATGATAAAAATGACAAAATATCAACGTTTCAGAAATCACCATGTAATTCACGATTACCTCTGTGAAATTCCTTTATTATCATTATCTATATTCATCATTCTCTCCTCAACACTGTCCCAAAAATTCAGTTTCCTACTATGACTAGTTTCATAGTTATTAATTGGGAAACTTATTACCATCTGCATGACGAGTTGAAGGAACTTGTTCACGCGTACATTCTACTAGTGGAACATTTTTCACAAATATTGAAACGTGAGAATGTGGAGATCAAAATAAATGTAAAAGAGGGTGAAGATTGGAGATAACAATCACATCAGATATATTAATTTAATAATGTATGGTACAGATAGTTATAGGCCAATCAATACAGCATTTTTTCCTAAGAAAAATACTAGTAGAAAATCGACTGTACCATCACAGTCCGTAGCTAAATTCTGTTATGTTTTCGACTCGCAACTGTCATTAATTAATTTGTTATAAACATTTAAATAACAAAAAACGTGTTTTTTAAAATTGTTTTGCCTATAAAATGAAAACCAACGAAGCAATTTGGTTGCTCCAATGAATTGTATGAATTATGAATAATTAAAATACAAATAAAATGGTATTCTTTACGACCCTGTCAGATCATTAGTAACGGAGGAAAACTGGAAAAACCGGAAAATTTTACGATTTTTTTCAAAATTCATAACTCCGACATTTTTCAATAAATAGAGTTGGCCCATCTCATAAAAGTATTGAATCATGTGTACTTCATGTGTACACAAAATAGGCTCTGACGGATCATTAGTTTTGGTACAGTTGCTCTTTGATTTTTTTTTGCACTATCTTGCAGCGTGCCTGGATGCTCTAGTGATAGTCCGATTTCAATTTCTTAAACAGATTTTAATAGTGGAAGTACAGTACCACAAAACGTATATTCTCATTTTGCGGTAAAATGCTGCGAAATGGGTGAAAAATGCTTGCAAACATTTCGCACCAATGTAGCGCAAAATGAGAATATACGTTTTGTAGTACTATACTTCTAGTTTCATAATCTCTTTGAGAAATTGAAATCGGGCTATCACTAGAGCATCCAGGCACGCTGCGAGATAGTGCAAGAAAAAAACAATTTAAATTGCAATTGGGCGAATCAAACTATCCAAGCATTAGGAATTTTATCTGGCTCATGCCTGAGTTGTAAGTTGTAACTGATGTGTCGATTCAGTCAGTTCCTAAATGGTAGATGGAATTGGATGGACCGTCATTGGTCATCACCCTGCATATAATGTTACTTACATTTATTTTGATATCTACATTCTCACGTTTCACTATTTGTGAAAAATCTTTACCACTAGTAGAATGTACGCGTGAACAAGTTCATTCAACTCGTCATGCAAATGGTGATAAGTTTCCCAATTAATAACTATGAAACTAGTCATAGTAAGAACCTGAATTGGGACAGTATTGAGGAGAGGATGATGAATATATTTAATGATATTAAAGGAATTTCACCAAGTAAATCGTGAATTACAGGGTGATTTCTGAAACGTTGATATTTTGTAATTTTTATCATCGAAAATTTTCATGATCACCCTATATATCCCAACGATATCATGTTTATACGGTATCAGCTATCTTCGGAGGATGATAATTCACTTGAATACACGGAATATGTACGAAAGAACCGGCCATATATTTCACCAATTTTTCTAATCACCCTGTACGAAATGTATTAATTATGAATAATTATGGAATAAGAATAGTATACTGCATGCAAAAATAATTTTATCAATATTTCATTACTACATAGAATTTTCAGACATTACTGAAATGTTTTTATTTTTCACTCTGTACATAATGATATAATCTGCACCATTTGAATGATATTTTATAATATGAAGGTATGTTGATGATAAGAATAGAAAGACATGCAGTTGGCACTTTCAAATCCCTAGAAAATAATTAAATAATAGTTATTTATTGTATAAGTGTTTTAGATATCATTTTATTTGCGCAAGAATGTTTAAACGCGAGAGCGAAGATCGAGCGTTTAAATTTCTTAAGCAAATATCTAAAACACGCATGCAATACAACGTTTTATTCACAATCACATTCATTTAGAATCAGAATCGCGGAAATTTTTCATCACAAAATGATTTGACGTTTTGCTCTGACAGCGGCTGTCACCTCCTCAAAAATCACTGAAATAACATACAAAAATATCGGGAGGTGTTGAATGGTTGCTATGTATTTTCGATTGTTTATCGACTCCATTTGTAAACATTTGTGAAGTTGGTGAAAATAAGTAAAATGTGATTGATATTCAAGATTGTATTTTTCATTATTCCACTAGTGGAATAAAGTAATTTCATTATTCCACTAGTGGATAAAGTGGTACTTTATACAGTTCATAAGTGTGGATAAAACTTCAATTATAAGGTGATTGTGGATAAACATTATTTTTAACTTTGCGATTCTGCACGTTCAATCAGTACATTGAATACTACAATATACTAAAAATTCAGACAATTTCACCGAGAACCATTTTACCTATAAAAAGTGCGGGGTCCTTTGCTCGAATTTTTCATATTGTAGAACTCGTGATGGTGATCAAATGTCTCCATTAAAAAATTGTTTTCTAGCACGATCCGAGGAGAATTTCGAAAGGACGTCTGTGTCGGTGACCCATCCAAACCCCGACCTCGCCTAGCGTTGCTTGGCTTCAGATATCGGTGACCCGGCGCTCTCCGTTCGAGCTATCTCCGCAGAGATTGCGCCAAAGCTCTAAATTCAACGGTTTAGATTATACAGGGCGCCACGGGCGTAGCCAGGGGGGGGGGGTTTGGGGGTTCAAACCCCCCCCCCCCCCCCCCGAAAAGTTAAGATATTAGCAATAATAAATGAATGAACCTTCTGTTTTTTTTTTTCATCTTTAATTTTTATTTCATACTCATCTTGAACCCCCCCCCCCGATACTATTCTATTTACCATGAAGCCGCATCCGTCTTGCTTATTGATATATCCAAAAAGATGGAATTCCGGATAACTCGGTGATGAGCTGGATTGTTTAGGATGAAACTTTACTCTACAATTAAACAAAATATACAGGTTATATCAAAAATAGTGACACTTGCTGATGATTTAATAAAATGGACCAACTACAAAAATTACAGAATAGAGGTATGAGAATAATTTTGAAAACCAATCGTTATACACCCATCACATTGATGTTGACATCTCTACAATGGTTGAATGTGAAACAAAAAATATTCTTGAGAACAATGTTATTTCTTTACAAAATATTACTCAATCTTGCTCCATCATATTTCAATAATTACATCATTCATCGAAGAGATATTCATAATTATCCTACACGGAATAATAATCTGTTGAATATGGCTAGAACTAAGAAAACCAGTACTATGAACTCACTATTCTTCAAAGGTTTTGATAGTTACAATTAACTCCCAGAGAGTATTAAGAATCTTAAATCTATTGAAGGCTTCAAGAATAATGTGATTGAAATCCTTCGTAACCAGCCATCGTTATGATTTTTTTTTCTTTTTCCAAGGCAATGTGTAAAATTAAGGGCAATCCCTTGAATTGGATAAATATGTAAAAATATTGGTTCTTTGTTTTGTGGCTATTATGTGATCTGATTGTGAATGTAATGTACCGTTTTAACTTATTTTTCGATACTTGTTAACAAGTCCATAAACTCCAGCTGTTTTAATTTTTAATTTTTAAGTATTATAAATTTGTCTCTCTGCTATTTTACTGCTATTGTTGTTTTGTTGTTTTATTGTTCTTTTATTATGTCACTATGTGCTGTGGTATTATCCATAGTTATGTGAGAAAAAAAAACTATCATTTATATTATTCAGTATTGTTTCATATATTTTTTTATTATTGTGTTTATATTAGGATATCCTATTTAATTGAATAAAGATTATTATTATTTCTTTGAAGTAGTTGGGTTTGATTCGTTTTATTGATGCATTTCCATAAACACATTCTTTCGACACAAATATTCTAAAATATTTTGAACAATTTACTGTGGAATACTTTATATACTTATGTATGAATGAAATAGAGCATTTTTTGATTAGATTCCGAGAGTTCCAACCTTTGACAGCTGTTTCGTGGTAACCCACTCATCAGAAAAGATTTCTGGAAACTCTCGAAATCAAATCAAATCCACTCAGAATTAATGCCGACAGGCAACGACAGTATATAACAAAAAGTAACTTTTGACATCTATAGTCACTCGTTGAGTTTCAACGAGTGACTATAGATGTCACAACTTATGTATAAATCTATATTTACTACAAGTAGTACAATAACTTGAGTGATGTAGGTAGACTATCGCAAAAAATAAACAAAAACAGTGTATTACAGTATATAAAAGGTAACGAAATATATTTTTTTCTTTGGTGTTTTGGCATCGACTTCTATGGTCATTAGCCGCGTGTTATTGATAGGCCTTGTTACTAACTCCATGCGCCACCTTAGGAGCAGCACTGTTAATTGGAACGCAACAGTGAATCGTGCAGGACTCACCCCAGTCCAGCCACGAGATTTAAATAATTTAATCGGTCAAATTGAATTAAAAAATCCCAGCCGCAACTGGAGCTCGAACTCCGGACCTTTCGACCCAAAGTCGGACGCTCTAACCACTGCGCCACGCCCCGACATGGTAACGAAACATTTTCTCATATTTTATTACAATATATGTTTCATACCAGTAAAGAGTGTATCATATTGGCGTATCAACAGCCAATTTCATTATTCCTGTGAGATAATTTCAAATGCTTCATTTTCAGATTCCAGATAAATGCGTATATGCAATTTTAGAATGAACCATAACATACAACATACTTGAGATAGGCAACAGTTGGATGGACATAGATTATGTAGTAGAGATTGGTAGGAACTAAAAAACAGTTCCGCGTTTATGATATTACATAGAGGTACTTTAAGATCAAAACTGTGATATTCTTTGAATGAAAAAACAATTTATGACGAGGTAGCAAAAAACTGAAACGATTCATGATATGATCAACATACAGAAAATGATGATGGAGTCACAGCACCCGATTAACTTGTCGCTCTCTATGTGCAGCATCATCTCTATGGGCAGCATCCTCTATGTTTTATTCATGCAATGTCCACTTCTCATTGTTATAAATTGTTTTGCCGTGGTTTTGTTGGATTTTTAATTTTTTACAGCAATCGACTTACTATTTAGCAGTGCATATGTGGTTAAATAATTTCGGATAAGTTGAGAAACACCCTGTATATGGGCCTCATATGGTTCACAGCCGGCTACGAAACATACGTTCCTTTCCATATTCAGAGAGATGAGATAAAACTGTTGAATTTAAAGCGTATGTGCATTAGTTTGATCAGCATCAAAAGTTCTACATTATATATATATATATATATATATATATATATATATACATATATATATATATATATAAATTCACCTATTGAGATGCGAATTCAAGTAATGAGTGTGTTTTGCTAATTGGCATTTCTGCTAGTCATTGGTGGAATGGCGATCATTGTTCGTTCTAAAATTCCACGTAAATTCATTCAGAATCTGAAAATAAAGCATCTGAAATACTCTTAAGAATGATTAAAATGGTGGTTGTTACGTCAATGTCATACACTCGGTGTACGTATGAATCGTCTGTTTTGTAATAAAATATGAGTATATTTCGTTACCTATTATATATTGCAATTCAATGATTTCATTAATTTTTTACCTCTATCACTCCAGTCATACTCTTGTAGTATATATAGATTCATGCATATCATTTACAATATTCCACAGTAAACTGTTCAAAACATTTCAAAAGATTTGTTTCAACGAATGTGTTTATGGAAATGCACAATGAAATGAATCTCAAGCCTAACTACTATAAATAAATCATCAGCAAATGCCACTATTTTTGATATACTGTTATCATCTGGCAACAATTGAACATTTATTTTCAATTAGTTCCGCCAAAAATAATTGTTTTCCGAGAAGCATTCTGCAGAGCGTCCGACCTCTTTGCGCTCTCGATCGGAACTGCGGTGTCATGATCTCCCGGAAATGCTCCCGAAATTAAAAATGAAGAAGCGAATCACACCATTCACCCCCTAAGGTTGAGGCCCGGAAGGATGAACTCCCCAGCACTCGTACGTACTCGAAAGCTCTCCCCCCCCTATCCACTACCCCCGCTCGTTAAAGCGGTTCCTCATCCTGATGACTGGCGATCAGCAGAATAAAATCTGACCGTTTGATATGGAGTGCCCAGCCAATTCTCGGCTTGAAGCTCCCTTATATCTGACATGAGTTGACTTTTAAACAATGACTTTACTTTACTGTGCATGGTGCCCCCCTGAAACTGGCTGAAGGCCTGAAAAAACTCTCGGCTGAGGGCCGAGTGCTGTGTGCTGAGTTAACTGAAATTGAAATTACTACTTGGTCGGTTCTTCTTGGTATCTGAAACATAAAGGCATGATTAATCGTGATTTGGTGCCTGTTGAAGTAGACGTTGGCGTCGCCGAAGGTCTCGCCTCCGCCGTACTTCTTCAGGGGTGTCGTTGTCTCCTTGGTTTACTGGACGTCTGTATTTGTCTCTGTCTCTGTCGTCTTGCTCACGTCTGTTCTCGTGGAGCTCCGTGAGCAGCGGGTTCGGGTGGGTCTCTACTCTGTCTAGAGTAGTCCCCACATGTTGTCTGATCAGTCTGTCGATATAGTCTGGGTAGATGTCTAAGTCTCGATATATGAACCTGTTGGGCATATATTGTGGTGCGTCTGTTGCCATCCTCAGGCAGACGTTGAAGAAGGCCTGTATCCTTTGCCTATAACTGTTCGCGCACTGCCCCCAAGCAGTGGATGCGTACAATATAATAGGCAGAAGAATTGTCTTGATGAGGCGTAGTTTCAACTCGAGTGCCATGTTGCTCCTACGTCCGATGAGTGGGTACAGCTTATGCCTTGCGGCTTTCGCTATAGCTAATCTGTGGGAGACGTGCCTCTGAAACGTGAGTTTCTTGTCCAGGATTACTCCTAGGTAAACAGCTTCGTCTACCCATGGAATTCTCTCGTCGTTCATAGTAACATGGCCCTCGGGTGTCCTACGTCGCCTCGTGAACAGTATGGCCTTGCTTTTGTCTGCATTGATTCCGATCTTCCAACGATTGAACCACGGTTCCAGCGTGTTTATCTGAAGTTGCAGCTTCGATGTTACTCCTCTCTCATGAGATGACTCAGCAAAGATAGCCGTGTCATCTGCATAGAGAGCAAGTTTGGTCATGGGGTTGTCCTACATAGGCATGTCTGCAGTGTAGATCGAAAACAGGTGTGGCGACAGTACTGCTCCCTGTGGTACTCCTGCTTCTAGCTTCCTTCGTGAAGAAAGAGCATTTCCGACTTTGCATCGGTAATGTCTACCCCTTAGGAAGGAGTTTATCAGCTTGACCATTGGTATGGAGTATCCGGCATCAACCAGTTTTGCGATCAGCCCATCGTGCCAAACTCTATCGAAGGCCTTGGAGACGTCAAGGAAGACTGCTCCTGTAAGATGTCCTCTTCTCGTGCGGTTCCAGCTCTGGATGGTGGCGTCCACTATCCGGGTGACCTGGAGTTCTGTTGAGTGTTCCTGTCTGAAGCCGAATTGCTCATCTGGTAGGATGTTCAACTCTTCAGACATTGTCTCAAGTCGAGTCCTGATCACCCTTTCTGCGACCTTACTCATGGCAGGTGTTAGGCTGATGGGGCGGTGGTTTTGCGGGAACGTGTGGTTCTTGTTGGGCTTCGGAATCATGATGACCGTTGCTTCTTTCCAGCTGGATGGAAAGTGTCTAAGTCTGAGTATAGCGTTTATGATGTTTGTCAGAGCTGCTAGTCCTTTCCTCGGTAAGGCTTTTAGTGCCCTGACTGGGATGTCGTCTGGGCCCGGTGCTTTCCTGGTCTTGGCGTGTCTAAGTATGGCCTTGATTTCCTCTGGAGATGTCGGCTCTAGAAGAATGACTGAGTCGTCAGTTCTTCTGAGCCGTCGGATCGTCTGGTCTACGTGTGTTTCCGTGTCCTCGACCTCATCGGTGTAATCGACCTCGTTCTCACGGCACTGACGTTCGAAGGAGTCCGCAAAAGCTTCTGCCTTGTCCGTCTCCGTGAAAACGATGCCCATCTCACCATGAAGTGGGGGACACGGTTTCCTTCGGCCGTGTCTGAGGACTTTCTGCGTCCTCCATAGGGAGTTGTCTTCGGCGTCGAGTTCGTCCAAACGTTCAGACCATTGTCGCTCTCTGAGTAGCTTCAGCTCTTCTCTCAACCGTCGAGACACGTGGTTGAGCTGTCGCTTGTCATCGGGCGTCAACGTTCTCTGGTAACGTTTTTTCTGACGTCGTCTCAACCTGATCAACTCCCTGACCTCATGTGGGATCCCTCCTTGGAAGTCGAAGTTTGTCGTCTGTATGTCTCTGGAGCACCGTTCCATTGCTGTCAGAATTCCTTGTCTGAGTTCAGTCACCGACGCCTCTAGTTGGCGTGGTGTGTCGATCCTGGGGATGTTAATTTCATTGTGGACCGCCCTTTGGAATCGTGACCAGTCCACTATCCGCTTTGTCGTGTGAACGATTTCCGCTTCTTCCTCCCCTACTGTTAGTAGGATTGGATTGTGGTCTGATGATCCCTCGTCCAGTACAGAGATGTCCACCAGAGTTGGAATACTCTGTATGAGGGCTATGTCCAGAATGTCCGGGTGTTGGTCTTCCCTCCCAGGATAGTGAGTAGGTTCGTGTGTCGCCGTCACTGCAATTTTGTCAAAGTCTGGTAGTAAGTTGTCAGATAGGTCTCTGCCACGTGGGTTGGTGTTGCGGCAGTTCCAGTCTCTAGATTTCGCGTTGAAATCTCCTATTGCCGCCGTTGGGTGGTGGTCGGGAAAAAGTTTCTCCAAGTCCGTTTTCCTCAGGTTGGGGCCTGGGGAAATGTAGAATGTAGAATGAAGAAGCGAATAAAATTCGAAGTTGGAGTATATCCAAGAGCGAAGCTCCAATAGGCTCCGCCCACTAGCGACTTTGCTTCGGCATTGGCCGAAGTAAATGTCAAGCTCGGCTATTTAAGAAGCCGTTTTGACCTAGAAAAGGAGTCGCTCGGTAGCACCGGCGAAAGTCAGTAGCTCGCGAGCACCGGCGGAGGTCCATAGTTGTCCAATTTGAGAGCACACTCTCCCGAGAACAAAGACATTAAATGGCTTGTTTTGCCTCTAAATGGTTTTTAATACAGTTTGCGATTATAGATGGAAATAATGGAGCATTTCTTCGTCTGAGACATCTACGGCCTGCAGCTGATGGGAAATCGTTGGAAAACCCAACAAATTTCCAAAAAGAATTCGGAACGACGTTTATGCCTGAGTCTTTTTCAAGACTCAAAGTGCGTATTGAGAGTATTATCCTGCTAATTCTACAAATGGGTGGAGATGGTATCCGGAGTTGCTGGACTTTTGCAACATTGCGCACTTGTGGTGATCGAGCTAGCCGGAAGAGGAACGGAATTCCAACCTACCAAATCAACCCAAGTCTGCGCATTTGTTGACAGAGGCCGAGTTTTGTACTTCGCCTGCGCGTTCATTGGTCAGGCCGCTTCAGCCAATCGCACCCGGCGCGCGAGCTCCTCATCTATAAATAAAGCGCTGCCAAAGCGTTCAGCATTCATTCGCGATTCGTATTTCAGTACGCATTCGATCTTCAGCTGTCTCCAGGCATCAAGCACCCCGCTGCCATTTTAACCAAAGTATTCAAATATTCCATTTTGTATTCGAGCTAGGCTTTGAGCAAGTGCAGGCTAGCTTTGATTCTATTAAAAGAATTCGTTATTCAATAACGAACTTTATCTGTTCTTTTAAGAACCAAAAACAAAAGAATTCGTATAACAGTCCTAGTCAAGGGAAGGTTTTTTTTTCAGAAACAAACCAAGATATTGGAGAGAAGAAACATTTCAACAAGTAGATTCCCAAATATGAGGAAAGCTGTTCAATTGCCATACTACGATCTACAGCCAGTATTTCGCTTAATAAGAGCCACGATTCTTTTGGAGGAATTGCTAACCAAAGAAAACCAAATGCCTTCAAAAGAGAATTCGTTTAACCAAAAGATAAATGGTAAATCAGATTTTTTTCAGATCTAAACTGCATCGAGAAGAAACACATTTGAAAAGCGACATAAAACATTTCCAAGGAAGAATAAATATTCCAAATACTGACAAGAAGAATTGGAATAAGAAAAGGGTTTACTTAAAAGCCCTTGTATCCTTTTTTGAACTGTGGTGCAAGTGAACATTTAGTTGGTGACACTTGTGTGGAACTTTCTCAAAAGTGACTTTATTTACTAATCATTGTTTTCTCTCCAACCCCGTTCCTGTCTAGCGGCTAGGCTGACACTGTTAGTGATAGCTGATTGGCCAAACCCCTGTGGATGCCGTCAGTGGTTACAAGGTCTTAAAACTTGGCACTCATCAAGTTCCTCTGAGACTGGGGGACTACTACTGACCCTGCTGTGGATAACATTAAGCTACCACTCAATGTATGCCCGGTGGAGGCCCACCGTTTACTGTGGTTGACCCTACGTGGGGAAAACTATTGCACTCAGTAAGCGAGGCTAAAAACGAAGCCTTCCCTTTCGGCCAAGGGAACACGTGGTTAAAAGTCCTTGATAACTACGGGAAAATTCTTGAATTGTGCAAAGGTGTCGTATAGGGTTTAGCGAGCGGGGACTATCGGGTGGCCGTGTAGTAGCCATCGTGGTGCCTCCGGTAGAGTCATCGTTCAGAATTATCTATCTTTTAGGAATTTAGAATTGCCAGAAAAATAGTATTTCACTTTTGTCAAAATTTTATAAATCTTTTAAATGTTAAATTTTCTTTAGTTTTAAGTCAGAGTAGGAATTTAGGGAATTAGATTCTTTTGGTATTAACTTTCCAAAAATATTCAGTCTATTAAATAGTTCTCGTAATCGGATATTATGGAGAATTATTACTCTGCGAGGACGGTGTCGGTGCCGAAAATACATGTATTGGGATAAATCAACAAGCAAGACGGATGCGGCTTCATGAGAAATAGAACGTCTTGAATATAATATGTCAGTCTAATTCAGGAGATGATAACATCATCAATTGGTTTCAATATTTGTGTCCTTCGAAATATCTGGAAATGAATGAAATTCCACCTCTCAATTTCTTGGAAATCACTTATAAACTAGGTAGATTTGGACTCAACCCGTATATCGTGGGTCTGTACAGGAATTATAATACTTCATAGTGGATTTGTTTCGGCCATATGAATGATCGATGCATAGTTGATTTGGTTTATAAATTCGTAAAACTGTCTTCACAATGGCCATTTGAAATTTTGGAAAAGTCAACTTCAGCACCCTGTATAATCTAAACCGTTGAATTTAGAGCTTTGGCGCAATGCAGACATTTGATCAGCATCACGAGCTTTACAATATATAAAAAATTCGAGCAAATGTACAGAAAGCCAATTTCCCATTAAAATGGTGCAAGGTCCTTTGTTAAAATATGCAACACAGTAGATCTATGGATATTCTTATTTGAACATATCTGCTGCTTCTCTGCAACTATGAAAATGCTCGCCACATATTAAGACAAGCTCAATTTCTTCGTGCAAACTTATCTTTTATTGGGACATCTCTAATTTTTGTTAACGCACAACAAAATGTAAAATAACTTTCACAATGAAGAAAAAAAAGTTAGATTAGATTAGAAATTCTGGATAAATAATAACAATACAAAATCGTCTGACAACTCTCAATAACAAAGTAGCATCATTAGTCAATTGTTTCATGGCCTCTTCGATGATGAGAAAATCTGTCGATGCACGAATCAACAATGATAATATTGTAGGTATGTATGATTCCAACAATTACCCAAAAATAATTTTTAAATTTCCCGCAAGACACGAAAAGACGAACGGCACTGTACAACGTCTTTCGGGGTTTCTTTTGTTGCAAAAGCGATTGCACGTATCGATATTTGTCAAAATTCATCAATAAAATAATTTCCTATATGATGCGTAATTTCTGCCAGTCACTGTATGTTTGACGAAAATTTTCCAGTGTTGGTGAAATGGCCACAGTCGGTGAATGTTAGTAATTGACACTAAGGTAAACACGATTAAATTTCCACAGATTTATTGTCTACGCGACATGTTTCGATACACAGTATCTTTCTCAAGCGAATGTAATACATTTATTACATTCGCGAAACATGTCGCGTAGACAATAAATCTGTGGAAATTTAATCGTGTTTACCTTAGTGTCATATACTATGAATTTCCATCAAGTAACGGCCACGTCAATCCAAAAAAAAAGAATGTTAGTAAATTTTCATGACACTTTGTTTCCATAAGTTTGATGTCCATCGGTACCCCTCAAAAGTATGATGAGATGTCCATCGGTATACCTCATAAGTATCCCTATATAGTATTCAAGTCGAGAATGTCTTTATTATGTACTGAAAATCAAATAAAATCTTACGGGGCAACAATGCAGGAATCCTTGTAGGTCTCTCTCACATTCTCCATTTGTCTCCGCAGTTCTTCTGCCTCTATGCACCCTCTGCATAAGATACCATCCCAAGTCTGCATTCCCTTTTCCCTAATTTCGATCATTTTTCTTCCGGCTGCTTCGTTGTATTTCATGTTGATGTAAGCTTCTTTCAAGCGTATGAACACGTCCTGGTTGTCCTTGACGAATTGTAGTTTTCTTTCTAGTTTTGAGTTACGGTTTCGTTCGTTGATCAAGCTGAAAAAAAATTCAAATAAATAAAAACAGAACACTGAGAATAATAATGAAGTGGTGGATTACGAGAATGTTACCATTATCTACAATTTTTTTTTATTTCAGTTCCTGTCTATTATGCCTAACACTCATCAAACACTATCAATAATATTGACAATACCGGGTGTCAACGAATCTATTAGACAAGTCATAACTTCTAGACCATTAGGTGTATCAAAATGAGATTTGGTATAGGTAAATGGTATGTGAAGAGGAGAGTTTTCACATATGTTTCACTTCCGGTTTCACCGGAAATGGCTCCGGTTCTAAATTTTTAAATTGAACACCCTGAGACAATTCTAGACCAGAATGTGACATTTTCAGAAATCCAAAAATGTTACAATATACGGGGTCTGGTATTGACAGTAAAATTGACGAATTTAGTTTGCATCAATATTATTGTCAATATTCGCTCATTTCCCTCCGCTGAGTTCTGCAAACATGGCTGAGGAAGTAGTTTGCAATGAAGATGAAGATCACAGAAAATAATGGTGGTAAGCTGTAAAATCTAGCAACAAATAATAAGGATAAGAATAATAAGAAAATATAGCCCGAAGCAACTAAAGAACTGTGAAAAAAAAATTATACAATCAAAACGTTCCGGAGGTGAAGCAGATGAAGTGTACAATCCTACTTTTTGGGTGTTTTATGCAATAAGGTTCCTTGGAGATACTGAAATTTATCTGTCATAGTTTATTGTTAAATTTTTTATCAATATTAATTGATGTTATTTCAGATCATTTTCCAATTCCACTAACTTCACCACCAATGGTACATTAGTTCATAACACATGATACTGATAGTTCTGACGGATTTTATTGACAATATTATTGATTAGACCGGGAGGCGAGAGGGGTTTTGCATGTATCATAGGTCCCACGCTGAGACTCTGGGGGCTGATAGACAACGTTATTCCCCAATGTGAAATCCCGGTATGGCACTTCTGAAGTGTAGCTTTTAGGGGGGGGGGGGTGAATTGTCAAACGTGTAATTAATATCCATGCCCATGAATCATAGGCCCCACTTTGATTCTTGTTTTATGTCGTCAAGGAGGTCGCCAAAGTCCGCGAACTCAATATGCCATACTAATATGGCGTCACTTAAGGCCCACCATACTTACCGAAACGTATAATTTTTTCACTGTGGACATGGATCATGGGCCCTACGCTGTTGTTTCGTGTTCCTTGTTACCATTGAACTGTAGAACAAATATTTCGAAACGCCATACTGCTGGGGCGTCGCCAAGTGGCCGCCATACTGGACCAAATATGTCATTTTTAGCGATGAACATGTCTAATAGGTACCGGTATGGCGTATTGGTTTTAAGATGCTCTGTTGGATCACTTTAGCGGGGATTACACTGCCACACCGATAGCGTGTCGCTAAAGGGGTGCCATACCGAAAAAAATAATTTTTTTTCCGACGCTCCGGAATGGCCTGGCAGAATTGCTTCCAAACTTGTATTTATAGGTTTTTGAGGTCGCTGATCACGAATTTGATGTCAAATTATAAAAGACAAAAAATTTTCAAATCCGTAGATTGTTCTAAAAATTAGTATATTGCAGAACATTTTGAGGGTTATACCCAATAACTTTTCTACTTATATTTTTATATTTTGCCCCTCGCTAAATCCATCCTTATATATATATATATGTATATATATATATATATATATATATATATATATATATATATTCCAGTGACTGTAAAACAGTCGAAAACAATCCTTTAGGAACTCACTATACCTTTGTATAGATTGTATGGCATATGTCCGACAGAAAACAACTACTTCTCTGGCTAATACCTCGACAAATATTGAATTATATCAGTCAGACATATGTGCAAAGATCCTTACTTTGAAGGAACAACTTTGCAAGAGCTTTCAGAGACAGACAGCAGGACACCGCCTGATCCAAACAAGGAACCAACTGCAGACCGGTTTCGGAAGGAAGTCCCTCATCAGTGCAGTCCTGGTTATCACGGTTGTATACACGCGGGGGCCCGGTGCCCGTCATCGTTCGCCGGGATGAACACTGCAATCGCTTACAGGATCTACCACGGCAACAGATTAGAGAGCGCTCCAGAAGGACATTTCGGATGCGAAATGGTATATGCTGAATACTTGTTTCAAGGAGCAATAAATGTTCCAGTGACTGTAAAACAGTCGAAAACAATCCTTCAGGAACTCACTATACCTTTGTATAGATTGTATGGCATATGTCCGACAGAAAACAACTACTTCTCTGGCTAATACCTCGACAGATATTGAATTATATCAGTCAGACATATGTGCAAAGATCCTTACTTTGAAGGAACAACTTTGCAAGAGCTCTCAGAGACAGACAGCAGGACACCGCCTGATCCAAACAAGGAACCAACTGCAGACCGGTTTGGGGATGAAGTCCCTCATCAGTGCAGTCCTGGTTATCACGGTTGTATACACGCGGGGGCCCGGTGCCCGTCATCGTTCGCCGGGATGAACACTGCAATCGCTTACAGGATCCACCACGGCAACAGATTAGGAAGGACATATATATATATATATATATATATATATATATATATATATATATATATATATATAAGTGAAAATAAGTATATTTCGTTTTAATTCCGAGAGTTCTAACCTTTGACAGCTGTTTCGTGCTCACGCACTCATCAGAAAGGATTTATGGAGCTCTCGAAATCAAAACGAATCCACTCAAGAATGAATACCGTGAAGGCAAGACAGATGTAACAGAAAGTTACTTATGACATCTACAGTCACTAGTTGAAACCTAATTTGACACGAACCAAGGAATCCAAAGTAGAGGTTTGTCTACAAATTGACAGGCAGCCAACAATTCGTTGTTCTGACCAACCCAGGGTTCAATCAAGTTTCTAGTACGTTATGAGGAACGCAATCAGAATCTAAGTGAAAATAAGTATATTTCGTTTTAATTCCGAGAGTTCTAACCTTTGACAGCTATGAACTGATGAGTGCGTGAGCACGAAACAGCTGTCAAAGGTTAGAACTCTCGGAATTAAAACGAAATATACTTATTTTCACTTAGATTCTGCTTGCGTACCTCATAACGTACTAGAAACTTGATTGAACCTTGGGTTGGTCAGAACAACGAATTGTTGGCTGCCTGTCAATTTGTAGACAAACCTCTACTTTGGATTCCTTTGTTCGTGTCAAATTAAGTTTCAACTAGTGACTGTAGATGTCATAAGTAACTTTCTGTTATATATATATATATATATATATATATATTATAGGTTTTTCAACATTACTTGTGAAATTGATGAAAAGATATTCAAGATTAAAACATAACGTATTCAACACTCTGTAACTCTTCGTGGAAAAATATTTCTAATACTTTATGGGAGGCGAAATGACTCCAATATGGTCTAGTTTCTGCAACATGACACAGAGTTGAAATTTCACTACTTTTTATGTACCGGATAGATCGAAACGCAAATTGAAAGATATCTTGGTTTTTTTCAATTGGAAATTTACGTTATTTACAAGGTGAAGTAAATACCAAGAGTGATTTATCATTCGAAACGAAATTTTATGGCCTTTCCAATACTGAAATTGAATGTATGGGTTTCCATTTAAAAAAAATAAGATATCTTTCAATTTGCGTTTCCATCTATCTGGTACAAAAAAATTAATGAAATTTCAACTGTGTGTCATGTTACAGAAGCTAGACCATATTGGAGTCATTTCGCCTCCCATAAAGTTTTAGAATTATTTTTCCACGAATAGTTACAGAGTGTTGAATACGTTATGTTTTTTGAAGTAATATCGATATATCTCCGAAAATAACGTTGATGGATATACAAGACCCTATATTTTTTGAATGGTCAACGTAATCTTCATTCAACCATGTGATGAAATACAGGGTGATCCATTACAAAAAAAAAAAGTTTGGTTTGGTGCACTTTTCTGGATCACCTTGTATACTTCGAAATATTTTCCAAAGATACTCTCTCACGAAGGAAACATGCTTGCATTCGAAAGAAATTTTTAAGTTGCGCCGTTTAGAAGCTATGTACCACCGGAGCGCAGTTGCAGGACCCTGTATATACGATTGATTGTGCACGTTACCGACATGCCATGGCTATTGCAGTGATATATTCGTACCTTATACTTCAAAATACAAATACAAATGCCGGTATGGCAGTGGGGCCTTTAATACACGTATCCTATGAAAATGTGACAACTTTGGAAGCCAATATCTGACGTTAGCGACATCGCATCGGTATGGCAGTGATATATTCGTAGTGTATACTTCAAAATACATATAAAAATGCCAGTATGGCAGTGGGGCCTTTCATACACTTAACCTATGAAAATGTGACAACTCTGGAAGCCAACATCTGACGTTGGCGACATCACATCTGTATGGCGCTTTCAGAACTCTGTTCAGGACATCAAAATGAACAAAAAAAACACATTTCCATGGTGGGGCCTATTAGACATGTTCATTGCTAAAAATGACATATTTGGTCCAGTATGGCGGCCTCTTGGCGACGCCCCAGCGGTATGGCGTTTCGAAATCTTTATTCTACAGCTCATTGTTAACAAAGATCACGAAACAACAGCGTGGGGCCTATGATCCATGTCCACAGTGAAAAAGTTACACGTTTCGGTAAGTATGGTGGGCCTTAAGTGACGCCATATTAGTATGGCATATTGAGTTCGCGAACTTTGGCGACCTCCTTGACGACATAAAACAAGAATCAAAGTGGGGCCTATGATCCATGGGCATGGATATTAATTACACGTTTGAAAATTCACCCCCCTAAAAGCTACACTTTAGAGGTGCCATACCGGGATTTCACATTGGGGAATAACGGTGTCTATCAGCCCCCAGAGTCTCAGCGTGGGGCCTATGATACATTCAAAACCCCTCTCGCCTCCCGGTCTAATAGTGTAGGGGCCGTTTCTCGGAAAATAACGTCAAACCTGCATTGGACCGTCAATATTATTGATAGTGTAAGGGCCCATTGAAAATGATTGTATGCAAACCACCTCAATATTATGAGAGATCAAAAACGTCACACAGAATGGGTTGGTTAAGTAAGTTTTTTGTATGCGAATACACTTTAGGTGTAGATGTGAATTAAGTAGTATTGTTTGAAGTTGTAAATACAGAGTGTTCAACTAATTACTCACTGCAATCCGGTAAACTATCACTAATCATTTTTCAGAACCGATAGCCGTCTCAGAAAATTCGTATCAGATTATTGACAAAAATGAGATACTAAGTGAGTGAAGGATGAAGACCAGATTGAAAGATTCACAAACAATGGCAGATGGATTGGGGTAGCTAACACCCCCGCAACCCTCGTGGAGCGGGGGGGGCGCAAGCTTGTCAGGTGCACAAGGAAACCAAAAAACCAAAAATTTTGCACCTCACTGTAACCAGAGCTCCAAGGAAGTCCCCTTTGCGGGAGGGCGCGCCTAAAGTTAGCTACGCCACTGAAGTGAAGTGGCAAATATGTCGGCAAAATATGGAAATGCGGATAGAATTGTACGTCTATCCTAGTATATGATAAAACGTTCTCTCAGTCATCCAAACGGAGGATAAGAGAACATTTACTGAGAATATTAAATGGATTTTCCTGGAATATTTGTATACTCGAAGAACCAAGGATTCCTATCATCACAAGCATCATTTGAATTATATCATCATCTTAATTCATTACTATCAGTCATTCATCTCCTTCCATTACAAAAATATACATGGTGAACTATCACCACAAATTAATTGGCGTACTAATCTGTCATGTGCGAAATCACCTGTAAAATTTGAGAGCTACCCGTGCCGATTTTTGTTGAACTACAAACACAGCCATATGCTCCTGCAGAAGGTGAGCTGCATCACGCGCTCCTACACTTCCTGCAGCATTACCATGTTACGAAGAGAAACGATGATAGTCGTTGTTCAGTTATTCTTGATTTATATTGGTTTTACATCCATTACACAACGAATACTCACTGCGTGTGTGAGTCCAAACAAAATCATCGTACGACATAACCCGTTTTCTCCAGATAATTCAATCGAGAACCTTGATAGTCCTAGGAACAGACTTTTATAAGCACTGGCAATAGTGCACGTCTCTATGTCGCCTGTAAAAAATTCTGTTTTTTTTGGTGTTTCCTTCACAGAATTAGTTTTTGTTTGTTTATTTTGAATAAACAAATACTGAAAATTTCCAGAACCTATACCTGTTCCTGCCTCAAATCAGTGAAAACAACCATTCCATATTTCATGGTATTTTTCTCTGGGATTTCGATATGGTATTTGTAGTACTGAACGAGTGGTGAACTTGAGTAACGTCTGCAAAATAACGGGTCTTGCGCAGTAAGATAAAATGACGCTAAGTTTGATCATTGTTTATATAAAAGATAGTTAGTCAACCTTATGGGATTATAATTGGATCAAAATGGATGCGACATGTAGATGGCGATAGTGAGCTCGCATCCAAGTCATGTCGTAACTTCAGTGATCTGGCCTCCAATTCATGTCGTAACTTGATTGAAACAATGGGACAGCATTAAAATCAGGGTTTTTTTAAGGAACCTGCATTAAAATGACGTCAAATATTCATGTTTGTAACTAATCACGCCAGATGACACTCGCGTTTGCGTCCAACACCAATTACACAGGCATTGACTAACTATCTTACTTCTATATAAACAATGGTTTGATGCATACATTGTGAATAACAAAGGCCCCAAAATTGACCCTTGCGGTAAACCGGTACCGATGTTCAACAGATCAGAATAATTTTCTCCAAACTTTACTATCTGTGTGCGGTTGGCTAAGTAATTCTTGATCATAGAGGATACACTATTAGTAAAGTCGTTGTATTGTACTATTTACAATGAAAGTTGATGATTAACGTGATCGAACGCCTTTGTCTAGTAAGACAAGAGTTGCTTAGTTATAATTATCATCATTGTCATCAATGGTCAGTTAGTTTAAAAAGTGCTGAAGTGCAACTGTTATCTTTATTTTTATCTCTTTCGTCTAAAGAATTGTTGTACCTTTTCTAGTCTCTACTGGAAGTGCGCTTCAAAATCAGAAAGTTAACTTCCTCGCCCAGCTTCCGGCTCATCCCTTTTATTCACAGGCATCGATATGGGTTTGTTCTTTTGTGCCCTTCATGCATACCATCTGATATATCTGATTGTGGGTTGAGGAGTGCACTTCTAGTTTTTGTAGAACCTAAGAACTCCCGATCGAACAAAATCATTTCTGCAATTTTCTCAACATATTCCCCAAAACAATTCCATTACCAAATGAAATAGATTATTCCAAGGTGATTCAAAAATCCGCTCTGAGAATGTTTCTGGAGTATTTTGCGAGACCGTTTTTGATATATTCAATAGAAAAATTGAATGTTTAATGCAAAGGATAGTTTTATGAGTATTCAAAATATCTCAAGAAGGATGTAGCTTATTTTTTGGGTAAATAATAAAATATGACATTCCCTGAGATTTTTCTCGGAATCTATCACACGGAGAGTCAATGATCCCATTAATATTTGAATTTCAAATGAATTTGGCAAGGACAGAAGATACCTCTATACTCAAGTCTTTACAGTAAAAATGTATCTTGTATTATTGTCATTTTCTTCAATATCTACATTTCAAGAGAATCACAATTTGCACAAGAATAATTCTTTAACGGAATTCTGCCCTAAAATCATTGTACATTGTCTGCTGTAAAAATTTCTATGGATTCTCCAAAATAATGACGATCTTATAGAAAGCGAAGTTCATCACCTCGAGAAATTGAATTCCATAAAAAAAAATAAGCGTTCTCAGCTCTCAAGCCTTTTTGTGAAAGAAGTGTTAATTTCATGTTCATATTCACAGGTAAAAGCATTCAAATTATGTGATGACTCTGTGGAAACTGGTGATTCATGACCATTGAAATCCCAGTGAAAAATACCATAAAATATGGAATGGTTGTTTTCACTGATTTGAGATAGGAATAGGTATAGGGTCTGGAAAATTTGGGGCCTTTGTTATTCACAATGTACACATCAAACTTAGCGACATTTTTACACACTGCGCAAGTCCTATTATTATGCAGACGTTACTCACTTTCACCACTCGTTCAGTCCTACAAATATACAGAATGCTTGCTCAGTTATAACTGAAGATCTCAATCAAATCTAGGGCATCGAAGGACCACTGATGTTAAACTATGAATCCTATTAAATCTAAACTACTGATATTCGGTAATAAAAACCACAGGGAAAGACTTCGAGAACAAATGAATAATTGATATCAACTCTGAACCCTTGAATATTGTGGATTCAGCACAAATTTTAGGAGTCATCAAAGAGAGCGAATTAAGATTTAGTGAGCACGGTACATTGTCCATTAGAAGAGCTCACTGTGATTTCAAACTTCTTTAAAAATTTTTCAAGACGAAGAAAATGTTATGTGACTCGTTAGATCTCAGTCATAAACTTCGCAAATATTGTTTACTTCCCGTGTCTGACAAAACACGATCAAAATCGAATCCAGTACATACAAAATGCGTGTGCGCCGTTCATGTATGGAATAAAAAAAAGAGCCAGTGGTCGTCTACCAGTATGTAATTGACCAGACCTGAATTTTTGTACAATGAGTCCCCTATACCTATCATACATGAGATGGGGACTCACGGCTGGCGCAGATGGTGCTCTGGTACGACAGGAATCTAGGAAAAAAGCGCAATTGAAATAAACGCACAGAAAAAAGCGCAATGTTAAATAAGCTCACAAGAAAATTGCACACATGGATTAAATCGCACAAGGCAAAAACCTCTCATGTATAAATGCGCACATAGAAAAAAACACAATGATGTGCGTTTTTTTTCGATAATAAAATTATGTTCTGTCAAAAATAGTTGAGTCAGATCAGGGTTCTTATGATAGGAAGGGGTTATGAAATAAGTGAGCATTTAGAAAAGGGGAAGGCTGAGGAAAGGTAGAGAATACGTCATTGAAGGGAAATTAAGTTGGCTATCCTGAAATTGGTAACTTTGGTTGTATTTACGTCAATTTGCGAATAAATAAAGTTACTAAAGCCCGTGGCACAGCTTTAAGCTCATATAAATCATAATAAAATATTATGCATAATTCTTGTATTTTGTATTGCTAGTTGTTAATTACTTGTTCAATATTGTAACAATACTCCTACATCATACCATGATGATACATTGTTGTTCCAGATATTCCCCAAGAATAATACAGTAAAGCAGCAATGGATCAATTTCGGTAGTATGGGTACCTAATGATTTTTCCAGGATTTGTTCAGACTAACCAATCTTCAAGAATCTCTTCTACATGAGAAGTCAAGACAAAGCCTTAGGAAAAACGGTTAGATCAAATTGTTCTAATGAGAAACAGTACTCAATTTGGTTTTGGATAGAAACTGTTGAAAGCCAAATATTTTTGCCATGACACTACAATATAATGTTGGTGTTCCTTTTTAGTTATTCCTACCAAGACGTGTTGGTGAAAATCTGGTCTGTCCACTGTGATATCGTATCAATCTGTCATCGATAATTCACCTATAACATTTCAAGAAGCACTTGGAGATCCATCGGAGATAGAGAGATTCTTGCTAGAATCTGTACCTATGGCCGATCGTTTACCATCAAATAATGGTTTGTACATTATATTCTATTCCTAGTGCTACGAAATGATTGATATTGATAGGTCTCATACCATTTCAGATGAGGATACACAGTCTCCTTCCACCGCTCGTTTACAACAACGTTACAAAGAACGAGAGAAACAGTTCTGTGCAATAACACTATTGTACAACAATTATCAGAAGGAAGAAATAAAATTATAAGAAAAGTTCCCATTACCAAGTGTAAGAACTATCCAAACTCAAAATTAACGATCAAAATTATTATGGAACTTTGCAAAAACAAATGATTTGTTCAGCTTTATTTAAAATATTAGATATGCACAATTTTGCTACTCGCCATTTAATTAGAATTTTAGGTAGATATATAGAAATGTTGAATTTTTTCTACATGAAGAAATTGTAAATAACTATTTATGAAACAATCTATAAATGTTACCGAGATTTATAAAATAAAACATTGACTCATATCGAAAATAACAGTATTAGACTACTCATAAATTATTTCTGAAAATATTATTAATGTTGTCGACGAAATGTAAGTTGGTTTTTCTACTCCCGTATGTGAATTACTAACGTCACACATCGATAAAAATGTGTAAAGCTTCATTCCACGAATCGGTGTGTGAAGTGCCATGCTTTTCTTATGGGATTTATTTCACGCACCGGTGCCATAAGAGTCAATACAAATTCACACACCGGTAGCTGGTCTAGGTAGCGGTGGCGAGAGAAATTGACAAATATGACAGTTCCCGCAGAGTGAAGTTCAGAGTTACATCAGTTAATAGACCGTAAATAGTAATTAAGTACCCTCTGAATTAATAAATAGTACGACGAAATTTTGATTTAAACCGATTAGCCGTGTATTTCACGCAAATTCCTGATGGACAGCATTGAAGTACTCCCATCAACTCCTCCAAATATAACGTTAGCAGCCAGTGAAGCAAGTTCATCGTTATTGCCACAAAAATCGTTGGGAATTTTCGAAAACACTTTGGAAAAGTTTATGCAATGGCGCAATACAAACAACGTCCAATCATTCTCCGAAAGGGTAATATATTAGCCTACCTATCTGAATTATCAACAAAGGTTAAATCTTCTACCTTATGGAGTCACTACTCAATGTTGAAAAGCACCCTTAGTGTTAAGTACAACGTACAAATTGGTGATTATCCGAAAATTCGCGCTTTCTTGAAACGGAAAAACGAGGGATACATTCCTAAAAAATCACGCGTTTTGGAAAAGGAACACGTATTAAAATTTCTCAAAGAGGCACCCGATGAAAATTTCATTTAATTCAATCTCTAAGTAAAAGGTCGTAGAAAAAGTATAGTGTGCGTGAAGACTTTTTTACGCTCGTGCGGATTGTGAAACTCGCCTGCGGCTCGTTCCACAAACTTCCACACTCGCGTAAAAAAGTATACTTCACGCACTAGATACACAATATACTATTTGTGAACAAGGCAGAGTGAATGACAGTGACTAGTCTGATAAGTTTTAATATATATTTGAGTAAACTTCAAGGACGAATAAATATTTATCTATCTATCATTTTAATCATTTACCACATTCACACATTCTAGAACAAAATCAAGCATATTACAAATCACACTTTTTTCTTGCACCTGAGGTTCTGGAATAATGTCAACATCAGAGAGTTGTTTTGATTTCTTTCATTAGACTTGAAAATAATTTCTCTTTGAAGGGTGCAAATAGTGTTACAACAGATATATTGAGATTAGTCTTTGAATCTTTGAAACATATTTCAAATCTCAGATTATGTGATTCTTCCACCTTTTTTTTTAAACGGCTCATACTTTCTATACAATTTACTTCCTCATCAGTTCATTCAATTTGATAATTATTATCAACTACGACCAAACATTCAGAACCTATAAAAAATGAAAATCTCAGAAGTCTTCGAGATACTTGTGTGAACTAGGAAATATATTGATAACAAGTATGTATTAATCACTCGCACGTTTTTCAATTTACTCCCATCGATTGGTTTCGAATTCAATCCAACAAAATGGGATATTTTAGTGTAATTCAAATTTGGCGCCTCTAATTTCAGGATTGCCACCTTAATTTCCCTCCAATAACGAAACAAGATAACCGACAAAATCGATGACATTTCATAACCCCCTATCAAGGAACCCTGAGTCAGATAAAATATCAAAACGGATAGTGTTTATTTTTAATTAATAATCCCCCATCCAATAATATCCTCAGACAACAATAACCTTATGCAAAATTATCCCTTTTAATTATTAGTCTGATCTAACCTGAACGAACTAACCTAACTCGGAAGTTGGGAGCTTGGAAGTTGAAGAAAAATTCATTTTGAGGGTTGTATTTTGTTAGTCTGATCTAACCTGAATGAACTAACCTAGCTCGCAACTTATAGAAATATAGTATAAACAGAGGACAAGTTATCTGATAGCTAATCTACAGTAGTTTGTATAACTGTTTAATAGTTACAGTTCTTTCCTTCTTGTTCTTTGTTTTTACCTTGTGCGATTAATCCATGTGTGCAATTTTCCACGTGTGCATATTTTTTGTGGGCATATGTAACATTGCGTTTTTTTCTGTGCGTTTATTTCATTTGCAATTATTTCAATTGCGCTTTTTTCCGGCCACGGTACGACAGGTATCCAAATTTGACTAATCATAAATGTATTTGAATACGTCTGCCAATTGGAAATTTCAAAATATTATGTTATTATTATTTTAGGAAAATAACAATGGTAGGCCATCATCACGCGTCTAACATCATGGAAGACGGTTTTGAAAGTACCAAAAATTTTAAATTTTGAAAGTAATTGACCCTTCAATAGATTTTGCTCATCATAGTCTTATGGTGGATTTATGCAGCAGTCATAAGTCATAAGTTTTAAGTCATAAGGAAGAATATTCGTCAATGATTGGTTGGTCCGTTTATTCCAACCAATCATTGACGAATATTCTTCCTTGTGACTTAAACCTTATGACTTATGACTGCTGCATAAATCCACCATTATTAGCTTATATTTATCACGGCAGACGTTATTACTGCATACACACATCAGCAAACAACAAAATCCTAACTACTGCCCGAGCATATGTATGCATATTAAGCAATCTTTCTCACATTCATTCAGTCTCATTGATGTGTTTATAAAAATTGATATTTTTATAGAAATTAACATATTTACTACTATGACATAGACATAGGAAATATAGATCCATTATATCTTCCTCAGTCCACACAAGTATCTCCAGGACTTCTGAGGATTGCGGGTATAGGGGCGCAGCCGGTTTACGGAAATAAAAATTTAAAAAATAATTTTACCAATTGTTTAAAAAATAATTGTTTTTTTTTCGTTAACCACCTGTCGTCCCCTTACGAACGACAGCCCTCAGTCGAAACTTGTGCGAGCCCAGGATTAACGAGGTATTACCTTTTTACGTGCGATTTCTAGCACGATCCGAGGAGAATCTCGAAAGGAGGTCCGTTGGTCACCCATCCAAACCCCGACCTCGCCCAGCGCTGCTTGGCTTCAGATATCGGTGACACGGCGCTCTCCGTTTATTACGGATCAATAACAAATATTAGGGTATAATTAAATTATTAAATTGTATTTGAAATTGTCATTTATTTTATTTGAAGGAAACAAAAGTGTCAATTAGATATAAAAAATCATTTATGCAAAATAATATAACCAATATAAATATCTATTATAGTCAATTCCGTAATAAAAAAAATAAAATTTAAATTTGTGAATTGATCCAAACATGTTGGATCCAGAATTTATTATTTTCAATTTACCATTGTTGATCAAGTCGCTAACAAAACAAGAAAGTTGTTCTCCCTTGAACCATCTGAAGACAAATGAGTTGTCTTGTTCACTCCATCCATACTTTTTGTGGTTTAATGGGGTGGGGTGCGTTTTAAAAGCATTTATCCAAATACTGGTAATGTAATGAGCACTCAAAAGTTGTTGGTACAGCCCACTCTTGCACGGTGGTATTGAACTTGCGTCAAAAGTATTCACTTTTTTGCTAAAGTATTCACTGACGTCTGAAGCTATAGCTACTGACACTCATTTGAAACCTTCCGTCATCCAGGTCCTTAGATTTTTTGGCAACTGAAGTGTTGAATGATGTTAAACAATTCTTGTAACTGGTCCTCTGCAAAAGCTGGTTCACAAAGAGCTGCAAAAGCTTGTTGGAATTTAACACAATTTTACAACAAGGCGAAAAATATTTTTTCCCTTTATTAAAGAAAGCTGAATTGAAATCACACCCGGTGAAAGCGTGAAAACAAATTAAACTTTCGTCTAATAATTCACCACTATAATGAACAAAATCTATAACTGGCAGATCTGGTACATTACTTTCAAAATTTTACATTTTTCAGCACCTTCAATACCGTCTGCCATGATGTTAGACGCTTAAAAATGGTTTGCCATTGTTATTTTTCAATAATAATAACAATTTTAAAATTTCCAAACGCCAGACGTGCTCAAATACATTTTTATAATTAGTGAAATTTTGAGACCTGTCGCACCTGAGCACCCACTTCATGTAGGTGTGGTAGGTAAAGTCCACTGTGGAAAAATTCATGTCTGGTCAATTACATACGGGAGCCCAATTTTTGAATTTTCGGAATAGATTCTCTAGAGAAATATGACGTAATTTTCTCTCAATTTCGAGCAATACGTAGATAGGTGAGTATACATATCGAGAGAAATATTTCTCTTGAGAATCAATTCCGGCAATTCCAAAATTGGGTAACAGGTAGCGGGCCACTGGCTCTTAGACCATAATGCTAATCTCACAAATTAAAAGATTGAAATGGAGGAGTAGTTGCCAATATCTTCGGATAGGGGTGACTTAATTCCCCACTTTCATATAGTTGCTCTGCTAATAATACAGAATATCATGTCGGGGCGTGGCGCAGTGGTTAGAGCGTCTGACTTGGGTCGAAAGGTCCGGAGTTCGAGCCCCAGTTACGGCTGGGGTTCGATTAAATTATTAAAATCTCGTAGCTGGACTGGGGTGAGTCCTGCACGATTCACTGTTTGTTGCGTTCCAAGTAACAGTGCTGCTCCTAAGGTGGCGTATGGAGTTAGTAACAAGGCCTATCCAAAACACGTGGCTAATGACAGTAGCAGTCGATGCCAAGACACCAAAGAAAGAAAAATACAGAATATACTTTCACCATTGATCATAACTGAATGAATAGATAAAGACATATTACTATTATTTATAGTCAACCGCACATATATCAAGTTACCAACTTAAAACAAGCATACTAATTTCGAGCAATAGCTATGTTTCGATTACTAGTGAAATAAGGTTGAGTTTTGTATAAAACGTTTAGTTTTGGCGCTTGTAATTGCATAATATGGACAGAATAGCCGTTGAAAACAGTGTCGACAAAAAAAGCAGGCATTTTGTTCGAATTTTTACTAGAAAATTCGTGTTTGAAAATGGTCAATTTCCAAGATCAAAATGACCATAACTCAGAAGTATTTGAGAACTCCACGAGTTTCGGAGTCGTGTGCAGGAGATAAAATTAAGTAAGTAAAACCTTTTTTTGAGAAAAGGCCCGATATACTCCTTTTTACCTAAGTCTCTGAACCATATAGAAGGATATTCACCCTAAGATTATTTACATATATTTTTGTGTACTCACCAACAGTTACTTTTTTCCACTTCAAATTCTAACATCTGGCAGCGAGCCTCAGCATCAGCAACCTTCCTTTTGAGTAATCTAACTTCTTCGACATCGTCCAAGATGCTTGTACTGATCGAAGATATACTATTCATGTCTCCTCCGTCTGACCTCACTGCGCTGGAAGTTTTCGAAAGATTTATGCCGTTAATTTCGGTTTGGGTGATATCCTCATCGTCGTTCTCAAGTTCCTCCCCGGAATCTGTGGTGAAAATTTGTTCATTATTGTCGAACGTAACTGAGGGCTTGTGGGGAGATTCCATGACTGAAATGTTTGTGATTTTTTACATAAGAATGACGTATGCTTCATGACATTGACAGGTGAGCTGTTATGAATTTGATTATTTAGGGAATAGTCTTGGAGCCCAATAAATAACAGAATAATACTGAATGAGCAAAGTTATGACGTCTCAAAATTTATACACCTGCTGCTGATTATTTCAGAATAGCTCAATCAAAATATGGAAAAATTGACTGGTTACATTTTTCGATACAATTTTTGCGAAATTCTAGTTTTTGAACGGTCCCAAAAGTTTGCGTCCACCTAGAAAAAATGCCTCCTACCGATAATTTTCGGAAATAGCATTGTCCAATTCAACATGAAGAATAATTTTACGAAGTCAAGATGATAATTCTATTCCCGGTATTGTTAAATATTGTAACTCGAATGGATATATTTCTGTAGAACAACTTTAAAATAGACTTTATTATTCTATATTGACATACATCAAAAATATGATATCAGTAACTAAAACTAACTTGTTTTTTTTTGCATTTGATATCAGTATTGTATATACCAAGTGTCCTCATTCAACAGGTATCGATACCTAGGACTCGAAAAAACATCAAGTTATCGGAGAGACAAACGCGATGAATAATGCTTTGAAAATATTCAATTTCAATTATGGATCCCACCAGCCCCATGAGGATATAGTATGTCGTGGTGGTCATGATGGTAGAGTTTCGCCTCTCAACCATAAGAGCGTGGTTTCAAATCCCAGTACGGTCACAGGTCCCTTGCAATGTATTACACGCTGAAAGGTAAAGGGTATCATATAAGATTAGATTGTGGTACAATTGAAATCTCAATGTATTAAATATTCCCGTTCACCTAACCACAATACTAAACTTCTAACAACACCATAAGAGTATAACAAGATTCGAACCACCGCTCGTACTTGTAGTCAGTACAAAACTGAAGTAAAACTATCAATTGATCATGACACAATGAGCCACACTATTGCACCATTGTCTGACTCAGTCATTGGGTTTCCCGATAGAAGTCTTAGGAGTAGAGTATATATGAGAGAGCTTTTGGATTCAAGGTCAAAACCTATGAGAGAGCAACGGGAGGTACACGTCAGCAGAAAGTGCACGTGTCAGGTATCAGATTACATTTGATAACATCCGGTCAACGAAATTTGATACGGGTTCAATGACCTATTTCTGCTGACGTGTACCTCCCGTTGCTCTCTCATAGGTTTTGAACTTGAATCCAAAAGCTCTCTCATAGGTTTTGACCTTGAATCCAAAAGCTCTCTCATATTTACTCTACTCTTAGGTTTCCACAAGAGGTTCGTAAATGATATGTGGCCTCACAAGCTCTTCAGCCTATATATATATATATATATTTTGGGCATGACCAATAAAACGTTTACATATAGAATTCCGATAGGCATCAAAGCAGTCTATGCAACGAATTGGAAATATGTGTCAAATATTTCGTCCATCTTTGTGTCACAACGGCCACAACGCCGAGTAGCGTTCCGTTATTCATATCAAATAATGCTGAATTCGGACGGACTGTCACGAAATGTTCGAGCAAAAGTGCACAATGCAACCCCCTTTCGAAGCACTTCTAAGAATATATCTCCTTAGCATATATTTCTGCTTGAAAGATGGTTGGAATGTTAACAAGGGGTTTTGGGAGCCTGAACCTTGACCGTGAAACTCCCACTCCAGCCCTTCCATTCATCTTGGATCCATTAGTCTACCTAACACACTGATGAATCCTTTTCCAGTTAAGGTCCATTCTCCAAATTGCATTTCGAAGTCGTCCCTAATTAGCATGTTATCTGTCGATTAGACTTGGCTTCAGTAATAGGTGTTAAAAAATCTTCAGATGTACGATCAGATTGCCTGCTTTTGAGCTTACTGATGTCTGGCTCATTCACCTTCATTACACATTAGTGCAATGGTGGGTGGAAGGTTCAGCATTACCTCTTATGCAATATTGCACGTAAATATAGCCCTTGTGACTCCGAGACAAGCTAGCTCCTGCACTTCCTGCAGCTTGACAGCTGCAGTTTGTTGCACCTTCGGCCATCATATAAGTGAAGCATAAGTGACCACGGATTTGATGATCGTTTGGTATGGCCCGTAGATCATTTCTGGTGTCAGACCCCATGACTTACCAAAGACTTAGCGGAATGTCTACCTTCCCGCTATAGCCCAGAAAAGAGTGTGACTTATTTGGCTGTTCCAAGAAAGTTTTTGGTCTATTATAACGCCCAGATATTTGAACAATTTGAAAAATGTTAGATGGGTTCCACGAGTTAGGGCAAAAAGTTCGTACCTTCATCTCATAGTGAATGAAATCAGCACTGTTTCGCTAGGATTGACATTGAGTCCATTCTTTGCACACCAACTTCTAATTATGTTTAGAGCTACTTGCATACTGTTGGAAATTTCTCCGTCATATTTTCCTCTGATGGTGACGACCAGGTCATCGGCGTAACCTTGAGTCGTGAAAACAGCGTCGTGTAGATTTTTTTGAATATATTAGCAGGATGTTCATAAAATCAGATGTGGAATCATCTGCCACTGAAATCAAACTTCAGTCACTATTTTACATTGTTTAAAATAACCTCTTTTGGAAGGTTTTCATGCTGAAAAGGGAAACATTTTCAATTGAAAAAACGTGGCTAGTTTTTTGTAATATCTAACAGAAAAAAAGTTAGGTTCTTTTCACAATAATATCTATTAATGTCCAGCGTGGCCTCAACCGTGTACGTAGTTGTTTTCAGTTAGATATTACAAAAAAAAATCAGTTTTATCGTAGTATTTTCCAGAAGAGTATTCTAATTTTCAATTGAGAATGTTTCCCTTTTCAACAGCGTCGTGTAGCTTCACAATAGGGTTGTCGTCAACCACTGACTACAGCAAAGGCTTGGGAAAAACCTGTTCCCATATATGGAGTGCAGACCGTAAACACACACTGAAACTTTTAGATTATGTTCAAAAAAGAGCCATTCATCTCGTCTGTGATGCTGAGCTCATAAGTTCACTCACTTCTCAGAATCATTGCAGAAAGGTTGGCGATCTATCTCTAACAAATATTTTCAAGGACGATGCTCATCTGAAATATCATCAATCGTTCCACCGTTAGCGGACCCATCGAGATTGACTCGTCGAGCTCAGTCTTCACATCCCTTTGTCGTCACTTTGGAGTCATGCTGAATATCTCTTTTCTAGGGCTCGTTCTCCCAACTAACGGCAAAGATTTAGAACCCACAGCCCACACGAGGTGTTCCTTAGAAATTCAGTTTCACAATATTCGGGAATTTTAATAAAACTCGGTACGGTTTTATTAAAACGTTATTCTGTCTGATATGAAACGGGTAATAAGCAATGACAGTCTCTTTTTTTGTATTTAAGCGTAGCTCATTACTATTACACCAGATTAACATTTCATTTGACACCTTTCTTTTTTCGAGAAATTTTCAAGAATCTTGCTCATCACTTCGGCATTCTGGATAACAGCAGGTGTTTATAGGCAATCTGAAAAGTCATTCACATACATTATGAACTATATGGGCCCAAGATTAGATCATTGAGGGACACCAATTGTAGTATCTAGTAAAAGAGTTGAATACTTCGATTCTATCATCAATTTAAAAAGATACCTGTCGAAAAGCATTCATTAGCCAATTTTGGTTCTGATTTTATTTTCATGTCCAATAGTTCTGATTACAACACTTGGTATTCCGTCTTTCCCACGCAAAAATTTGGTTCTCAGATTTTTTGTGACACTTTCAACTTCTTGACTGTCTGTTGGTTTAAGAAAGAAACTGAAAGAGACCTACTTGTTAGGATACTTTATTCAGATTCGAATTGTTTCAGTTTCAGACTGGAAAAAAATATTCCAAGAAAAATATTTCTGATTTTCTGTGGTTCAGTAACAATTCTTTATTGACTGTCAACGATTTTAAATGGCACAGAGGATTCCTTGGACCTGCCTAATCAATTTCCATCCTGACTTTGTTTAATTGTTAGCGTTTAGAGTAAATCCATCCTTGAAAGTTTTTTACTTTGGTTGACAAGCTATTTGTAGTAATTTTTTCCTTTTTTATAAAGTATTTGAAGGTCTTGGTTAGTACTGTCACAAAGTGTTATGATATATAAATCTTCCGGATATTTTAGTTCTGGTCCAACCCAAAGTTTTTGTTTTAATCTGTTTTTACAATTGTTTTTGTTCGGGATAGCTGTATCAAAGTAATAATAGAATATGGATAAAAATATCATAGAAAGTAGTTCAACTCTCTTACCAAAGATTTGCCATGTAGTGCAAGTTTGCAGAATGGTACTGACATTATGGTAGAAATATCATGAATATACCTGACTGATCGAAACTAATAATAATAATTGGTGAGATTGATTATTCGCTCCCAAAACTAGCCAGCAATCGCTAATAAAAGTCAATTTCGCCATGAAGTCTTATTTTTTATATGTGTCGGATGAGAATTCGTGGCTAAATTCACACCGATAACATCGTCACAGGCTGAGCTGTTTATTTTACAATTATTCTAATGCATTTGTTATCGTTGTTGTCTTCCATCATGATTCTGCAGTTTTCCAGGGTAATTTTCTTTCAACCTTTTTTTCCAAATTCGATAGTTATCTCATCCTGATTACGCAGTTGAAATAGTAGCTCTCACTTCATTGCGGCTGAATATTGTTGTTGTTTGTTCTGAGAAGCAATGTTCGGGTGTGATTCAGAAATTTCAAAGTGGTTTGGGATTTTATTGGCAACAGGGCAAGCCAGTTTATTTGATGCTGTTTTTGTTACACAAATCACTTGCAAGGATTTTCCTGAAGAACTTCGCGCAGAAATCTTACAGATATAGTCCAATCGTCATCAAGGTATCAGCCAAAACAGCAAATGTTTTCGGGGGTAATACCCGAGTGCTCGCAATACTATCGATAGTAATTCTGTCAGAAATCAACGAGATCAAATTGCTTGGTAACACCACGAGTCCTTTAGGACGAGTGGTGTTATCTCAAAATTAAATTGATCCAGTTTAAGATTCCTGACAAAATATCGATACTATTGTGAGTACAAGTAGTATTTATTGAGGTAATTTCACGAACCAACAATGAAAAAAAAGTTCCGTTGTCGTGAATTCCTCGATAATTATAGATAATATCTGATAGACATGAAGTCTGTCAGACTGACATTCATATTAGTAGCAAGATGATTTTATATTATCCTTTGTTTGGATACGTTGTTGTCACGATAAAGTGGTATTATTACCGGCTCGAAAGGAAGGAACTGCGTATTATCGAGACATACGTCCCTTATTGGTCCTAATTTTGCAGGAATTAAGGGTTTCATACGGCGAGAGGAATTATCGGTGGTAATACCACGAGTGCTCGTAATTCTATCAGAAATCAACGAGATCAACACGAGTCCTTTAGGACGAGTGATGTAACTGTTGGAAGTCCAATATTCAAGACTTACAATACTGCATTTATGTTACATGGTGTAATTCACACTGTATATATTTTTATCAACTGTTATGTACTTGTCAAGAATAAATAAATTGATAACGTCAAGTTCCAATTAAATAGTATTTTCATTCCTGTTTATTATTCCAAAACATAGTAATTTCTAACAGGTTATGGGCCCAGACCCTGAATAACTGTATATTTGTTTGGTGGAATTGTATTTGCGCACAAGTATACATAAAGTTTGCTGCTGAAGATGTCAGATAATTTGGAGCATAACACGTCGTATCCTCCTTTCATGAAATTGGCGGGACGAGAAAATTATCAAGACTGGAAATTTTGAATGGAACTGTATTTACGAGATCTGAACTTGTGGCATGCTGTTATTGGTTATCCCACGGATGATAAAACTGATGATGCTACCAAGAAGAAAAATGACCAAAAAGCTCTCACAAAAATAGGCTTGATGGTTGCACCCTGTTGTTATCCTCATATCCACAACTGTACGACAGCCAAAGAAATGTGGATGAATTTGGAAAAAGCTTTTGAGGATAAAGGCTTGAACAGAAGAATTCAACTTTTTCGTACTATGTGTTCATTGAAACTTGAAAACTTTACTTCGATGGAATCGTATGTTAATCAATTCATGTCTCTGCAAATGGCACTGTCTAGTATGAATAAAGCCGTTGAAGATGAATTTCTAGGAGCTGCTATGCTAGCAGGTCTTCCATCTGAGTATGAACCCATGATTATGGCGATGGAAAGCTCTGGAGCTGACATTAGCAGTGAAAACCAAGCTGTTGCAAGATACAAGGTGGGAAAATAAGCATCAAAATTCACAGGATTCTGCTCTGTTTGTTAAATATAAGAAAAAGAGTACTGGAAATTTGAAATGCTGGCGATGTGGTGATGTTGTCCATCTACGTCCATCATGTCCAAAAAAATCTTCGAATGAAAGCTCATTGAAAGATTTTGTGCCAAATAAAACTGATCACAAGAATTCAAGGAAACCTAAATCAGAAAAACAATACTAACTGCCCTAGGTGCGTACACTGACAGCAATAGTTGGTATATCGATTCGGGTGCTTCAACCCACATGACTTTTCATGAAGACTGGTTCTGCGACGATATGAAAGAAACAGATTCAATGTTGGAGGTTACTGTGGCCAACGATGAAAAACTCCGATGTGAAGGTGTTGGAAATATTCAAGTACAACTAAAAAATGATGAACTTTCCACAACTATTCGTGATGTCATGTTAGTTCCTGCAAGTTAGTATCAAGAGGATATGTTGCTGTTTTTGATCAAAATGGATTCAAATTATTGGAAGATGATGAAAACGATTCAGTTATAGCCACTGCAACAAATATTGGGGGTATTTATCGTCTTGATACCTCTGAAGGATATTCTGTTACTTCAAAAAGTACTGTTTGTCATGAAATTGCAAATGCTGTCACTCCTGACAATCACGATATATGGTACAAGCGTTTGGGGCATTTGAACCGTATTAGCATGAAACTTCTGAGAGATGGCATGGTTACGGGTGTAAATTTCTCGAATGGCGATGAAAAGATACAGTGTATTCCTTGTATAGAAGGGAAACAGCCTTTCAAAAGAACTGGATGCAAGCGAGCAAAAGAGAAGCTAGAACTTTTGCATGCTGATCTGTGCGGTCCGATGTCTTTACCGTCTTGGAGTGGTGCAAAATACATGTTCACCATTATTGACGATTTTACTCGAAAAATCTTTATTCACTTCATAAAATCAAAGAATGAAGTTGAATCAATTTTCGAAGAGTTTCAAGTGATGATGGAAAACCAAACCGGTTTAAAAATCAAAATATTGAGAACCGATAACGGTGGGGAATTTGTCGATCATTCTTTCGAAAATCATCTGGAATCACATGGAATCATACATCAAACAACTATACCACACAATCCTCAACAAAACGGTGTTGCAGAAAGAACTAATAGGACCATCATGGAAAAAGTGAGATTTATGAAGCAACAAGCTGGTTGCCTTAAGCAGATGTGGGCAGAAGCTGCAAATACTGCCGTGTATTTGAAAAATAGATCTCCACATAGAGCTGTACCTGGGATGATTCCAGAAGAAAAATGGACTGGCAAAAAGGTTGACCTAAGTCATCTTAGGGTATTTGGTTGTATAGCCTATAGTCATATACCAAACAAAAATAGGAAGAAGCTTGATAGTAAGAGCAAGCGACTGTTTTTCGTTGGATATTGCGAAAACGGCACAGGCTATAGACTTTTCGATCCGAAAAATCCAAGGAATATAACCAAAGCACGAGACGTTGTTTTTCTGGAGAATCAATTTGGTAAGAAGTCATATGAAAATGTTTTTCCAATAAGTTCTGGTTCTAATATCCAAAATGTGACTGATATTCCTGAAACAACTGAAAATTTTGAAGAAACTGAACCTGAAAATAATCCGAAGGAAGCAGCCAGAGACCCCGACGAAGAATTTTCTAGTGAAGAAGAACAAATCTTGGAAGAACGTTTTTCAGAACCAACAAATATAGCATCCAGTAAAAGATATCCTGAAAGGAATAGACAAAGAAAAGAATTTCCTGATCATGTTCTGTACAATACGATGTATCTTGAAAAAATTACATGTGAACCTGAAAATTTTCGACAAGCTCTATCCTGTGAAGATAAAAAATACTGGGAAGCTGCAATGTACGAGGAATATCAGAGTCTTCTTGCAAACCGAACTTGGGATTTGGTAGATCTTCCCGTCGATAAGAAAACAGTTAGCTGTAAATGGGTTTACAAAATAAAAGCAAGACTGGTAGCAAGAGGTTTCACACAAGTATATGGGGTGGATTACTTCGAAACTTCTTGTTACCAAGCTGTTGAACGGAAACTTGTTGATCTGAAATATATTCCGACAGAAGATATGACTGCAGATATTTTTACGAAATGTCTATGTCGACTGAAGCACTATAAGTTTGCTAAACAACTGGGTTTGATATTGTAAGTGTAATTCACACTGTATATGTTTTTATCAACTGTTATGTACTTGTCAAGAATAAATAAATTGATAACGTCAAGTTCCAATTAAATAGTATTTTCATTCCTGTTTATTATTCCAAAACATAGTAATTTCTAACAGTAACCTCAAAGCAATTTAATCGAGTTCAAGATTTCTGACAGAATTATCGATGGTATTGTGAGCACGAGTAGTATTTATTGAAATAATTTCTCGAAACAACAAAGTAAAGAAAGTTCCATTGTCGTGAATTCTTCAATAGTTATAGATAATGCCTGATGGACATGAAGTCTGTCAGACTGACATTCATATTAGTAGCAAGATGATATTATATTCTCCGTTGTTGTTTGGATATGTGGTTGCCATGACAAAGTGATTTTATCTTCTCGAAAGGAAAAAACTGCGTATTATCGAGGCTTACGTCCCTTATTGGTCGTAATATTGCAGGAAAGGAGGGTCTCATACGGCGAGTGAAATTATCTGTTAAATACTCGCCACTGGAAATCATTATGAATGGGAAAGGACTGGATTCATTATCAAGTGCACTTTTTCCGCATTTGTCATCACAAATTCTCTTAATCAATTCAATATCACCTCATTCAAATAAAGCAATGAACAGATTGAACCCAGAAAACGGAAATAATAATGTTATTAACATATGAATAAGAATTGAGATATGGTAGGTAATACCTGGTTTATCATTCCTAGAATGCAGAATGTTGGTAGTCATAACGATGTATTCTAGATATGTGAGTAAGTCTTTGAACTAAAGGTCAAGCTTGGCTTTATTTGCTTTCGTATAATCGAAAAGAATCTGAATTAGCGAAGGAATTAGCGCACCTCATGTCCATTTGTATCGGTGACATTAAAATTTTGAATGAATTGTTCAACCTTGCAACGAAAATTTCCAGAAACATCAACTGAATGTGTTTCGAATAGTTTTGTGCTTTGTATTACAAGGTTGGAGTAAAAATACAACATAGGCAAGATTAATTCAAAATTTGATCTGTTACTTGTTAATTGAGTAATGTAAATCAATCCATATCAATTTCTAACAAACTACCATATATTTCTTTTTCTGATTTTCTAAACGTTCCCGTTTGTAAGAGCGATATAAACTCAATGACGCTGGATGAGTTAGATATAGATTATACTTTATTTAATAACAATACTTTATAATATTCGTCTATGTCCTGGTTGGTTTCCAGACTTTCTGTGGTTAGAATCTCCTAACAGTCTACATCAATAATCATCTATTTTACATCTGGTCATTTCCAAAATACTACAGAAATTGTCAGATTGATAGAGTCAAAAACACATCAAGAGAGACATTATCCTTCACTACAAAAGCATTTCGCATATAAAAAGTTCTATCTTCTCTCTGTCTTTTAGGCAGTGATCGTTTCTAGAGAATACTAATAGGGGATTGTATCGGTTCTAGTTACGAATTCAGAGTGTTTTGTTCATAATTTGTTCTTTCTGTCAACTGGCTGCACCCTCAGAAGTATTCGAGAGACTTTTAAGTTATCCATAAAACTCCTCTCCTTCACCAATACCACCACATCAAAACACCAATAATACTCTTCGTTTGCGTTAGAATCTGTTTTATACTTTCTCAACCAAACTGGAAAAATGAAAAAAGAATACCTTCCTTCTGAGGGCTCGGACCATGGAACGTCAGGAGAGTCAGTTTACAATGCCAATGTTCAACCAAAATCAAGATAGTTTTATTTAAAAATTGGGTATATGATATTGTATAGCATATTCAATAAATTTTTCTGCCTCCTATTTCCGTCTTCTCCAGGGACCAGAGGAGTATGGAAGCACTGGATGACAAGTGGGCAACGTCGCATACCTGGTCGTTTTTTTTTTTCAGCCAAGTGCGTGCTACCCTAGACTTGTCTTTTGCCTCACTAATAGTGGACAGTTTCCGCAGGTAATTACGGGTTATTCCATAGATATCTGTTTCAAATATCCAAAGTTAATCCTTCTATCAGATTTATTTAAAATTTCGTCATTAAATTCTTTTTAACAGATAATGAGTTTTGGTTATCAAGAAAAAAAAATCCTTGTGTTCAGAGAATATCGTGAAAGCCGAAGGAATGTAGGCCTCAAGGAACTCTTCCCGGGACAGTGAGTTCCAAAGCTTTGTCGTTCTTTAAAAAAAACGAGCCGCCGGAAAGGAGATGTTCGGCATATCTTTGAAATGATTTCGACATGTCATATTCATCAGAAACGGGGCAAATTCGAATGTTTGTTGAATGAACTGATAAACGTTCGCAGATATGGTCGCATATCTTGTGACCCTAATATGTCCTTGTGTCATTCCCACTTTATTCTAAAACCATCTCTTGTCTCGATCTTGTTATATAGTTTCGGTTGCAGGGTTGTTAGGGGTTTTTAATCGTTAACCAAGCAGCCAAGAATGCGTTTCAGAATCTGTGTTCAACCATTTTTTCCTTTGTTTTCTCTCTCGTCATTTAAAAAATGTAAACAGCACCGACGCACATACACACGTAAATCGAGAGTCAGAACACGAATGAACGGAGATGACTCCAGATCCCGGCAAATATGGGGGGGAGAAGGACGAGTAAGAAGAAGTAGAGGAGTCTTTGAACATATACTAACTACTTGGTGATATGGAGGACCATCGAATTATAATTGAAATTTCTGAAGAGCCTGTATAATGATTCTGAAATGTCGATAATTGATCGCATCCATTGAAATATTCTCAACGTTCCAACATAGAGCCAAGAAAGAAATAACTTACATTTTTTTGCCAGTACTGAAAGGACCCCGCACCGCATCGGGACACGGAAACCCATATTTTGGGTCCCGGTGGAATTGGCAAAACTGTAGTATGTTATTCTCTTCATTATCCTGATCAAAAGTTCGCTTGAGCTCAACTCGATCCCATGACTAGTTTTCGGGATACAGCCCTTCAAATATATGATTTTGTACCTATGAGTGTAAGAACCACAATATTTATTTTTGTGTATCTGTACCTTGTAATGAGATTTCAGTATGAATTGTACCTTCACAATCATTTCTTTTGATGGACCTTACATATATCTGCAGGAAAACAGATGAGACGCCAGCAAAATGCGCAAATTGTGAGGGAGCACATCCTGCAAACAGCGTTGACTGCCCAACATACTCAGACCGAGTAGAATTCAATGAGAGTCGAAAAACCAAAACGGAGAGAAAATATATCCCAGCTCCGCCAGCCAAGACTAATGCGTGGAATCAGCAGAATAGAGGCCAGGGGCAGAGTGCCGCCACAGCAGGAATAATCGACACCAACAGAAGAATAGAAGCAAACCCTAACTCCCCACCTATCCCATATACTCCCCCACCCCAGCAAGCTCAAGACCGTCCACTTCACCCCCCTGGAGACGGCACTGGAATATACGTGACTATCCTGGGAAATGCAGAGCTATACAACCTCTAAATGCCAGTGAAGGCGTGCATGCTTAATATTAATGGAGTCTTTAATTAGATGCCACTCCTTATTGACTTCATTAGTAGGCATAAGGTTGACTATGTTCCTAACAGAAACCAAACTCCGACAGGAGCATCGACTGAACCTGAGGTGATTTCTACCATTAGGGCAAATCGCCCTAACGCAGTGAGAGGAGGAGGAGTTGCTATCCTTATCAGGACGGAGATAGCACACACAGTGATTCCAGCCCAACGGAGCGGCATCGAGCACATAGGTGTGGAGCTGGAGGATGGAACCTGTGTGTTCGCAGTATATAATCCCCCGAATCGGAGATTGTCACAGCTCGATTTGGAGATTCTGTGTAATACAGGACAAAAAGTACTGCTGGTCGGAGACTTAAATGCAAAGAGGCCTGAGTGGAACTGTATCAGTAACCCTAATGCCAATGAAACAACGCTGTTGGACTATTCTCTAGATAGCGATGTGGTAGTGACGTACACAGAAGAGCCAACTCCCTACCCCTGGAATGGAACCACTCCCTCCACAATTGACTTGATGATAAACAAAAATATTGGAGATCTGGAAGAACTCAAAGTCATACACGAACAAACCTCGGATCACGACCCGGTTTTGTTTGAGTTGAAGAGCAGGGGCAGAGCCAGAACGGCAAAGTTCCTATTCGATTGCAAAAACACTGACTGGGCCGAGTTCCGAAGGCGCTTGAACAGACTGATAAAGGTAAAAAGTCAACTTAGTCGTGAAGACATTGAGATCGAAACCCAGACTCTAATGTCAAACATACAGGTTGCAAGAGATGCAACCACCAAGAAAATTGAGGTAAGGGAGGACCGGAATATCCTGCCACCCCTTATTAAGAGGTTGATTGACCAGAAGAATGCCACCCGTAAAAGGTGGCAAAGAACGGGGAACCAAGTCCATAGGGAGAATATGCTCCTCATGGGCAGAGAGATTAGCGATCTGGCCAGACAACACACTAATAAGGTGTGGCAGGATAGACTGAAAAAACTGGACGTACGAGATCACTCTCTGTGGCGCACGGCGAAGCGAATACAAAAGCGCTTCGAACCCGTGTCAGCCGTAGATTGGGGTAACGTTCGTGAAGTGAGGGACCCCCAGAAGGCAAAACTGTTTGGAGAGTATTTCAGTAGCGTGCACCGAAAGGCGCCAGACGTCAACGAGGAGCAGGTGGAGTGCTCAAGGCGAGTAGAGCGCCTACGAGAGACATCTGCTCTCCCGTTGGGCCCTGATCTCTTTTCCAAAATAATGGCAAGCAGTGGGGAGCTGTTGGAGGTCGTGAAACGGCTTCCAACACGAAAAGCGCCAGGACAGGACGGTATTGACACGGTTCTGCTCAAAAACCTTCCGCGTAAGTCTCTGATCCAGTTGCTCCACATAATCAATGCCATTCTGAAATGGCAATATTACCCAGATTGTCTAAAGCGGGCTGTGGTAATACCAATATTGAAACCTGGTAAGGACAAGCATCAACTTACGAGCTACCGCCCAATCTCGCTGCTTAGCGTTATCGCCAAAGTGGTAGATAAAATTATCCTCAAAAATTTGATGAATCTTGAAGGAATGCTGAAACTCATCTCGGACGTGTAATTCGGATTTCGCAAAGGTCATAACACGACCTCACAGGTAGTCCGGATTGTGCACCGGGTGAAGGAGGCCTTTAATCAAGGTCTCAATACAGTCATGACCCTGTTGGATATGGAAAAGGCCTTCGATACGGTTTGGATCGAGGGTCTGGCCAACAAGATGCTGCAGGCAGGCATGCCTTTGAACTCAGTGAGATTGATCGACTCCTATCTTACAAGACGATGCGGTAAGGGTAAATAGCAATCTATCCGGGGGATATCCGGTCGAATCAGGTGTTCCGCAGGGTACGAGCATCTCTCCACATTTTATACTCCCTATATACACACGACTTTCCACGATCCGAGATAGTGAGTGCTGCGATATATGCGGATGACACCGCATTATTCACGCATTCATTCTCAAGCGTGGTCGCTGCACAGAAGATCCAAATTCATTTGGATTGAGACGTCAAACCGTATATGGAGAAGAATAAAATCAAGGTCAACGTGGGGAAGTCCGAGATCGTCAACTTCACGAAGAGGCGGTGCTTTTCGAAGCTCCCTCCTCGTGGGATGAGGGTCCGGAATACCTACGTTAGAGAATCGACCTCGGCGAGATACCTGGGAGTCCAATTGGACAAGAGTGTGACATTCGGCAAGCACATCACTCTGGTTATTCAGAGGGCGGGGGCTGTTGTAAGGCGAACCTACCCTCTGATAGCCAGAACCTCTAAGCTGAGCTTAGAAAATAAGCTCCTGATCTACAAACAGATAATCAGGCCCGCAATGTTATACGCTTGTCCTGTGTTCTGCAGCCTGCCCCCCACGTCTTTCACGAGACTGTACAGGATGCAGAACAAGATACTCCGTATTGTCACAAATAGTGACAGATACATTCGTCTGGTTGACCTCCGGGAAATCAGCGGCGTCGACTCTGTTCCGACATATACAGTGTGGAAAGTCTAACTGGAACAAATTCGGTAACTTGATAAATGAAGGTTTATCGCAAAATTCCTGAAACACATCAAGTTTGATTTTCAATGGGGCATATTACAAAGAGATGTGTTCATCTAGTTAATTATCTGGGGGGTTGCAGCCACCCCCACCTTTTTTTAAATGGAAGGGTAGGTTTATTAAGTTTTTATTGGAAAGCTTGTTCAATTGCAAATACAAGTCCATGTTTGTTTGTTAGTTTTTATAAGCGATGTGTCGGAAAAAAATGAAAGAAGGAAATAGTTACTGAAATTATACGGCCCGCGTACGCACCTGACTACGACGTGGACAGTATAAGATTATTTGCTGTGTATAGGTACACTGTTTCTTACCGGAGAAGCCCAAGCAAAAACCTGCTCGATAGGTTTTTGGTCAATATGAACTGGATGTGATTGATTTGTTGGTACGTGTTTGCATTCCAACGTGTAACTTACAACCGAAAAATAAAACAATGCCCTATTTAACCGAGACGCATCGGATCGAAATTTTAACGATGATCGGATATGGGGACAGAAGTCGAACACAGGCTGAAGTCGCTCAATTGTTTACTGAAGTTCATCCAGAATTACCTGCACTTACTCGAAGTACGATTAGCAAAATTGAAACGCGATATCGGGAGTTGGGCCACGCAAGGGATGCTCCTCGACAAAAGCGTTTAAAAGTCGACGAAGACGCCCAGTTGAACATATTGTTGGAAGTTGAAGAAAATCCTGTTACTCCAGCTAGGCAAATAGCTCGCGTTCATGGTGTCAGTCACACAAGCGTTTTAAAAATTCTGAAAGCAGCCAAAAAGCACCCATATAAGATGCAAAACCTGCACGAGCTTAACGAAGATGATCCTGATCGTAGACTCGAATTTTGCGAACGAATGATGGCTGCCATCGATGGTGGACAAATTGCTGTGGAATGGGTGCTGTCTACGTTCACACATGGGCACGTCAATCGACAGAACTGCCGTTATTGGGCTGACGAAATTCCCCGTTGGATGCGTGAATGCCATACCCAAAGGCCTCAAAAAACAAATGTCTGGGCTGGAATTATTGGGGATCGCATAGTAGGTCCTTTTTTTTCAATGGAAATGTAACCGGCGAAACATACCTGCATATGCTCCAAGATGAACTGAAGCCTATGTTAGTAAATTTATTCCCCAATCCTTTGCATTCCAACTTATGTGGCCAACGGCTGTCGTTTCAACAAGATGGGGCACCACCACATTTTGCTCAACATGTACGGACCTATCTTCACGAAGTGTTTCCAAATAGGTGGATTGGACGAAGGGGCCCAATTAAGTGGCCAGCCAGATCACCCGATCTGACTCCATTAGATTTTTATATGGAGATATCTAAAGAGCAAGGTTTATGCCACTAAACCTAATGACATCGCCGAGCTTCAACAAAGAATCAGGGACGAAATTAGGCAAGTAACGCCCGAAGTGTTACAAAATGCGCGAAATGCTATTTATTATCGATTGGGATATTGTCAGCAACAAGGTGGAGAGCAGTTTGAACATTTCTTGCATTAAAGTAATTGCAGTAACTATTTCCTTATTTAATTTTTTTCCGACTCATTGCTTATAAAACGTAACAAACAAACATGGAGTTGTATTTGCAATTGAACAAGCTCTCCAATAAAAAATCAATAAACCTACCCTTCCATTTAAAAAAAAAGTTAGGGGTGGCTGCAACCCCCCAGATAATTAAAAAGATGAACACATCTCTTTGTAATATGCCCCATTGAAAATAAAACTCCAGTAATTTTGCGATAAACCTTCATTTATCAAGTTACAGAATTTGTTCCAGTTAGACTTTCCACACTGTATTAGAAAGTTATCATATAACTTCTATAAATATTTACTACCAAAGAGCCCCCTGACGAGAGAGAAATCTCACTCGCATTAGGGAGTATGACAATGCCCCCCGTAAACATGGGGGACATATCTATCAAGCTCTGGATCTTTTCCAGGAACGTTACGAAGAATCGGGCATGTAAAAGGCAGCCAAGGGTTAAAGTAAGACCAATTTCTAAACCCGGTTTTTTGCTGTGAGCTTTTACCGGGACGTACAACATACTTATCGCCACACTCGTTTAAGTCGCCCAGTCTCTGTATAGAACACCTGCAACCCACGCATAAGCTCAGCAGGAGGCGTAGAGTCTGCTCATGAACGACCCTATCTTCGCATATAAATGAACATGCCCGCTTCACCACGGGGGTCGTTCCAAATATCTCCCGTCAGGGGGATTAGGGGACGATTAAGCACTGCAGTCGAGGATTGGATTGGCGACAGTTCAATCCTCGGCACACAGTCTGCTGTCCTGATCCTCTCTCTTTGCCGAACGGAAGGAACAAGAGAGAAGAAAGAAAATTATGTTTATATGAGAAGTGGAAATATGTATATAAAGTTATACAGGGTGGCCCATCGAAAACTTGACATCGGGGTTTTGGGTGATAATATCGCAGATGTGGAAAAACCCTCGGACAGGTCGATTTTAGTTTCGAGGGGGACAGTTTGTTCTCCTACATGCACCACCGTCACGGCAACACTCGAGTTGTGAGGTAAACAACCCCTAAAATTTGAATAGGGAATAATGGTGGAGTGGCACATCTTTTGAAAGCCCGTTAAGTTCTCTATCCAACGGCGTCCCGATTTTGAAGTTGGGATGAACCGTTTGGGAAAAAATAAATTCAGGAATAAACCTGTACGAAAGTTAAGAGCTTACTTGTACGTCTCTGGAAAACTCATTTGCCAGTTTTTGCAATCTATCATTTATTTGCTACGATACTGTGAATGTTTTTGCAGTTTTTTTCGCGGTACCCATGAAATTTTTTTAATAAAATAGAACAAACAGATAGAGCATGCAGTTTCTGTTTTTCACGTGTGTACTACAAGTGAGTTTCATTCGTGTGTGGTATCGTACGTCGAAATTAAAACGAAACAATGGTGTATACAGTGGCAGAGAGGGTTGCTTTGATTGAACTGTATTATGAAAACAATAGGTGTGCGAAAAGGGCTGCAGAACGGTTCAATCAACAATATGGCAGGACTGTGTCGCGGCAGTATGTGTCTGAATTAGTATCAAAATTCCGAGAAACGGGATCGGTAGCAAATAAAAAACGGCAAATCGAACCGCCAGTAAGAAATGAGGCGACAACAGTGGCAATTTTGGGCCATGTTGAGGTTGACTATACGTTGAGTACAAGACAGCTAGCAACTGTTTCCGGTATCTCAAGAACTAGCATTCAGCGTATTTAAAAACTACATAAATTCCATCCTTACAAAATTAAATTAACACACGAACTAAATGAAGATGATTTTGATCGGCGTTTACAATTCTGTGAGGTACTAAGTGAGCAGGCGATTGAAAATCCTCAGTGTCTGTTCAACATTTGTTTTAGTGATGAATGTTCTTTTTTTTTAAATGGTATAGTTAATCGCCATAATTGTCGATATTGGGCTGATTCGAATCCCCATATATTTCATGAGGTACATACGCAATATCCTCAAAAATTAAACGTATGGGCTGGTATTTTTGGGGATCGTATCGTGGGCCCCCTCTTCTTAGAAGGCAATCTAACAGGGAAATGTATCTGGTCATTATTGAAAATGACCATCATTATCAGGAAGATCAGTTGATATTTCAACAAGATGGTGCTCCTCCGCATTATGCTATGCCTGTTCGGCGATATTTAGATCACCACTTCCCTGGTCATTGGATTGGTAGGCGAGGTTCTATTGAATGGCCCCCACGATCACCAGACCTGTCTCCCTTAGATTTCTTTCTGTGGGGTCATTTGAAAAGCAGAATTTATGCTACACCACCAGCTTCACTAGCAGATTTACGGCAACGAATCACATTAGAATGTCGCCAAATCACCCCAGACATGCTCCAAAATGTACGAGAACGTTTTCAACAAAATCTGTATAATGCATGGAAGTTGGAGGTGCGCATTTCGAGCATTTGTTACGATGAGACTAATGTAAGTGAATTTTACTCATTTCCGTTAGAAAAACTGCCGACCGTTTTGTTTCGAGAATTCAACGGGCTTTCCAACGATGTGCCACTCGACTCCTATTCCCTATTCAAATTTCAAGGGTTGTTCACCCCACTGCTCGAGGGTTGACCTGACGGTGCTGCCTGTAGGAGGGCACAATGTCCTCCTCGAAACTAAAATCGACCTGTCCGAGCGTTTTTCCAGATCTACGATATTAGTACCCAAAACCCCCATGTCAAGATCGAAAACCTGTATAAAATAAATCTACTTAAATTTAAATTTAACCCCGAAGCGAGTTCAAATCTCGTCTCCAACAATTTTTTTTTCAAACCCAGCAGACGCATCACACTAGGGTCAGCCATCTCGGTTGGAAACGGCTTCGACTCTGAGAGGATTTTTGTTCAAAAAGAAATTGGTGTTCTTCTTGCATTTCTGCAGGATGTAGGCCTCAGGGAACTCTTCACGAGGCAGTGAGTTCCAAAGCTTTGTCGTAAAAAACGAGCCCTGGGAAAGAGATGTTCGGCATGTCTTTAAAGTGTCTTCAACATGTCATATTTATCAGAAACAGGCAAATTCGAAAGTTGAGAGAACACTTAAATGGGCGCATATGTGGCCGCATATCTTGTGCCCTTGAAGTATCCTTGTGCCAATCTTACTTTATTCTAAAACCTTCACTTGTCTCTACCTCGATATAGTTTCGGTTACAGAGTTGTGAGGGTTTTCAATCTTAACCAAGCAACCAAAAAAAATTTTCAGAATCTGTCTCTCGGTATTTGGAAAATATAAACAGCACCGACACACATAAACACACAAAACGAGCGTCAGAACGAGAATGAACGAAGAAATCTCAGATCCTCGCAAAGGCGAAGGAAGAAGGGCGAATAGGAAGAAGTGAGGAAATATTTGTTCATAACGCTCAATTCGGGTAACTACTTGGTGATATGGAGAACGGTGCCATAGAAGTATAATTGAAACTTTTGAAAAGCCTGTATAATGATAACGAAATGTCGATAATTAATTGCATTCATTGAAACATTCCCAACGTTCCAACATAGGGACATGAAAGAAATAACTTACTTCTTTCTGAACCAAAGAAATCACTGAAAATTCAAAAATGTGTAAAAGAACGAGGTGTTCCATTAGAGTTAAACAAGTTGCTACCAACTTTAGTATCTGAAACTGAAAGTGGTTCCAAATATTTTACGTGGTTAGATTATTATCAATAACCACCTACTCCGAATTTTCCAAAATCAATTCGGATAAAGGACACCCTGTACAAATGACGAATATTATCAAATCATACGGGTTTCTAGAGTGAGAAATACTAAAAAAAACTCATTTTCATTTGTCATTGTGAGATTAAATATTGATTTCTTCGTTATTACTTCATTTACTCAATACTTGTTTTTTTGGCCAAATAATATATTCTTGATTATATTATAATTCAAGAAAATATTTATCATTTTTAGGTAGCCCACATCTGTATCAGTGATGTCACCAATGAAATAATGCAAAACCTGTTTTCCTGTTTAGAGAATTCAGTATTTATGAATGGTGATGTTTTTCGAAATACGTTTAAATTATTAATACGATGATTATTATTTCTTCTCATTCGGGTGAATTAGTATCTAGTCATGTCTGAAATTGAATGTGTTTACTCATTATTTTATTATGACCGTGATAATTGTTAATAAGAATCATTTCGCAGGAAATATTCAGAACTCAAATATAAAATATACAGGAGTGTCATTTTTTTTATTAATAGAGGATATTATGAAGTTTTACCAATTCATGTTATGGTTTTTCATAAAAATGTACTTATATTGTGACAACGAACTCCAAAGTAATGAATGTCTTCAATAAAAATATAGGGAATAACGGATTTATTTGACATCGATAATTATTATAAAAAACTTCAATATTATTGAAATAAATGCTGCAATTTGAAAAACATTAGGTAAGAATAAAAATTTTAAAATTCAATTTTCCATTTATTTATCCATTTATTCGGTGAATCATCAATAACATACATTTTATGTAATACAATAACACACTCTTAGTGAAACATTATTGCATGACTGAGGTGAGCTATAGTTAGTTTCAATGTGCATATACAGGGTGTTTCATAATAAATGCGCAGGACTTCAGGATGTGATAGCTCGTCCAAAAATATGAAAAAAAGTTTCTATTAACTTACCCTCTAAAATGCACCATTTTCGAGATACATGGTGTTGAAATTTTAAAAAAAATTATCGTTTTTTGCGAATATCTCTGGAACCGTTCATCGCACAGAAAACAGATTTTGTAGGCATTTTCTACTCATAATAAGCTATGTTTTGTGTGGATCTTTTATTTTTTCAAATTCATAATTGGTGAAAATTTTGAAGGGGTAGTGGGTGTTTTTTTTCCAAATTCTACGCCACTGGAAAAAGTATGATTTTGAGCCACCTACTTGAACCGCCAATGTTTTCTACACAAAAAAGGTACTCTTGGTCATAAGCTCTAAAGTTAACCGTTTTCAAGAAAAATCAACTTTATGTTGAAAAACATGGTAAATTTTTTTAAATAATTTTTTTCCTAATTATACAAAATTTATTTAAACGTTAAAACAAGTAACAAAACCAAACGTTGACTTCTTAATTGCAAAATAAAAAAAACAATAACAATCATACTCAGTTGAATTGTTGGAAATGTCCGCCGTTAGCTTCAATGCATGCAGCAATTTTTCGAGGAAAAAACATTATTTAAAAAACATGAAAGTTGATTTTTCTTGAAAACGGTCAACTTTAGAGCTTATGACCAAAAATATCTTTTTTGTGTAGAAAACATTGGCGGTTCATATAGGAGGCTAAAAACTGTACTTTTCCCAGTGGCGTAGAAGTTGGAGAAGAAAACACTCATAACCCCTTCAAAATCTTCATCAATTATGAATTTTAAAAAATGAAAAATTCGCACAAAACATAGCTTATTATGAGTAGAAAATGTTTACGAAATCTGTTTTCTGTGCGATAAACGGTTCCAGAGATATTCGCAAAAAACGATAATTTTTTTAAAATTTCAACACCCTGTATCTCGAAAATGGTGCATTTTAGAGGGTAAGTTAATAGAGACTTTTTTTCATATTTTTGGACGAGCTATTATATCCTGAAGTCCTGCGCATTTATTATGTAACACCCTGTAGATGTACACTGACCAATAACCCAATGACCCAATGACCCAATAACCCAATAACCCTTGAAAATGTAAACCGTTAGAACATAATGTTAAATTATAACAGATACATTTTGACCGTGAACAGTTAAGTTGTATTTAAAATTTGAGGACTGAAATAAGTGATTTGAAGGTATCCTTAGCCTTCTAGAATAAAAAATTAATTTCAAAATAACGAATTAATTTGGTTACAAAAAGTAACAAGTAATACATGGTTGTATTTAGTGTGCCACATGGAGACAAAAGAAGTGAACATGTAACATTTGAAAATCGAATATTTATGTCACTTTCCGTGGACACCCAGTATATCTGTAGTTCCTCCCAAAGCAAGTATACCGTACGACAATCTAGACTCAATGAGCGCATAATACAACATTTCAAGGTAAGTTAGATCTAAAACTTTTGTTAAATATTTGAAACTAAAAATTGTCTAAGAGTATTATAATTCCACCATACGAGTGACAAAGAAGAGTTACCCCGAGTTATTTAATATTATTCATTAATTTTGTTTTAATTGGATTACTGGCATTATTATTTAGAATTTCTAATTCACGTAATATGGAGGACTATTTTTGTAGCTATAGATCGAAATAAACATATTTTAATTTAATTGTTAGCAGGTTGTAATTGAACTACTCAATGCGAGAGTAGTTATCATTTTAAATTCAATTTTACGCTTTAGACCACTCCATGATTCCGCAGTGTGAAATAAAACAGTGTCATCCACAAAAATATATATTAATTCAGTTGTATTCATGTTGAATACGTTTATCATGAAAATAATATGAAGCAACGCCCCCAAAACTATGCCACATTTCACATTTTTTTCAGCTCACATACTTGTCAATTTTCACAAGCTGTTTGTGAAAGTTACTCCTCGTATTCCTCGTATTCCTGATCCTCCAAGACGTTCAATCGGTAACTGTATATGATAAACCGTATGAAAAGCCTTGGCCAGATCAATCTACATATTTCTGAAAGGTTTCCCTGAGGTAAGTCACTTTAACTTCAACGTAAAACTTCAATCACAATACAACACCCACGACGCCCTACATTCATGACGTTTTGGGTAAAATATGTTCATCGTCAAATTCGGGTAATCATTTTACCAGGCTTTCAAAATTTCAAATCCTCCAATATAGTCCAGTACGTGGGTATCAAAACGGGAAGTTTGAATGCAAAAGGTGGGGTAGTAGCGATTTTTCAGTATGTTGTTAGGGGCCCTAATGAAAAATACAAGTTTTCGACTTTGAGGCGCATGCGCTCGAGCAACCATCTTGGATTTTTAGGTACAAAAATTTGGTTTTCTGCTACACTGAGAAAAAAGTTTGTTACTCATCAACCAAAAACTACTTGCCTTCAGCGAAAACTTCAATAGAATAGGGGATGACGAGTGAATTATTTATTGCCTGCATATAATTCAAAATGCTTGTAGTAGGTAAGGTCAGATTACTGACCATCACTAACTAAAGTATTAAACACAAACAATCGTCTACTTGAGTTATCTTACCTCATATAATCCTTTTAACTACCCCAAAAACATGACTCATTCATGACTCACAACTTGTGTGATGATCACAAACTACTGCGTTTTTATAAAAACTTAATTTTCAATTGGTACAAGTAAATAAGTTTGTTGACTACCACTGATTGGCTTCTAACGATTAGAAATTGATGTATTATCATTAATGATTTGTCAACTTGTTCTCAGCATCACCTCCACTACCCATGAATGAATTTTGTTTTGTTAGCAGCATGTGACTATTTACGATGAAAATGCAAACTACCCATAAGAAGAAAGTGTTTTGTTCGAAATCAATTCAAAGATTTTGCCGCAAACAGTACATTCAATTGCCACTGCTCGCTTTATTTCACATTCAAATATTTGAAGTTTTGTAAATCCTATTAGTTACTGCACTACAAATCAAATTTGTATTATGCCCCATGCATAGTTCCATTTGTCTGATTTTTTATCAATTGCCAGTGTTCTTTTCACTTGCATGTGAATCAGAACCACTCGCCCCCTAGTAACATCTCAACTGATGTTTGTATTTTTTGAGGAGAACCAGAAAAGTATATTTTCAAAAAATCATCAAACAAAAATTGTATAAGTTTATAAATGTAAATATATATTATGTAACATCAAAGGTATACAGTTATTTGTCAGATATTTAGAAAAACGTTTTCTTGTAATTTTCTGGTCCTCTTCAACAAAATACAAAAACATAGTTGAAAAAACAACTAGGTAAGTAGGTACTACATATGGCTTACTACGATTTTAAAATATTGGAAAAATAACAATAAAAATGTTTTTCAAAATTAAAAAATTCATAAATACATTTGTTTCAATTATGTCATTGGAATTGCATGTAGATATCTCTGTATAATTCGAATATATCCTTCTATGTTCTGATCACCCACCATAAGGCTAAAGGGTTTGAGTGCCAATTCATATCGTGACAGTTTGTTCCTTCTTCTATCCTAAATCAGCAAAATTCTGAAGATTTCATGAATCACTTGTTATCATTAAACAATTACACTCATTAAAAGTATATCTTTATAGATTAATTAAAAAACTTTCCTGCATTTCTGATCGACCAGGCCTCCAAATGTCATTCCTCAGTTTTTTATGAAGTTTGGAAACAAGGTGGAATTTGGGTATTTTATAAATTTCATCGAAGATATTTTTGTTTTTCTAAACTATTATATGACTTATTTTATTTCAAAAGTGTTATCAAGCTAGCTGCTGAAATTATCTAAAAAGCTGCAACGTTATTTCTTCCAAATAGTATTTGAATTTCATTGAAAAAATTGTCCTTGTTTTCAGAAAAATGTTATGAAGAAAGAATCTTTTGATGATGATTTTTCACACAATTTGAAACAAACCAATAGAACTGACATGACTTCAAGATAGTGTGATGAAACTATTTGAGAGAGAGCTACGCAGTTATGAGCTTCACCGTTTAAGAACTCATGAACGATCGGAAATTTCCACCATAACAAGCTACAGTTTGGCAAACATAGCTGAGATTGTGAAATTCCTACTTCTTGCGCGAACAATCACGTGAATATCACTGGATAGTCCGCTGTATGACTAATGCGCATCGTGGGCGTGCATATTCTCACAATTGCAGCTATATTTGCCAAGCTGTACATGAACTCTCAGACAAAGTCTCATCCAGCCATCCACGCAGAATGTTCGTTGATTATTTGTATGATTCGTATAAATTACAGTTGAAAAATATTGTACAATAACTGAGAAAGTATACATGCATCGAAACTAGACTGAAATGAACGGCCATGTTGAATATTCTCGTTCATCGTTTTAGAAAATCTCTATTAACTAACTTGCAACAAACTTACCCATAAAATTCTCGTAATATTCTCCTTGATAAGGGACTGTTGGTAATTGAAGTATTCCACTATAAATCACAAGATTCAACTAACTCGAAAGCGAACAACACGAGTACCTACACCAAAGAACAAAAAACCAGGCACAACTGGAAAATTCAGTTTCTTTTCATATTTGAGAGCTTGGGTAGCTGTCGAGTTCCAGTCACGTGTTGCTGAACTAAGAACTAGTGCGCATGACTTTTGACGTCAGGAAGGGCGAATAAACAATAATTTACTGAAAAGCTTTTATGGATTATCTCAACTAAGTAGTTTATTCTCTCCGAACAGCAATTCTATTACCAACTTTTAAAAATCATTCCTCATCAATAAATTGTTCATCTATTCCAAATTTGCAGTTATTGCTCGTTGAAACAGTATATGATTTGCTGGAATATGTTGGTATTGTGAAAATGAATAAAATCTTTTTCTTTTTCTTCTTCTTTCTCAGGTGATGTTCCTATTGAATTGATTTATGACATGATTTGCAACAGTATCGTTGACAATTCACGATAAATCACAAATTCTGAATATAATTTTTAGTCACAAATAATTAGTACCTTGCCCCAAATTTTCAACTATTTACTGTAGATGAGCTTCGTAAAATGAATTGGAAAAATTGGTGTAATTCATATATTTTATATTTACATGGTTAATAATTTTTTCGCTGGTGGTCAAAATAATTTTGCAAATTAAATATTCATTTGACCCATTTTTCTCAGTGTACTAACTCATGAACGGTGGCTTTCACGACAAAAGATGATCTATACAAAGATAAAGAAGACAATTTTTTTTGTAGCACACCTATGTTACGAGTTACATCTCCTTGAAGTTGCGTTCAAAAAAGCACGTGTCTGCCGATTAGTCAGGACAAGAAATCGAAAAAATTAAGTTCTAGAAGCAAATCATATAACATTTGAGTTAAAGATGGTTTATAGGTGATTCGACCCAACTGAATCCGAAAGTGCTTGTTACCAACTCGAAATCCTGACCGGAAATGAGATATACAAGTTTTTTGCATATTTCTTGAAAACTATGAGGTTTATCGCAAAAATTGTTTCATACAAAAATAATCTACATTGAATTTTGACAACTAAGAGATCAAGTAATTGCAAAAGTAGATAAATTCATCGTCCAACTGTTCAAGGTGTTTGTTTGGTGCTGTAAAAAACCCGAGAATTTGCCTCCAACCTCTGATGCTCTACGCCTGCATCTTCAAAGGTGTCTCTACCAAATGAGTAGGTTGGGTATGGAAATGGCAATCCATTTTCATATTGAAACTCACACACTTTTCTTCTCTCTCGTAGGTGTGCGTTTGAGAGAGCACCCATATCGCCAAACCAAGTGATCCTAACCCGGAGAACTGTGTCTGGAGAGTTAACGGCACCAGTCTCGAACCAATCCTCATGAGGCTGCCACCTATTCCTGCCTCCTGCGATGCTCTTCGTGCATGTGGTTGCAAAGGAATGTGCCAGACTAAGATGTCTAAAAACCCTGGTGTGTCGACTCATACCTGCAAAACTGTGGGATAAAACGGGAGACAATTCGCCTGCTTGATTAAGAGAAAACAAATGAAATCGTGACCTGTTTCCCGAATATTCCGCATTTACAAGCACAGAAGTTTTCAAGTATTGCCGACGAATGAACTGAATAAAAGAAACCTAATTATTGGAATTTACTGAATCACTATCACCAATCAGTTTTATTTGTTACACTTTCGACTTATTCAATCTTTTACTGAAATGCAATTAACTACAAAAATAACGACGCATTTCATTTGGAAGTATTGAAATTGAGCTTCATGAAAATTCACCATTAGAACCTGTCAATCTTGTGCTAATATAATTAGGATTGGCTGGATTCCGTGAGATATTTAGTGCCATTATTTTCATTAAAATGTTTTCTAATAATACAAGATACTATGTGATAATCTTCATGATATAGTGGTACTCACTTTCGGTACTGGATATAGATGAATTATTTTGTTCGTCTCTCTGGATTGCCCACAAATGATGTAAAAACGGAACATGATCAAATTATTATTGTACAAACTACACAGAAAACGATATTAGACATTTTATTCAATCAGACATATTTCGCTAGCACAGTAGGTTCTTCACTGTCTGATTGAATAAAGTCTGAGGAGATCGAATCGTTTTCTATGTATTTTATGAATGGATCTTCATCAAGTAACGGCCGAGTCAATCAGACAATTGAATTATTATTGAATGAATGAAGAATTTCTAAGAAAATATACAGCAAAATGGAGAAACACATTAATAATAGTCATCAATACAAGGAAATTGCACTATGAAATTTAGATTCCGTCACAACTATTCATTTCTGAATAGTATTTGAAGTTTGTTGAAATTCCATAAAATTGACAACAGTCATCAATCACCATATCCCTGGAATATTGACAGTACTAAAATTCTATAAGGGCGCCATCTCTGGACTAAAGAAGCAGACCACTATTTCACTTGTTTATTTGTCTTCTGAAAAATCAAAACAAAATCGAATCACTCGACACACCAGGGTTTTTAGGCATCTTATGCCAGACAAACCAGAGCCGGTGCAGAAAACGATTGGACCCATGCATGAAGATATGTGGCACTGTGATTGAATACGCATAGCGATTATAATTGTTGATTCGTTTTCTGTGTCATTTTCACCTGATTAAAATGTTCTCTTAGATTTCGAATGATGTTTTCATCTAGGTAAATGTGCGAATTTCTTGTCCTCAAAACATATAGTTTGATGTTTGAATCACGTTCTTAGGTCATTGAAAGCAGAAAATGTGTTCATTTCCGTTTTTGCTTGAATATCTCATTTCTGGTTAGGATTTTGGGTTGGTAACTGGCATTTTCAATTTCAGCAGGGTCGAATTAATTAGAAAACACTTTCGACTCAAATGTTATTTAATTTGCTTCTAAAACCTGATTTTTTCGATTTCTTGTCCTGACTAATACTTATAAATAATTTTTATGAGCTACATACATCAGTGTATATATCTCATTATGAAATTTTTCAGTCACTAACATATATAGTTTTGTTGGCAGAATTATTAAAACTATATTTTTCAAGATATTTCAAAATTGAAACTTTATTCCCTCCCATATCTCCGCCACTGTTCATTTTCAGAAAAAACTTGCACGAAACTTTTTTCTTTAAAATTCTATGTAGATTATTTTTGCACGGCACAATTTTTGCAATTAACCTCATAGTTTTCAAGATATATGCAAAAAAACTGCAAAAAGTAGGCCGCCACCTTGAATATCTCATTTCCGGTGAGGATTTCGAGTTGGTAACAAGCATTTTTGGATTCAGCAGGGTCGAATTACCTATGAAACATCTTTAACTCAAATGTTATATGATTTGCTTCTAGACTCGTAACGGAAGCCTTTTTCTCAAATATAGTCCTAACTAGATGTCCTTTTTGATGAAACAATGGTGGTGCAAGTTTCGCAGTAGCGATTTTTAAGCCAATGAAAAAAATAATGTTCGTCTCATATCGATGCTGAAGAACAAATTTGAGCTTACTGCATTTACAGTTAAACAAGCTGAAGTGAATCAATATTTGATGCTGTTTTTGTGGTCGGGGAAGACGTTGACCTTTTAGTACTTCTGACAGCCTCAGCACCAGCCGAAAGTTCTATCTACTTCCGTAAACCTGGAAGAGGAAAAACTGCTGAGAGGATATATTCAGCAAATAGCCTCAAATACGAAGAAGCAACTAAGCACATTCTGTTCTTGCATGCCTCCAGTGGTTGTGACACTACATCATCCCTAATCAATCATGGAAAAACTAACTTTTGTAGGCTGATAAAAAAAGAACAGCATGGAAATTTTCAACCAACAAGATGCCATGCCAGAAGAGATTGTCGAGGCCAGAGTACGCTTTCTTGTCGCTTTATATGGTGGCAACATGGATAAAGAGAGTTTGGAAGGTAATCGTTTCCAACGCTTCGCCAAATCTACGCTGAAAAGCAGATTAAATCTCGCCTCTTTGCAATTCCACAGAAATGGCGAGGCATAGAAAAAAAACCTGAAGACTGGGGTTGGAAGCATGCTGGAAGAAGGCTCCCTCCTTAACATTGGCGGAAAAACCAGCTTCCGATTACTTATTGAAATCGGTATCTTGTAACTGCAAAAAGAGGTGTGGTGGGGCATGCAGCTGCCGAAAGGATGGACTTAAATGTTCGGTTGTATGTGGCTTCTGCCACGGAGAATCTTGCGGAAATATGCCAAGAATCCGCATTGGAAGCGAGGACGAGGATGACATTTTTTAGGCTACGGACCAAAACTACGACCAGGACACAGACAACTACGACATGGACATCGACAATAACTAACCCGGAACACCAAAACGTTCCAAAATGTATTAGAAATTAATTTTTGTAACGCTCTAAAATCATAATTTCCTACTCTCAAATTTAAAAAAAAAATGCGATATACTTTTCGCCTTTAACTTTGTCTACGAAAAGTATTATACTGCTTAATGATAATATTCTAGTGCCTTTTAGTTTTTTTTTATAATCATGTAAAAGTATAATGATATAATAAGAATAATAAAATAAACTCAACCAACATGATGTTCGCGCATTTTTTTTTCAAATAGTGCAACTTCACGGAGCTGTAACTCCTATCATATGTGTGCTACTAAAAAAAATGTTGAAACAAAAAATGTAGCAAATTATGTCTTCTTTAACTTTGTATGGAATACTTTTTTCCGTGAAGGCCACCGTTTTTTGGGTTATTATCAAAAAACTAAATTTCAAGATGGCAGCCCGAGCGCATGCGCATCGAGGACGAAAACTTGGATTTTCCATTAGGGCGTCAAGCCTAACAACATACCAAAAAATCGCCACTTTTTGCATTTAAAAAACCAAAACCCCCACGCACTGGACTAATAGTGTTGTTACGAGAAACGCAAACAGCAACCAAGAAATCAACATCATTTTTTGGTCACAAAATATTGTCACTTTCGTTTTTTCAGGGTATTTCCTCATTTCTTATACCAATTCGATGGGAAATATATGGTGTGTCACTCTGTACCTTGACCGTAACAATAATATACCGCATACCGCATGATGAAACTTATTGTAGGCATGTAGTATACGAATACGAATTAATAACCTGAAGGTTAGGAAGATTCACACTATTTTTCTCAATTCTCAATGTCAGCTAGACGTCTGAGTTACGTATAAAAACATCGTTGTACGAGGACGACACAATGTGAATTATCCCAAGGGAATTTGATATCAATCAGGATCAAATAATATAGACCGTTGGCCCAAGACACTAGGGTTGTCGATTATCTACGAAGTTATGCCTATCAAAGGACATGAAGATTTGGTTGGATTGTCGGGGGAAAAATTATCTACGAAACTCCCTAATTTTGACCAAAGCTTGTTGACCACGAACTGTACTAAAATAATGATTTGCATACGATTTACGAGTTGCAGGGATAACATACAGCCAAGTAAAATTAGCAAAATAAGGCCCTGAGGCGGCAAAATTCCAAAGCTACCGATAATTGGTTTATAGCTTCCTTGGTACATTTTGAGAGTATACTTTCAAAAATCACGAAAAAAACATGTCCGCCAGCCTGGCTTTTTCTGTAACACGCTCCTGTATGTCGTACAACACCCTGTAGATGCTCAAAATATTGACAATGGAATGAGGCAGCTATGAACCAATTTTCAACAAATTTTGAATTTTGCCGCCTGAAGTGCTAATTTTACTGGGTTACTTCAAAAAAATGTTTCAAAAATTGTATTTTTCCGATTTAATAAAAAAAAGAAACTCATTAAAAATGTGTAACCTATTAATAAAAAAAATCCAGCAAGTTTTTGAAATCAAAATAATTTTTTTCTCAAATAGGGCCCTCAGAATCCCCCCTTTTTCCTCTAGATGTGTACTCTCCTGGGTCTAGTACATATTTCGACCAGGCCCTCGAGTAACTTACTCCGTAACTGGCACAACAGCTCCCTGCCGTTACAGCTGCTCTTTGTCTTCCTGCAGAAGTGCAAGAGATAATCTTTCCTGAGAATGGAACTGAAAGAGAATCAGGTATTTATCGATTGACGAAAAGAAAATACTCAATTCAGAATTTGTCTCTGAAATCATTTTGTTTTCCACAGCTCATGGCCTTGATTGATTACCTGAAATATCAGACAGCGAAGGGGAATATTTCAGTGGAGATTATGAGGACTTCAATGATGAATAATTTCCTACAATAAGTATTGGTTATTTAAAAAAAAATTTATAATTTTATTTTCCTCTGGACACTACAAAAATGTTCGCCTCTTATTGAACACTTCCCCCGATAATCCCCCCGAAAGCCCTTTACACTCGATTCTCCAGGAATTTCCATTTTTCACTTCTTATATCTACAAGAGGGAAACCGCTGGGGAATTTTGGTGTATAAGCTCCAGGTATTAGTGGGGAATCAGTGGAATTAGTTGAACATTTTGGGTATTAGTCGGGAATTAGGTGTATTACTTGAAAATTATTGGGTATTAGTGGGAATTACTCGGGAATCAGTGGTATTAGTCGAATATTATTGGGCATTAGTCGGGAATTCATTACTAGAGGAATACATGGGTATTACAGAAATCATTTCTTGTAAGAAAGGCCAAAAAGAGGTCCTCAACCCCCATGGAATCGGAAATCCCAATTGTGGAATTGAAAAAGAAAGGGTTTTCAAAATGATACTTGACAAAAAACCAAGGATTCGGATTTCTTTTGCTCTTATTCTTTGGGTATTAGAGGAATTAGTGGAATTTGTTCGTGGTATTACTCGAGATTTATTTGGGTATTAGTGGAATTACTCAGGATTTTTGGGAATTAGTGTACACAATTTCCTCAGCGGTTTCCCCCTCGTATATTTATTTCGATAAACTGAAGAATTAAACTCCCTATAGCAATTTCAACGTATTCAATAAATTCGTATGCAATTAAATTCGCCCACCCAAATTGAATGCAAATATTATAACATTGATTGTTGGGTCAAAATGAAAGGTTCAGCCAAAGGGCATATCTTCCTGAGTAACATGAGAGAAATGTCGAAAAAGGGTAGCTAACATATATAGTTTTGTTGGCAGAATTATTAAAATCTATATTTTTCAAGATATTTCAAAATTGAGATCTTATTCACTCCCATATCTCCGCCACTGTTCATTTTCAGGAAAACTTTTTTCTTTAAAATTCTATGTAGATCATTTTTGCACGGTACAATTTTTGCACTTAACCTCATAGTTTTCAAGATATATGCAAAAAACTGCAAAAAGTAGGCCGCCATCTTGAATATCTCATTTCCGGTCAGGATTTCGAGTTGGTAACAGTCATTTCTGGATTCAGCAGTGACGAATTACCTATGAAACACCTCTTACTCAAATGTTATATGATTTGCTTCTAGACTCGTAACAGAAGCCTTTTTCTCGAATCTAGTCCTAACTAGATGTCCTTTTTGATGAAACAATGGTGGTGCAAGTTTCGCAGGAGCAATTTTTAAGCCAATTAAAAAAATTACTTTCGTCTCATATCGATGCTGAAGAACAAATTTGAGCTAACTGTATTTGCAGTTAAACAAGCTGAAGATGATGCCAATGTGCTAATTTTCAACACTGCAATTTCATTATGCAGTGAATCAATATTTGATGCTGTTTTTGTGGTCGGGGAAGACGTTGACCTTTTAGTACTTCTAACAGCCTTAGCACCAGCCAAAAATTCTATCTACTTCCGTAAACCTGGAAGAGGAAAAACTGCTGGGAGGATATATTCAGCAAGTAGCCTCAAATACGAAGAAGCAACCAAGCACATTCTGTTCTTGCATGCCTCCAGTGGTCGTGACAATACATCATCCCTAATCAATCATGGAAAAACTAAATTTTGTACGCTGATAAAAAAGAACAGAGCGGTTCATGAAATAATGGAAATTATCAACCAACAAGATGCCACGCCAGAGGAGATTGCCGAGGCCAGAGTACGCTTTCTTGTAGCTTTATATGGTGGCAACATGAATGAAGAGAGTTTGGAAGGTAATCGTTTCCAACGCTTCGCCAAATCTACGCTGAAAAACCAGATTCCAGAATATTATAACATTGATTGTTGGGTCCAAATGAAGGGTTCAACCAAAGGGCATATCTTCCTGAGTAACCTGAGAGAAATGTCGAAAAAGGGTAGCTCCTGATGGTCTGTATGCCGCCGTTTGGGACCGACCTAGACGTAAGCAAATCGGCTAGCTCCCCGTTAATTTAGCGAGACCCGGCTATTCCAATACTTCTTTCAAGCTTGTTCTTTCATAAAATTTTCAACATTGCTTTCAACCTGAAGTTGATTGAACAGGGAAAGGAAGCGTCCGGGTACCGATCCAACAATACACATATCCCTTAAAGGGGGCGTACCTTCGTAGATAATCGACACCCCTAGTGTCATGGGCCGCGGTCTATATTATTTGTATGAATTCGTTCCTTCGTTATTCTCTTGATTTACCCCCAGATTTCCGAATCTTTTTGTGGTTTCACACATTCATAAATTTCATCTCACATAAAACGTACATAACTTCGATTTAGAATAACCAAATCCTAGCACTATCAGCCTATAAAACCACACAAAAACTAATAGAAACGTTTGATCCATTGCTTTTTCTCAACCACTGACTCCACCAACTCTGGGCGATGCTATCGAAGTTGTTTCTAAAATGTTTGCCTTCTATAGAATCTTTCAATGTAACAAACAGTAGGCGAGCAGTAGATATTTTCATAACTCTCCATTAGAAACTTACTTGCTGCTCAAAAGCAACAACCTCAACCCTCCTGGAGCAAATTCTTAATGACTTCCGCAATGCTAATTTCACAGCTATACGCCAGTGTTTGGACACGATTGGTTCGGATGCAATCCTTGTCAATAAGGAGCTCACTGACATGATCATCGCCCGAGGGTATACACATCTGTTTAAGCCCGCGGTACATACATTACTTTATGTCATACTAGTTCGTTATTGCCATCCAATCTCAATACAAATCAGTATTTTAAAAAATCCGGTTTGAATTAATAACATTGCCATTTTATCATAGTAGACACTATCGTTGCTAGGTGAATGTTGACAAACGTAAATGTAATACAATCACAATAATTTTTATGTGTCAAAGTCAGAAGTCAAAATGAACGAAGATTTTGGAATTCCTGACGATATTATTGAAAAAGCAAAGAAATCAACTGAAAATCTGCTGCCAAAAAAGTCTAAAGAAGCTTGCGACATGGAATACGAAAAATTATTCTGTTTGTAATTTCATTGATAAAGGTTATTACATAAGTTAAACAAAAAATGATTTATCTTTATGCCCGCGCGGGCCATAAAGTACGAAATTAGATAGTTGGTAACTAAGCAATAAAAACACAATAATGAACTAGTATGACATAAAATAATATATTTTTTGTTTTGTCGCTTGGGTGGGTGTGTTTACAAATCTGAGTATTGTTTTCAAATTTAAACAACTTTTCTAATTAAACTTTTTCAATAATGTTGGAAATAAGGGTAGTTGATTCTTGATCAAAATTTCTATTTTTTATACACCGTTCGAAAATTTAGAATTTTGACAACTCAAGTCCAAGTTTCCCGCAATGCAACAATTTTCTGACAAATGGACAATAAAAAAGTTTCCCATATGGTGCAAACTATTTGAAACTCACTGTATTAGGTACCATATAATATTGTTACGAATCTGGTAGTTGAAGGTGTAGCGTGGAAAGTTCTGGAAACGTTAAGAAACCTTCGATGAATGTGATGAAAATCATAACGTTGAATATCCTTATCGCATTCTAATGAGTTCATAATTGTTCGAGAACTTATTTTCTATTTGATGCTTTAATAACATCATTGAAGTGTAAGTGTAGTACGGTGTTATTTAGAACCCGAAAAGGTAACCTATGGTAACAGCGGCGGAATAAGTGATACTGTTGATTGCTATTGCCATATATCGTTTACTCCCTTTTAGATCTACTCCCCCACACATTCCGAAGAACACAGGTTCATATGATGATGATGATGATGATATATATGTTTATTGTGCATAAGAATAAATTCTTGTTGACAAACACAGGTAAAATTATAAATAACATGTAAAATACAAACTCTTAAAATTTCAAATATAGCCAAATAATAACAATGTAGGCGTGATAATGATATGTTACGGTTAAAATAAGAAATGTAAGTATAAAGTTCATTATTTTAAAATTACAAAAGAAAACATCAAAATGAATCGTCATAATACTCTGCTAAACTATAATATGCCTTATCACTAAGTTGTTTTTTTTTCAGGTTTCTGAAAATATTGTACCTTTTTTCCTTAATTTCACATAGTCAGAGATAAGCTCATAAACCATGTGTATGTTTTTGAAGTCTGTGACGTTTTCGTTGATGGCGAGGTCTTTCATTGTGGCTGTTTGTCCTTTCCATGGAAAGTGCATCGGTTTGTCAAAATCTTTCCATTCGCATCGGGCTGGTTGGTACAGTTCCACACAGGTCTCCTCCTAATATTCTTTGTCCAGCGTCGCAGAGAACATCCAGATCTCTGGCCGTGTACTTGTTGCTAGGCGGGTTCCATACCCCAGCTCAATTCCAGCATGCTCAATTAAGCTTCGTCTGGGAGAACCTTGATGTGAGGTATGTTTGCCTTTACCAATGTAGCAACACCACCTGCTCTTACTGCTTTGGGCCTATCTATTCTTATGGTGTCTAATCCTGTGATACTGGGTCTATCTGGTCCTGCGTGAGTCTTGTTTCGGATAGAAGTACTATCTTATGGAATCATGGAGTCGGAACTCTTTGCTAATCTCAACCACGTTAACCATGAATGAGAGGTCTAAATTTTTGCCAGCCGTTCTGGGCTCTCTGAGTTCATCAATGATATCATCTGTCCGAATACCAACAAAACTATGACTGTCGTGTTTCGCCACTTCAGTGAAGCTCTGAAGGCATTCCTAAACTTGTTTTGATATCATCTGTACTTTTGAGCTTTCATATCCTCTATCTTAATTCACCTGTTTGCATGATAGATAGATAGATAGATATTTTTTTACTGAGACTTTGTCAGTCTATATCGAGGTTTTATAATCATTTTAGCATTTCTTGTCTGATAATGATGTATACATCCAGATGATTCGGAAAGTGAGATTTTCTATTATGAATTTCAAGAACTGTGTGGTATATGAAGAGAGATGGTAAAGGTAAAATTCCCCTGGCTTTTAAAAGTGGTTTGCATTGGTCTCTTTACGCAGCGTTCATTATTTTTTTCAGAGCCTTCTCCTGTTGGCTGAATATTTTGATGGTATCAGAGGAGTTACCCCAAATAATTATACCGTAATTATACCTGCTTTTTTGAGTTGCCTGAGAGCAAATATCCCCCTGGAAAGTTTCTCATTCAACTCGTTCATATGATTCGCCCAAGATAAGTTGCCATCGAAAATAAGATGTAATTTTCCATTTCCGTTAATCGAACTAGTAGAATTTGAGGAGATTACAATTTTCGATGTCTTCTCTTCATTCAGTTTCAATTGATTTACTGTAAACCATCGCGAAGCTAATTTCAATGTTTTATCCTTGTTATCTGATAATGTTTCTGAATTTTTGACGGTCGACACTAAAGAAGTATCATCTGCGAGAAGAACGCATTTATCCGACATCATGAATATGCTGAAGTCATTGACATAAATTAAAAATAACAATGGTCCCATTCAGATCCTTGGGGAACACCATGTAATATATCTTTGACGCCCGTAAACGTGTCATCACACAAGCCGACTAGGTTCTGTCCTTCAAATATGATTCAAACAAATTTACAGGTAATCCTCTCACACCATAATATTCCAGCTTTTCAAAAAGTGAAAAATGAGAAACACAGTCGATCGCATTGAAAAGATCACACAGTATAATAGTCACGACATCACCCCTTCAATGCTCTCAACTATGCAATTCTCGACCTTCAGCAAAGCATCAAATGGGGCCTTTTCTGCTCTGGAAACCATATTGGTCTTTGCTGAGAAAATTATTCAGTGAAAAATAACGTACCAATCGGTTCTTCAGGATTATTTTCAAAATCTTACCCAAAACCGGAATTATCGAAATTGGGCGATAATTGTCGAATTATCGCCTTTTTTCCATAGTGACAAAACTTCCGCAAATTTGGAATAGTCAGGAAAACAACCTGTCGTTATGCATAAGTTAAAGAGTACAGTGAGCAGAGTACGATGATCCCTTTCATTATTTCACTTGATAAGTCATATAAATCCAAATATTTTTATTCTTCCAATGAACCAACTGCCTCGACTATCTTCGAAGGAAATATGAGTACAAGAAAAAAAAGAGTCACACGATGTTGAAAGGGATTCGATTGAGTTAACCGAAGTCTCAGTCGCATCAGGTAAAGAGAATATTACATTTTCTGCCACATTGGCAAAATAATCACTAAATCTTTCAATTGGTAACTCAGAATTATCTTGTTTTTTTTTTAACTCCTATTGGCTTCATGGTTTATTAATTTCCTGCTACATTTTTACTTGTTTTCTGGCCTTATGGCCTTAAAGCATGTGTCTCAGCTTGGAATACTGTGGTGTTTTTGCCAAGTGGAAAGAAATATAATGTTCCTTCATGTCCCAATTCGTAAGTACCTATACTTTCGTCTGGTTTTGAACCAGTGTACCAAATCACATTTTCAGATGCTAGTGATTCCACTCCCGAGTCCCATTAATTCCACTTAAGTTGTGTTTTGAATAGTTTTCAAATGAGTATTGTGGTAACGTGTAGTCTGGTATCATTTCCGGTTCGGCGATGTTAATTTCATGAATAATTTTGATGTGTCCGATTTTTTATGGAATATTAATTTAGGATGATTTCCATAGCCGCGGTTGGAGTGCTGTTCATAGCACTCGTGATACACATCCAGGCAAGCAGTGATAATGAAAAAGACAACCCCTGTAAGACACAAGTAACCTTGAAGTAAGAATATTGAGGTTGAAGGATAAAATGACTTCAGTATTATTGTCTTCTTCAACCACCTCATCATCAGCAGAATCCTGATGCTTTCAATATTTCCGAGACTCCAGTGTCTTTTTGAATTGAAAGATAATTTTTCATACTACTATGGCATAGGTTTGTTACAACAAACATCTTTGGGATGATAAATATGAACTACTACTCGTCGAATCCATCGAATCACCAACAGGAAAACCAATATCACGAATCAATCAATTTGGCAATCTCGCCGCAAGAATGTACCCGTAAGTGTATTCTGGTAATTAAAACGCCATTTGGGAACCGCCTCATCAGGTAAGATGGGTTCAGGATATACTCATCTTCGCTTTTTAGTGAAAGGGAAGGGGAAGATTGCGGATTTACCAGTTATAAATAGGAGATTATTGCCTTGCTGAATGTTTAAACAAAACATTTGTTCGTTTTTGGTTGAAAGCGTTTTACAGTTCATAGAGTGTCTCCGTAGAAAATGAAGGTTTTATTTTTGGTAAGTACTTCACACCTTATATAGTGATCGTTGATTCATTGAGTAATTTTAAATAAATTCATCTCACACATAAGAATAGTTGCATAATTTTATTGCAAAATTTAAGTGTTCCAAAAAATTTTTTATATTGTTTTACTCAGTTCTTTTGGCATCCAATTCCATGAAATTCTCTTAGCCTGTAGAACTGGTGAATCTATTTGAAGACAGGAAAGCTTTCGAACACATTGTCTATAGAAGATTACAGCATTACAGAATATTTTTGAGCCAACAAATAATCATGTTTGGTGAAGTGTTCAAATAGATATTTAGGATATAAGGATCATAATCACGATCATTATGGTACAAGCTGTGACGATTATCAGACGGGGCGTCAGCCGAGTATAATAACACGGCGTATACTATGATGATTGTTTATGATCCGAATTTCATACAAAATTTTATATTCCGACGATTTCTTTGAAAATAGATTTCTTGTTGCATTACAGAAAGGGCCACTTTTTGATGTTCCAATTAATCTCCAGATTAATTATCTAGTGGTTAGCATGTGATCCTTCCAACATCATTTAAAGAATGTCTGTCATTCACAAACTAAAGTATTAGTTAGTTATCTGCAGTTTAACTTGAACATGAAAAACTGGCCCTAAGTAATGTAAGCGTATCTTGATTTCAGTAATGTGCGTAGCAACGTAAGGTAACAATGGAATTGTTTGTATTCTCATGCCATTGTCAAACTTACATTCATTGAAAAGTTCATCAAGCATTGTAAAATTAATTATTTTCTCCATTCTTGGAGAAAAATCATGATCGGATTTTTCACTTATTGTCTTCTATGCACCAAAATCCGAAATGTTACAAATAAATAACAAGAACAATGGAACAATTCCCAACAATAATTTAACAAATTGCATTAATGTAGTAATCCATTTTAATCGTTAGATTTTGTTGTTTTCAATAAATTTTTCATACTTTTGCATATCATACTCAGATATTTTTCAGTATAATCCTCAGTACTCTAATGGAAGCATTATAAATAGAACTCCAATAAAGTATGTCATTTTGACATATAATCCATAACAATGTCATTATGACACGTTGGAATATACAAATAATGTATGGTACTAATGCGGATCTCTATTAGAAGTTGAATTATTCCATGCATTTTTTTATTCAAAGATTGATAAACTGGAGGATACATATTACGGAAAAACTTAATTTGGAAAATATGATACCACTGATTTTCAAGTTTCCATAAAATTATACGAAGTGTTATTTTTAGTCTTGAGGAAATTTACAGAAAACAAGTTCCATTTAAGAAACGATTATGTAGGGAAAAGAAAGATCTTGTTAATGATTAGAAGAATGTTCCTTCGCTTCCGTGGTGGTTGGCTGGTAGAGTTCGCCTCTCAAGCGTAGGGTCGTGGGTTCGATTTCCAGCTTGGTCTCCGGTCTCGTGCACGGCATCACACGTTGGAGACTGCTGATGGTTGCACGTAGGGGTGAGAAAGGTTTATGGAAATTACAATTTTCACCAAAAATTTTGTTTAACATTTGCAAGAAAATAATAATACCTGATAAGTGTGATAGACTACAAGCCCAGGCCATTTTTGGAGGGGTCATTTGACCCAGCATGAAATATATTCAGAATGATAGTGCCATACGAAACAACTCCTTTCCGCACTGTGCCGTCAGTTGTGAGCGGTGCAGATGAGTACGCAGGTCAAAAAAACTTTCCACCGAGGGGTGAGATTTTTCGACAAAAGATTCTTTTACGGCATTTCTCAAGATGATAGATCACTGAAAAATAATCAAATAGTACCTACTGCCGTACAAAAAGAACGGTACTGAAAGCCAGGAATTTTTTTTATTTTCCGCAAATTTTTCTTATGAATTCAGGTAATTTATTACTGTACGGCATTTGTATAATTGAATTTGTTTTATTTCATAGATTCATTCTTTAGCAATGCCGTACATATTTGCCGGTACAGGGGTGACAAGCACCACACTTAACCCCCTACCCCTAACTAGTATAGTTTGGGTCATTTGATACAACATCAAACTCAATGATCTGAATACTATTTTATGGAACGATGTCATTTTTTGATATGCCGTACATTTTTCATGGAACATATGACTTACCGGGAAAATTTATTTTCCTCTGAAAAGGGTAATTTTACGGTAATTTGTTTTTTACGGCATATATATATATATATATATATATATATATATATATATATATATTGTTATGAAAACAAGTATTAAATAAATTGCTATTATTATTATTATCACATCCCAGTAAAAAAAACAGCTAAATGCTTTATCTTAACTTTATACTGAACCAAATTCTCAGCAACAATAAAATATTTCATTCAAAAGCAGCATAAAGGCATGAAAATGGAGTTTCCGAATCAAGTTAGGTGCTTCCGATACCATTCCATGTTCTCCATGAAACATGCAACTACCAGCCAAGTTTGTTAAAATTATTTTTTGTTCAATATTACAATTTCAAAATTATAATGCAAAATACAATTTGAAACTATGATTTAGAATAAAATAACTTGAAAAGACAGCAAATAAAGTTTAGCAGAATTTTAAGTGAAAATGAATACAAAAGGTAAAAAAATATGTATAGAAATAAGTTATTTATAAGTGAGTATTGTTGATTAATCCCAGTGCATAGTAATAACAATTCGTTTAGTGAAATCGTGGGTGCCAGACAAAAAGTGAATTTTGAAGGGAAGAAGTAGTTTGCTGTTGCTAGGAAAAGGGAATTTATTGATAAGCGGATTTTTTGACATTAGCAGAAAACTTATAAAATTTTACTGGCTTTTGATTAAAATAAACGAAATAGAATTATGAAACCAAATAAAACCAAAGAAAGGCGATAGCAGAACGAAAAGCAGCTGAAGAAAGCACAATTTACATACCACAGCAAGAACAAACAGGTCAAATCCAAGCTGATAAGTTGGTGGAAGCTTCAAAAGTTATGTTTCAAAGGTATTTATAGATATCCTTTCCAAACCATCACCCAAGGTGAAGAATATGAGCACTTACTTCAAAAGGTCACTGACACCATCATATTGAATATCCCCGATAGCAAACTCACAAACAATTTAACGTTCACAAACATTTTAACGTGCACAAAAACTCAGTGAATTTCAAAAATTCCCAGCTATAAACTGTTCCATTGTATATAATTCATAAACATTGCATCATTTTAGTTGTTTATTGCTTATTTTATACCAGTAGTATAACCTCAAAATTTAAATAATCATAGAAATTCATTCCTTGTACGTTCGGATGTCATATTCTTTGTTTGGCAGTTGTTACATTTCCAGCATAGGCTCGATAAGTGATTTCTATGGTCATTTTAAAGGGGGTTTTAGCAAATAAGTTTTTTTATCGCAGAACAGGAATAGATAAGAGTTTATTTGAAATTTCATATTCAATTTGAGAGTTTTGCTAAATTGATAAAAATAAAACATATTTGAGTTTGAATTATTGAAATTTATTTACTTTGATAGCATAATAAAATTTTCAAATTTTGATATTGATCGCAACCCTTCCGAAGAACCCAACTTGAGAAAGAGTTTGCATGATCTACGACGAGTGAGTCGAGTTTCTGAAAAAGAGAGAAAAAGGTAAAAGTATAAAGAAAAAGGTGTAAGTATTGAGCTGGGCAAAATTTGAAATCAAAGGAAAATTATTTGTGTGCAAAATTTGTACTTATTTCTTCATTAAAAACAAAATCTAAATAAAAAAAAATATATATAACAATTGGCGCCCAACGTGGGGCACGATTTTGGAAGGGCAATTTTGTACAGAACGGTGTAGAATTTGAGTCAAAACAGAGTGACAGGTAGTATAAGAAAGTCTGAAAGTTGAAAGTATGAGAACAAAGTGAGAAAGAGAAAATGGATCTAAGACACGGAAAGAGAACTGGAGTGATTGAGGAAGGAAGACAGGATGAAAATCAAGGTGAAAGTAGTAGTATGGGAGAGAGAGCAAATCAGATAGGGGATGGAGTAGAACAAAGGGAACAGAGAGAAAGTATAGGGATGGAAGGACAGATACAAATGTTAATGCAATTTATTGCTAAAAATATGGAAGGTATGGAGAGAAAAGTTAGTGAAAAAGTAGAAAGCGTAAAACAAGATATAGGAAGTGTGAAAGAAGACATTATAAGAGTGAGAGAAGGAGTAAAAGAAGATATTGAACGACTGGAAGAGAAAATGCATAATAAATTAGAGGACAATAAAAAGGAAATTTTAAATTTATATAAAGAATTTGAAAATAGAGTGATACATCAAAATAATCAATTTTATGACAATACAAAACAGGAAATTGTAGATATGGGAAATGCAATAGAACAAAATGCTAGTAAAATACAGGAAATGAGGGTAGATTTGGACAATAAAAATAGGGAAATTATAGGTGAAATTAGAAAAGTAAATAAAAAGGTAGAGAATCACCATAAAGAATCTGACATTAGAGTAAATAATAATAAAGAGGAACAACAGAATCAAATAAAACATTTAGAAACTAAAATCAAAGAGTTAGAACAGGTTAGAGGGAACATTACTGAAACTAGGATTATTAATAATTGCCAAGGGGTACAAATAAATAATAAATTTGAGGGAAATATTAAGAAATTACACCCAACAACTTTTGTAAAAATTATTAGAAATAAAACAAGAAATGACAGGAATAGAAGAGTTAAAAGACACTATAAGACAGTACTTAATAAATCAACCCTGTATTTGGTTCAATATCCAAGAGAAGAATATTAATAGTTTTGAGGATTTTGAAAAATTATTTATTAAACAATACTGGGGCGAGAATACACAGTTAATAATCAGAGACAAATTACAATTTCGTAAGTTTGATGAGAGTAGGAGTTTCAATTACAATAATTATGCTATACAATTGTATGCCATAGCACAGCATTTAAATCCGGTGATGAGGGAAGATGAAATTGTGGGCAACATTAGCAGACATTTTAGGCAAGAAATATTCGAAGTTATAAACATGCACGAAATAAAAACGATGGATAGACTTAGTGAATATCTATTAAGATTAGAACGAACACTGTCATATAGAAATTTTGAAAATAGATATATGGCTAGTAATACACAGAGTAGACCACTACAAAATACACAAAATTTTCAAAATAATAGTTATAATAACAATAATTACCATAATAGAAACATGGGAAATAATAATAGGTACATACAAAACCGAGAAACACAACAAAACACTAGGTACAATAACAACTATCAAACAAGAAATTCAAATTACAATAATTATCAAGAAAGGAATCAGAATTATAACAATAATTATAACAGGCAAAATGGAAATTATAGGGGAAATTATAGACAGAATGACAATGACAATTATAATAATAGAAACTATCAAACAAGGTATGACACAAATAGGCAAACACAAGATCAGTCACAAAATTACAATAGGGAAAGTAGAAGAAATTCTTACTCAGAAAATAATAATGATAGAACTAGGCAGGTATACTTTCAGAGGAGAGCAAATAGCGTAAATAGAGATAGAGAAAGAAGTATAGAAAGGGCTCAAGAAAATAGACAGGAACCACAAGCTTCTACATCTACACAACATGAAAATTTTCAGTAGAACCATATGACAAACTGGACACACATAATTATGAACACCCTATAGAATTCATCAAAGTAAACAATATAGATGAAGAACAACTAATAGGATTGATTATTTTAAAAGGGAAAATAGGGGAAAAACATGTTAAAATACTAATAGATACGGGATCAGAGGCATCATTATTAAAAGAAAAAATTATAGAAAATTCAGAAATACAAAATTACAAAATAAAAATGCCTAAAACTTCTTTAATGGGAGTAAATGGGAAAAAACTGGCAGAAACAAATCAATTTTTGAATACCAATTTGGAAATAAATAACAAGATAATAAATCTACAACTACTATTAGTAAAAGAGATGGAATTTGATGTAATAATAGGAACAGATCAACTAGAAAAATTGCAGGCAAAAATAAACTATGGAAAGAAAGGAATAGAATTGAATGGAGAATGGTTTGAATTTATAGAAGAAGAGCAAGAAATAATTAAGAATATTTTGTGTATAAACAGAATGAATGAGAAGGATGAATGTGAAGATAATAAAATAAATAAGGTATATAAATGTAAAGAAAATTATGAAGATTATATAAAACAATTATTAAATAAGTATAAGAATTTAATTATGAATGAATCTAGAGTGGCCAAAGAGTATGTACACAAAATAGAAGTTAGGGAAATAGAAAAATTCAAATATAAAAATTATCCAATTCCATACAGATATAGGGAACAAGTTAAACAAGAAATAGATAGAATGTTAAAGCATGGTATTATAGAAAGAAGCGCTAGCAATTACATAAATCCTATTGTAGTTGTAGTAAAAAAGAATGGTGATCTTAGATTATGTTTAGATGCCAGAGAGCTAAATAAATTAACCATTCCACAATATGAATCCCCATTAAATATTGAAACAATTTTTGGCAAAATAACAAATACTAAATGTCTTTCTAAAATTGATCTCAAACATAGTTTTTGGTTGATTCCTCTACATAGAAATTCTAGAAAATATACCGGGTTTTGCATAGAAGGGGTAGTTTATCAATTCTGTGTTGTGCCATATGGGCTGCAATCTGCTTGTCCAGCGTTAGAGAGAGCTCTTCACAAGATACTTGACAAATATGAAGACTTTGCATTACATTACATAGATGACATATTAATTTACTCAAAGGACGAAACGACTCACAAAGAACATTTAGACAAAATACTTTACTTATTAGATGAAGCAGGACTTAAAATTAATTTAGAAAAATGTATATTTTTTCAAAAGGAGGTGAATTACTTAGGGTACAAACTAAACGACGAAGGACTTGAAATGGACCCTGAAAGAATACAAACAATACAAGACTACACAAGACCATATAACTTAAAGACATTAAGGGGATTTCTGGGGATATTAAATTACTTTAAAAGACTAATACCAGACCTTAGTGACAAGGAATTACCTCTAATAGAGTTACTCAAGAAAAATGTTAGATGGAAATGGGGAGACAGACAGGAAAGAGCATTTATAGAGCTAAAAGAAATGTTCATAAACAATTTAAAAATTTATCACCCTGATTATAACTAACCATTTATTCTAAGGTCAGATGCTTCCATGTTCAGATTTGCTGGAATGTTGGTTCAACACCAAGGGGGAAAAGAAGTTCCAATATCTTTTGTATCTCGCATAACTAAAAAATATGAGAGGAACTATAGTGTAACAGAACTAGAATTGGCTAGTATAATTTTCTGTATTAAAAAACTTAGATTTTATTTATTGGGACAAAAGTTTTTTATTGAAACGGACCATGAGGCATTAATGTCAATAGTAAATTGTAAATGTGCCAGTAATCGAATACACAGATGGGCACTATTACTTCAAGAGTATAAATTTGAGATTAGACACATACCTGGTAGACAGAACATAATAACTGACTCGATAACTAGGATGGAAACAGACAAGACTAAGAATAACAGACAAATTAAAATAGGAGTAAATGTATTTAGAAACATGACAGGACTTTACTCACTACAAACAATAATTGAAGACCAAAAACAACTCACTGACAAGGAAAAAAGGGGGACAATGGAAAAGGAAGGGATTTGTATAAAGGTAGTTAATGGGGAAGAACTTTACGTAGCAACGAAAACACTCACACAACAATTAATTGACGATATACACCACAAATACAAACACATAGGAATTAGGAAGACTTGGATAATATTTAGGGAAAATTACATCAGCAAGAGAGACTTAGAAACGACAAAGGACATTATAAGCAAATGCAGACTATGCCAACTAGCGAAAAATAAAAATAGGACTAACAAAAACGAACCACGAACAATAATATCACAACGACCATTACAGATAATCTCTTTTGACTTTGTAAGTAATTTAATTACCACAAACAATAAGAACAATAACATTTTCGTAATCACTGACCTATTTTCAAAATTTATTAAGATATATCCCACTGAAAAAACTAATTTTAAAATTGTTAAACAAATAATAAATCAATTTATAACAGAAATAGGAAAACCAGAGAAAATTATATTAGACAACGCTACTTATTTCAACAATGATAAGATGAGAAAATATGCCCAAAGTCTAAACATTCAACTCAATTTTACCAGCATTAGACATCCTGCATCTAACCCGGCTGAGAGATATATAAGGGAGGTTATTAAATATTTGAGAATCATCTCTCAAGATAACCATAAAACTTGGGACGAAAAATTACCTATTGTAGAAAAATATTTAAATGAGGTACCAAGTACAATTACTGAACAATGTCCGAAATTTATAATGACTGGTAGTATGCCTGAAAGAGAGTGGATTAGTGAAGAAAGGGATTTGAGTGAAGTTATGGATAAAGTGAATGTAAGGATAAGAAGGAATGCTGAAAAATACTTAAGTAGAGAGAATGAGGGTAGAAAGGGAAAAGTAAAATTTAAAAAGGGAGAACTAGTGATAATAAAAGCTTTGAGAGTTCCAAACTATAAAAGAGGAATATGTGCCAAGTTGCTACTTCCATTTGAAGGCCCTTACGAGATTGACAACTAAGAACCTAAAAACAGTTATCGATTAATTGACCCTATAAATAAAAGTTTAAGAGGCATATTTAACATTGAAAGTATTTATCAGTTCAAGTATTAAAGAGAAAGAAAATAACATAATCACAAACAAGAGTTTTTTTTTAGAAAAACACTGATTTCTTGAAAACAAAACTTTTCTTTCAGCAACTGAAAAGAAAGAAAGAAATATTAGTGAAACTTGTAAATATGTAAATAGAAAATTTTATCCTTTGAATTTTGTTCTGGGAATAACAAAATGTCAAAGATAAATTTTGGGGAATTGTTATGAAAACAAGTAATAAATAAATTGCTATTATTATTATTATCACATCCCAGTAAAAAAAAAACAGCTAAATGCTTTATCTTAACTTTATACTGAACCAATTTCTCAGCAACAATAAAATATTTCATTCAAAAGCAGCATAAAGGTATGAAAATGGAGTTTCCGAATCAAGTTAGGTGCTTCCGATACCATTCCATGTTCTCCATGAAACATGCAACTACCAGCCAAGTTTGTTAAAATTATTTTTTGTTCAATATTACAATTTCAAAATTATAATGCAAAATACAATTTGAAACTATGATTTAGAATAAAATAACTTGAAAAGACAGCAAATAAAGTTTAGCAGAATTTTAAGTGAAAATGAATACAAAAGGTAAAAAAATATGTATAGAAATAAGTTATTTATAAGTGAGTATTGTTGATTAATCCCAGTGCATAGTAATAACAATTCGTTTAGTGAAATCGTGGGTGCCAGACAAAAAGTGAATTTTGAAGGGAAGAAGTAGTTTGGAAAAGGGAATTTATTGATAAGCGGATTTTTTGACATTAGCAGAAAACTTATAAAATTTTACTGGCTTTTGATTAAAATAAACGAAATAGAATTATGAAACCAAATAAAACCAAAGAAAGGTGATAGCAGAACGAAAAGCAGCTGAAGAAAGCACAATTTACATACCACAGCAAGAACAAACAGGTCAAATCCAAGCTGATAAGTTGGTGGAAGCTTCAAAAGTTATGTTTCAAAGGTATTTATAGATATCCTTTCCAAACCATCACCCAAGGTGAAGAATATGAGCACTTACTTCAAAAGGTCACTGACACCATCATATTGAATATCCCCGATAGCAAACTCACAAACAATTTAACGTTCACAAACATTTTAACGTGCACAAAAACTCAGTGAATTTCAAAAATTCCCAGCTATAAACTGTTCCATTGTATATAATTCATAAACATTGCATCATTTTAGTTGTTTATTGCTTATTTTATACCAGTAGTATAACCTCAAAATTTAAATAATCATAGAAATTCATTCCTTGTACGTTCGGATGTCATATTCTTTGTTTGGCAGTTGTTACATTTCCAGCATAGGCTCGATAAGTGATTTCTATGGTCATTTTAAAGGGGGTTTTAGCAAATAAGTTTTTTTATCGCAGAACAGGAATAGATAAGAGTTTATTTGAAATTTCATATTCAATTTGAGAGTTTTGCTAAATTGATAAAAATAAAACATATTTGAGTTTGAATTATTGAAATTTATTTACTTTGATAGCATAATAAAATTTTCAAATTTTGATATTGATCGCAACCCTTCCGAAGAACCCAACTTGAGAAAGAGTTTGCATGATCTACGACGAGTGAGTCGAGTTTCTGAAAAAGAGAGAAAAAGGTAAAAGTATAAAGAAAAAGGTGTAAGTATTGAGCTGGGCAAAATTTGAAATCAAAGGAAAATTATTTGTGTGCAAAATTTGTACTTATTTCTTCATTAAAAACAAAATCTAAATAAAAAAAAAAATATAACAATATATATATATATATAATATATTTTACTCGTAAGTATAGCAATAATCAAGAAAAACTCTATGCCATACAATAAAACTAGTTCTACACGACTAGAATTGGTAGACTACAGTGAGTTTCAAATGTTTGCACCTTGTAGAAAATTTGTTTATTATCCATTTGTCAGAAAATTTTAGTCGTCATAAAATTTGGTGCATTACAAAAAACTTGCTTAAAAGTTTTCAGAATTTCAAAATTCTGAACGGTATACAGGGGAGAACAAAAAGTAGGAAAATTGATCTGATTTAAACTACCCTTATTTTCAACATTATCAAAAAAGTTTATTTTGAAAAGTTGTTTAGAATCAGAACCAACATTCAAATTCAGAATCATAGCCACCTAAGTGGAAAAAACACATGTTTTATGATTAAAGTGATCGTAAAGTTGAATATTCTCATTATTTAATCGTTTACCAATTATTAATTGATCAATTCAAAAATTTCCTTCCATATCACACTGATAGTTCTAATGGACATACATACAGAGTGAAATAGGTATCAAATTTGCACTAAAAAACTAGTGAAAATTCAACAAACGTCGATATTCTAGTAGAAATGATATATAAGACCAACTTTTGCAATGAAATGAAGTGGGGCGAGTAATTACTGGGTCTGAGAATCATGTGCCCTGAGTATTATTATTATTGTTGATCTTTCAGTCAGGCTCTGCCTCCGGAGCCCCGATACTTCCGGAGGGCGCGCTGGTTCATTAAGATAGATAACTGCTCCCCACGTCCGTGGGGTGAGTGATTACTGGGTCCGAGAATCATGTGCCCTGAGCAGACGCAATGAACCAAGGATGACGGCCATGGATCCCTATGATCAGACCAATCACAAATTTATAATCAATAAAAAGTGAATTCCATTTGCAGTAGTAAATTTACAAAAATTATGAAAAATCATTTGAAGTTATTTTGGGTGAACTCACAATATTCTCTCATACCTCTATATGTATCATTTAATGCTAATTTATTAGGATTCAACTGCGAGAGAACTATAGATATGAGTTCCTGTAATTTCAGCTTGAAAACCATATTGAATTAATTATATCAATTAGACTCCAACAAAGGTCGAGGACCAGGACTGAATTGAGTACCCGTTAATAAATGAATATAATCTGTAAGGACATTCTTATCCAGATTGAGAATAAAAAATTGTGTGTTTCAAAAAAGCGACAAAGTAAAATACTTAAGTATAAAGATTGTAAGGTACAGTAGAATAATGTACATTGAACTGAGAAAAAATGCTCGAATTTTCAAGTTATACTGTTTCAGAGTAGGTATTGAATGTTCCATCTGATATGAACGGCATTGCAATTCTCAGATATGATTTTATATTGCCAATAAAATTTTCTGAATGCCGTACAATATTTAAAGTTGCTAATATTTCGTAAAAACAAAAATGCAAAATCTTATCAGCTGTGAGAAATCCTTAAATTGAAAATGTACGGCATCAATTTCTTTTTGTTTAGGGATGCTGGAGAAATTAAAAATCAATGATATTCTAAAAATTACTTCTCTAATAAATCACAGTGCAATTTTCTTTTTCATTCATGATTCTATTTAGTTTCATAAATTATAATCTGCTATTACGTAAAACAAAAATTTGTAGTCTGAAAACCGGTTGCCGTACAGGCATTCATAATCTTTCTTTGAACAATATAAGATTCAACCCCCCAAATAGAGGTAATTTTTTGTTTTATTTTTTTATTAATTTTATGCACCAAAATTTTTAGACGGCATAATTTCTGAAAATCATTCTATATGTTGAATAATATTGTGGAACCGATGCCGTACATTTTCCAATGATCTTGAAACATACAGGTCTAAGTATGAATTTGCTTGCGGGGCTCCCCACCCTTGCACCTGCAAATATGTACGGCGTTGCTAAAAAATGAATCTATGAAATAAAGCAAATTCAATTATACAAATGCCTTACAGTAATAAATCACCTGAATTCATAAGAAAAATTTGCGGAAAATAATAAAAATTCCTGGCATTCAGTACTATTCTTTTTGTACAGCATTAGGTCATATTTGATTATTTTTCATCTTGAGAAATGCCGTACAAGAATCTTTTGTCGAAAAATCACACCCCTCGGTGGAAAGTTTTTTTGACCCTCGTACTCATCCGCACCGCTCACAACTGACGGCACAGTGCGGAAAGGAGTTGTTTCGTATTGCACTATAATTCTGAATATATTTCATGCTGGGTCAAATGATTCCTCCAAAATCGGCCTAGGCTTGTAGTCTATAATGCACAACAAATAAACGAAAATTATTCACAGCTCATCCGTTGTGTACATCATCAGAAGATAGAGTCCCTCTTTCAGCTTATTTTGTGTATTGTAGAGTGAGAATTTTCAGAAAGAAATGCGAAAGAATACTTGGATATAACCAATACGTTGGTTTTCCTTGTAATCCTTGTACTCGTGGTGAGTGAGAATTACCACAAGTTGACTGAATACTTGCAAACATTTTATCATAGAAACTAGAGATAACATCCATGGTTTCTCACACTGTCATATTTATATTATAAAATCACGAATTATGAAATGAATTGGTAATTTATTATTTATCCATTGACCAATCCCTTCAATCTGTGCTTAAGAGAATGTATGTTCCCAAATTCATTTAGAAAGTCTATAATAATTCCTTTACACAAGAAACGTTCTGGAGAAATATGCAATTACTTCACGCCAATTACTATAATTCCTACTCCTATCAAAAATTTTGACGAATCAAAAACTCATTGTGGGTTCAGAAAATTTCTGTCTGTCACTGATGAAATGATATTATTTATCGAAAATAGATATAATAACTTTAAATTCGATAACAATATCTAGAGAGTGATGAAATTCTACCTGGAAAATAAATAATAATGTGTATTACCAAAATGGCGAATATTCTTCAATTCAGTCAGTTACACAGGTTTCTGTGTTGGGACCAGTGTTATTATTGATATATGTTGATAATGTTTAAGTTCGCAAACGTACAGCAGAATTCATCCTATATGCAGATGATGATAGTTTATTTTATATACATGAAAAGATAAGTAACGTTTCTTACACACTGAAAGCAACACAGTCAAATGTAACAAGATGGTTCGATATTAATCAGCTAATCTTGAACGATGAAAAAACAGATGTATTTCACTCGGTCAATATGTAGAGATGGTACCAAGCTATATGTAAAATTTCTAGGAGTGTCAATAGACCATCATCTTACTTCTTACGAACAATTTCAAAATATTGCTTACTGCATATTTATGTATTGTACAATCCCACATAAGTTGGGGTCACCCAACTATTGCAGAAATAATGTGTTGCCTACATCGTAAAGTAATTTGAATATTTGGAAATCCTAAAATCGATGAAGATTGCACATTCATTGAACTAAATATTCTTACTTTCCTTTCATTCCACATTGTCTATTGTCTGGTATAGTGAAAAACAACACATCAAACTATACTACCCTCAAAGAAACTCGGAATTATAATACATGAAATGGTAATGGAATGAAGACAAAATTCAATACACTAAAAATATACTCAAACTGGACCTCTATACGTACCACCGTGAAGAGTACGGAGATGAGAAAATGCAAACAAAAAATAAAGAAACATTTATTGATGAAATGTTTTTACATCATCAATGGTACGTAATGTACCTACATATGACACACCCGAGTAGCATTTGTACTTTGTGACACACCGAATCTGTGATCTATGTATGCCATGTGACTCATGGTACACCCCCCTTTTCTCCTTTGTTTCTTTAACTATATTTCTGGAATTTGGAACATTGAATATGCTCTCTGGACGGCACCTTTTTGACATATTTTGAAAAAAAATCAATTTCACGTTTTTCCGGAATTGACATCAACTTTCGATTTTCAAATAGAACACCCTGTATATTTTTGCATTTTTGAAATATTCGTAATTATCTGATTACAATGATACCTTATAGTTGATATTTCATTTGTCAAAACACCCATTTAATTTTTCGATCCAGAAACTCGAAACTACATTTTCTCAAATGGTTCCATAATGGAACTCTGACGTCATTCGAAAGTACCATCGATGCGGCATCCATCCGTATCAACTCTTTTCATATATGTATAACCAATACGGACACAATAATGAAATTTAGAAAAGTTTAAGAATCTTCTCGGTTTCATAACAATAATTTATCAAGGTGGCTATGGAACACAAATAACATTTTGACGTTTCGATAATCTGTAAAATGGCAAAAAACACATTTTTCAGTATTTAAATTTTTTCTCGTGCATAGATGATTCAATTTACATGAAAATTTGTATGTATATGTCTTCTTTGGTGTCGAATGAGTATGATTTTTTCGCAATTCAGAAGACAACTTAGAAAAATATACCCTTATCTTCCACGAACCATTGTTCTAGTGTTTTTTTTTTGTATTTCGAAGGTCTATAAGTGATCATTTTAATTTTTGAAATGTCAACAAATAATAAAAAAGATATTAATAAATTAATTTTGTAGTGTAATTTTGTTTTCAAATATTTTATTGAAGATAATTTAAAATAAACTACTTATTGTTATACAAATAATGAAGGAAGTCGAAAATCATTGAAAATATTGGGATAATCATGATTCAGAGAGACCTTTTTCTCAATTTCAAGCGGTTTAACGATCAATAAACCACCAAGTCATAGACCATTTGAAAGTAGACATTTAAAATGATCACTTATTATAGACATTCGAAATACAAAAAAAAACATCAGAACAATAATTGTTCTTGGATGATAAAGGTATGTTTTTTGTAAAAATGTACATAACTCGAAATCTAGTCGTCTTCTGAATTGCAAAAAAATCATGCTCATTCTACAATATATGCTCGAACATTTTCATGTAAATTGAATAATTTTTACGCGATAAAAAATTTTGAAAAATCAGTTTCTCACCATTTTGACGGTTAATTTGAGGTGTTGTCGGAAAGTGTTGAAAAAAAAAAGTTTTAAATTTTTTCATTATATACAACTTTGCTCTCGAACATTTTTTGCTAAGAGGTCACGTTTGGCCGCAAATAGTAAAACACTGTGTGTTTTCGTGTTTTAATATTTTTTTTCCTCAAAGTTGGAACCTCAACGCTACTTCCCACCTGGGTCTTGTCTGTTACTTTTTTCACAAAAATTATAGGCAGCAGTCTACTTGCCACTGAATAAAGTATGATTTTAGTTGACATAGTACACTCATTTGTTTATGGTTTTTCATCTACGCCACAGAAGAAACAGCTAATTGGCAAAACTCGTGCGTAACTCATTGCAATTTCTGCGGCAATAAATTATATAAATAATAAGTTTCTTACATCATCATTTCAAAATTCATTGGCAGTTTTCAATTCCATCTCGAGGACATAAACACCTTTAACTGAAAAACAAGCAACTTCAATCGTTTGTCACCGATAGTATTATTTATATTAGGAAGTTTTTTTCTTGGAAAATATCGGATCTTCTCTTTCTCCGAAGATGTCGTTTTCATAAATATTAAGTTCTTTCGTGAAGAATAATCATAATAATTAGCATTGGAGAGTAAAAGTTGTTCGATACTTAATGAAAATTCGAATAATTTCGATATACCTGGTGAATGTACATCTTCAATCAGCTGGATGGCTCTTGGCTGACAGACTGTTGGCTGTGAGACCAGAATCTTTGGGTTTTGATATCTGTTAGCCGACTCAAACCCTTAGGACCGTCTCATTCTCGTTCACCTGCTTGAGAGTGAAATCTTATTTCTGATGTGGGTGGGTGGGTCTCCTTACTGGTGAAGAGAATCATCTGTAAATTGAGGACTTCTTTGTTGAGCCCCTGTGTTTTTGGATCCAGATCTGTCTCAGCAGTTCCATTTTTGGTGGCCAGTTTTTATACAGAGTAGTATTAGTGTCTCACAAATTTATTCTTTGAAGGCATCAGATGCTTACTTATTGCTGACATCAAATCCAGTGTCTTTAATAGTAATAACGCCAGAGTCATAAAAGATTCTATACGCTAAATTCGAGTCTCATATCCAAATCGATGAGCTTTCTGTATTTTGGTTACACTCAAATCGACTATAAGGACAGTAATCTGATTTGATCCATGAACTATTTTTGCTGTTTAAACTAGGCTGGATTGATGAGTTGGTATGAAAGGCTTTTGGAATCGGCTCTTCATTTGATTATGGTAGGCTCGTTTAAGATATTGCTGCCCATAGCTAATTTCCCAAGCTTCGACAATTAGGGAATATCCCTCTTAGTGGAGAAACGTTAAACAATGTGTTTTCTCGGAACCGGTCAGAACCACTCCGATTTTGATGCATGCTTTTTCTAAATGTCGGTAATTGAAAGTACTTCAACTTTTATACCGGGTGACCAATTCATCCCCCGTATACTCGTTGATATTCTGTAACGATATTTCAAATTCAGTACATCTATTCGATGTCAAGAATGTAAAATTTAGTTTGTATGAGACCAAATATGACAGTTCTAGTTTGACTAGAAGCGCAATTTTTCATTTCAAATAGAAAATCCAGATTTGTTTTGAAAATTACGATTTGTACAGAATTATTTTTTCAACGATATATCACAATCATACTTCCAGTTCACAAAATACTGATATAATTGAGATTCTAAATTCTTAATTGCAAAATAAAATAAAAAACAATAACAATCATACTCAGTTGAATTGTTGGAAATGTCCGCCGTTAGCTTCAATGCACGCAGCAATTTTTCGAAGATAAAACATTATTTAAACAACATGAAAGTTGATTTTTCTTGAAAACTGTCAACTTTAGAGCTTATGACCAAAACTATCTCTTTTGTGTAGAAAACATTGGCTCAAAACTGTACTTTTTCCAGTGGCGTAGAAGTTGGAGAAAAAAACACACACTACCCCTTCAAAATTATCACCAATTATGAATTTGAAAAAATAAACAATCAGCACAAAACATAGCTTATTATGAGTAGAAAATGCCTACGAAATCTGTTTTCTGTGCGATAAACGGTTCCAGAGATATTCGCAAAAAACGATTATTTTTTTAAAATTTCAACACCCTGTATCTCGAAAATGGTGCATTTTAGAGGGTAAGTTAATAAAAACTTTTTTCATATTTTTGGACGAGCTATCACATCCTGAAGTCCTGCGCATTTATTGAACACCCTGTATAAGTAACAAATAATTATAAATATAATAGTTTAATCAGTTTAAGGCAGATGATATTGGTCGGAGACATTATGCTACTTCATCTTCAGTGGTAATGAGAATTTTTTTAAATTCCTTTTTTGAATTTTGTGAGGTAATTAATAGACCTTATTCGTATCGGCATGCTATTATAAGACAAATACCGCAAAAATGTGAAGAATTTTTGCCGAATTCAGTTTTAATTTGCCCAGTTTTTAAGTTATCAGATTGTCTGATCTAGAAGATCTAGAAGATATCTTGATTTGTATAATTTTCAAATTGGTTCCAAGAAGGGTAATTTGAAAATACATTTCATAATCTTGTAAGGTTTCCGATGGTTTCAAAATTGTTATTGTTCCAGTTCCCCAAATTGAAATAGGATACTGAAACTTTAGATATATCAAACTGAAGTAAATATTATCAAAATGTTTTAGTAAAATATAAGACCTGAGTCTGTATAAACTGCCAATAATAGTGGATTTTTTTCTTAGACCGAAAGAGAGTTTGATCAATTATCCACATTGATGGGTTTAATCTGGTTTTCTGGTGAAGATCTTTTAGAAATGTACATAAAGCTGGATTTTTCAAAATTGAACGTTAACTTATTTTCTTTTAACCATAACAGAGGTCACCTTCCATTTGTTCCTTTATTTCTTGAGGACTTTTCCCATAATAGTAAAGGGTAGTATCATCCGCAAATAATTTTAAATCACCTTTCAAATTCAGACAAGATATCGAATTTAAATAAATGAGGAACAAAACAGGCCCAAGGCCCTTAGGCACCCCTCAAGAAATATCTCTCTTCGAGGAGGTTGAGCAAAAGCATTAACATTGCCTCTGATGCCAATTTGTCTTAATTTAACTAATAAAATATCATGGTTCACAGTATCAAATGCTTCACGTAAATCCTGCGATAAGATGCCACACAAAAAGCCCGAATCTAATTTCATCTGAGTATTAGTGATCTGATCCACAGTGTATCACAATATTCACGAAAGACATACAGATTATCATGTAAATAGTTAATTTTGTCAAATAATTTAGTAACCCTTTATGCATAATTTTTTCAATAATCTGTGATAAAATAGGAAGAGAAATAGGTCGAAAATTACTCAAAAAACAGTTCTTCTGCAACTTTGCAATTTTTTGGAAATTTTCCAGATTCAAAACATAAGTAAATCATTTTACTCAATAAAGGAGCAAATTCTGACATAACTAAATATACAAAATTGACGTTAATGTTATCAATGCCAGGTGTTTTTTTAACATCTCAATCTCCTGAGAATTTGATGGTTCCAGAAACATTGAATCAATCATCTTTATAGATGAAACAATTAGTAGCAAGTGGGTAACAATAATTCGATGCCACTGTTTTAACACTATGATTTAAAGGTAAATTAACAATTTTTATTTTAGTTTTTCTTTATTTTTCAACACCAGTAAACTCATTTCTTTTAATTGCTAAAATAGGAAGTTGGTTAGAAACACCCATACCTATTGAAATACAAAACATGAAAAAACTTCATAATTTTGTTTCCTATTTATTTCTTGTGAAGATAATCTCCATGCTATATCTACCTTCATTTGTTTTGATTCTTTCAACTTCATCCCAATCGGCAATGGTATTGAATTTCTTCTATAGGTCTGGAATTATTATGGAAACTGCAAAATCGGCCGAAACAAAATATTTAAATCGATAATTTTTCTACAAAATATTAGACATTTGGTACATGTAGTTTTCTGACTCAATTCAAAATAAATGCAACACCTATGACAACAGCGTCAATTCAGTTTTGCCTCTTTTCATTGCATGCCCGCTAACATTTATTAGAAAATCGAACATACAAAAAGAAATGAGTGTTGAAAAATAAAAAAAAACTAAAATTGGGAAGATATATTTTTCCAATTTTAGTTTTCTGGTTCTAGTTAGTCTGCTTACAAATCATAGTGTGAAAACTTTAACATTGGAGTATTATTACTCACATGCTGTTGTTTCATCTTCCATAGCACACTTTTACAAAAATGTTCCTTTAAGGGAAATAAAAAAGTATTTTTTTATAAAACAAAAATTATATCAGTAGTTTAAAAAATTAACCTTTTTAGAGATCAACTTTTTTCTTACTATTTTTGTAGACAAAATCAAACCAATAATGAAATATACTTCAAAAATGTATGTATTTATTCAATAAATCTTTTGGAATCAAAATGAGTTTCATGTGGAAAACGAATCAAGATAAGGATTAAATTCAAAAGAAAAAATTATGACTAATTCAGTCAGGAAATTAAAAGACCATAACTAATTATATAGGTAAAATAAAACCAACTTTTATCGAAAAATTGTATATTCGAAGAATCATCCATTCAAAAAATTGACAGTTCAAAGAATTGTCTTTTCGAATAACTGTCCATTCGTTCGAATAATAGCGTCTGCTCATACTGCTAATTCTTTGCCTGTTTATCACTAATCGCTCTACTTATTTTTCTAGTTCGCACTTACATGTGCGTTTCAATCGATTCTTACCGAAGAAGTAAGATTGCTCGACTTGGAACCAACGGATGCCCAACAAGTGATCGAAAAACAGGACCAATCCCTCCACTACGCTCCAAAAATCGAAAGTAATGTACCAGCCATAAGATTCCTTGGAAATGAACCTCATCACGTACAAGAGGACATTTACCTAGCGAGGCAGTACCATGGTCAAGATGGTCTTGGTGGGTACCTTTACGGATATAACGTTCCAGATATTTCCAAAACCGAGAGGAAGAAGGCAGGAGGGGACCTGAGAGGAGCTTATAACTATATTTCTGGTGGTCAGGAAATCAAGGTAATGAAAACTTTTTAATATGATTCTGGTCATAAAAATAATCTCGTTCATTTCCGTATTCAAATCACAAATAATAGAAATATATCACACACTCGGCTTGTCTCTGAATTTCAGTAGTAATTAGTTGTTCATTTTCTGAATTATTTTGGGATGATAATAATTATAACTCGCCATGCTGTCTCAAAGACTAGCCAGAGCAACTCTTAGACGTAGCTCTAGCGAGGCCATACCCATGAGGGGCTGTCCGGAGGGAGGAGTCTTGTCCCCTTTGCTCTGGTGCCTCGTGGAGAATGGCCTCCTAGTAAAAATAAAAGATCTGGGTTACTACACTCAGGCCTACGCTGACGACATTGTCATTCTAGTCGATGACCAGGGGTCCGGCCTCGTGAGGGACACGATACAAAGGGCTCTCAACGGGGTGGATGAATGGTGCCGTTTGGTGGGACTCAGTGTAAACCCTGAAAATGCGGAACTGGTTCTCTTTACCAGAAAACGAAAACCAGGGGACCTCCCAGATATTCAACTCACTGGACTAATTTGACTCCAAGCTAAACTGGAACGAGCATATTGATCATAAAGTTCAGAAAGCCACAGCTGCTTTCTGGGCATGCAGAAGGGCATTTGGAAGTACGTGGGGGCTCAGCCCCAAGATTCTATATTGGATCTACACGACTCTCATACACCCAATAATTACTTACGGGGCCATCGTGTGGTGGCAAGGTGCAGAATCCGGCAAGTCGAAAGCCCAATTGAATAGGGTCTTGCGATAACAAGTGCAATGAGGACGGCACCTACCAGGGCGCTGGAGACGCTCATAGGACTGCCCCCTTGTACCTCCTTATCGAACATGAAGCACGCAAAGCCGTAGCTCGCCTAAGAAGTTCTAACCAATGGCGGAGCGATGGAATGTATGGACATTCTTGAATATGGAATCAGACGGTTAGGGATTGTCCCCTTCTTGAAATGCCGGGTGACAGTTCGTTACCTGCCATACGATTCAGTAAAAAGCCGCAGTCAGTCATTCCCAAAAGGGATGACTGGGAGCGGATCGGGCACCGCCTGATTCCCACTAAGGGGATCATCTGGTACACAGATGGCTCCAGGATGGATGAGTCTGCCGGCGCCGGGGGATACGGGCAATCTCCGAAAGCGGAACTCTGTTAAGCTCTAGGAACTTTTGCTACTGTACTTCAGGCAGAAATGTTTGCCGTACTCGCCTGTGTAAGAGAAAATCTCAACAGAGGCTACCGCGGCCAGCAAATGACGATATGCACCGACAGCCAAGCAGCTCTCACATTATATAGAGTCACTTCGTTGCTGGTGTCTGAATGCATCCATGATCTGCAAAGGCTATATGCCGCCAATAAAGTAAAGCTACTTTGGGTCCCTGGTCATACCGGAGTTCCGGAAAACGAACAGGCAGATTGGTCCAGAATCCATCCTAGGAGTTTCTAGATCATGCTGCGTCTCAACCATGAAGGAAATCCTGGAAATAAAATTCAGCTGAATGCCGATAAAACCGAAAATAATGCTTTATCTACCTACTTCTCGGTATTAGAAGAAATGGTCGTAGTGTTAGAGCGTTTGCCTTCCACCCAGGCGGCCCGGTCGATCCACCGCCTGTCACTGAGCTGTAGTTGTTCAGAATCCACTTTTATATAAACTGTAGATCCCGGATCTCCCTTGCTCGTATAAGCTATGCTTTTGAAGGGTTTCCCACGAAAATCTGGAAGTTTCGTGAAAACATTCCTTCTACGTCAGCTCAAATTTGACGTCAATATTGAAAAGTACGTATTTTGCAATATTTCATGCACATATAACATATGACGCTGTCATTTGGGCCTACTCTTTTAAATACGAGTTTTCTTTCGACAACAAAAACTGCTGTGAGAATTTTGACAACTGTAGTTTTAGATAACACTGTCGTCAATTGTATGTTCAATTGAAAATTCCACTGCTGCTGTCAATATATAGGGGTATGATAAAGTAATGCTCAAAATTCATAAAACGTACAACGATCACTTTTGAAAAAAATGCAAAAACACGTCAAACTGTTTTTTTTATTCCGCATCTTTTGACATAAGTTACAAAAATAACACGTCAAAGTTGTCAAAGTTATGACGTCATCAACAAATTTTTTTAATGGGAAGCTAAGATTTTTATTACATTATGTGATAGAGCTTGTGTTTTTACACAAGGGAAAAATAGTTGTAGTAGGGCTCACATAAGAAAAAAACGAGAAAATGAATAAAAAACGAAATAAACGTAAGTTTCATAATAACTTTTCAATTTAACTAAACAGTCCATTAAACCAACTTTGACGTGTTATTTTTGTAACTTATGTCAAAAGATGCGGAATAAAAAAAAACAGTTTGACGTGTTTTTGCATTTTTTTCAAAAGTGATCGTTGTACGTTTTATGAATTTTGTGCATTACTTTATCATAATACTGTATATATGGAGCATAATCTGAGAGAAATACATGGACAACCAATTAAGATGATTAGACAATCTCAAATACATATAGCTACAGTACTTGATAAAGATAGTTCAAGTTTACAAAGTACCAGTTTTCAGTTTCCCAGAGGAACTCTTTATAATATTATTTCGCCAAAAGAAATAAAGACCTTTAATTGAATTCTTGACAATGACTTTTGGGCGTCTTAAACTTTCCATCAATACCCTAAATTCACTTTTATTTGAGAGGAAATTGAAGATTTTCTCTCGCAAAGTGTTTTTATTCGGATTCTGAGTTCACCGAACATCAGGCATTTTCCTATGAAATTTTAAACTTGTCATGCATCTGGGTTGCCAAATTTTTGTTTTAACTCTGTGCAAAACATAAATGTTACCTATTATTTCAATCTTCTGTATAAACCTAGATAATATTCCTTCGTCAATATTATGTGATGTTGAAAATGTATCTGCTGTAAGTATACATTCATGTATAGGAAAGAAATGTTCAATGGACAAAGCCTTCAGGTGAAAGTGCAACCGCAAACACGTGTTTCGGACGGTTGGTCCTCTTCAGTACGGTGTAGCCAAGTGCAAAGATGTTGCAATCCTCGGTATAAGATAACTCAATATACTTATGTCGTTGAAGATACTTGAATCAAAACATATTGAACAATTATTTTACATTGTTAGTGTTACTATGTATCTCTCGTTGTTTTAGGTCGAATACTGGGATGACGGTCATGGTTTTCATCAAATAGATAACGTTCCGAAAATTCTACCCAAACAAATCGATGACTCCCCTGAAGTGAAAGCTGAAAAGGAGAAGTTTTTGGCTAGATGGCACGAGGAAGCTGAAAGGAATACTCATCCAGTGGTGTAAGTATTTTCTTCGATGGTCATTTAAGTCAACGAGTTATTCATCAGCAACAAAACACCTTGGGTTGACAAAAGATGTAGGCGAGAATTCTAAACATTATCAGTTCTTCTAGATTTTCAAATGATTCGAACATGACTACGTGTGAATCTATTTTCAACTACCTACAGACGCATTACCCAACTTCTTCAAAATATCCAGTCTCTCCTACACCGCATTCCTTTTGGTTCCTATCTAGTAGTTTCATCAGTTTCCTTGGCTCATTTTGAGTGCAGCTTCACTAACAGCCATATGCATAGTCAATTCCAGCGACTCGCCAGAGTTTCGCCGCTCGGTACACAAGAACTATAATGCACAGTAGAGCTCCAAAAAAGTGGTACATTGCTAGCGTTTCGCCAAAATGTGACTTATCGCGTAGTTGTCACTTTTTTGGAGCTAGACTGTGCATTATAATCCTTGTGTAGCGAACGGTGAAACTCTGGCGAGTCGCTGGCGATTGACTATGCATACGGCTGTAAGATTCCCAGTATTGGCAATAATGCTCTTCGTCGACTTGACTTGACTGCATTTCACTATTAGATTCCATTTTTGATAATCAAGTGAAGTCTGAGGACTGGTTTGAACATTTTCGAGTTCTTCATTGCCAGGTCGAGAGCAATGGCAACAACGAGCTGCAACTCGTAAGAAACTCGAGAAATATATCCCGATGGACCAGGAAATATAGAAAATTGATCTAGAATTGGAGAATTGAGCAGCCTCCCTGTCCATATTGTCGTCAGAATATAATTATATGGGAATTTTGAAATAGATTGTACGTGTATTCGGAATATTTTTCTTTTGGTTCGAGCATTTGCGTTAACAATTCATCAGTTTTCAATCACTTTTAAGCAATCTGTTTGTCGGGACTATAAAAGTTACTGACACTGACACTAGCGACAGAGCAGTGTTGCCTAGCGCCTCCGACACTAGATTGGATGGTTGAAATGGTGGGGAAATCGTACGGAACATCAAATTTACTTTTATGATCGACGTATGTCTAATGGGCAGCAAATAGAAAACTTTTGGCGCATACCGTACCGTTCCAAATACCTTGAAACGGATCATGATATTGAATTGTCAAATTTTACACTGTGCTCAACTAACTAGTTTTTGTGCAGTACAGAAACGACAAATATTTCCTAATAGTCACTTTTCGTTGCTCAATATTAGATTACTACTAGATACATGGAATATTGAATTTATCTTTAAAAAATTCTAACATGTATGTCAATATTTGATTTGCGAAAGATGCATTTCTTGCAACTACTCGGCAAATATCATATATATATAGTACATGATAAAATGTTTAACACCTAAACATCTATTTCTGTTTTCATAACAATCTCTCTATTTTTCACTCAATATTTTCAGGGACCCCTACAATAGCGAAGGCCAGTATGCCAGTGGACCCCTTTCAGCACAAGGTCAATTGGAATTCAAGAAGCAAGTCCAACAGGCACAAACAGGGCAATACCAACAGCCGGGACAATATCAGCAGACTGGACAATATCAACAGACTGGTCAATACCAACAGCCTGGACAATATCAACAGACTGGACAATACCAACAGCCTGGACAATATCAACAAACTGGACAATACCAACAGCCTGGACAATATCAACCCACAACCCAGCAACAAACTGGGCAATATCAACAACCGGGACAAAAGTTCGGGCAGCAACCAGGTCAATTCACTGGTGTGCAAAATCAGATCGACTACACTGGACAATACAGTGAAAACAAAAATGTCTACTCTAAACCCAGTCAGGGACCTAGCTCTTACCAACAGAGTCAACCATCTGGACAATATGGCCAGTCTCAGGGACAGTCCCAACAGCCTGGAACATACCAAAAAACAGCACTCAAAACTGATGATGAAATAGATAATTCGGGACAATATGTTCCCAGGCCGGAAGATGAGGACACAACTGGACCACCAAAAGGATTCTTCTATAGTTTCGATTACCCTGTTGGTATAATTGTAAAGAAAGAAGGGCTAGCAAAGAGAGAAGGTGTCAAAGATGTTTATAATGAAAATAAAGCTAAATTTGAGGCACAACTTCAGTCTGGTCGTGCTGATGGTTCAAATCAGAGTGGATACCTCTATGTAAAGAACTGAAAATTCCTAGAAAAATTGTGATAGTCGTAATTGATTAACTATTTTGTAATTTATTTATTCAATAAAGTTGATATTTTGATCTAAGCATGTATCTATGTCGGGCGCTTTATTTGTTAGCAAATTAAATATTTAAATTTATTAATCTTATATAATATATGCACGATTTCAAAAAAATGGTAAATTCCCCAGATGACTTCATCACTATAATACGAGTTCCCAATAATCATTAAATATAGTTTAAGCCGTTAAGAATTAATTACCATTTTCTAAACATTATAAACAACAACATTAATATCTGCATAATATTATCAATTCACTAAATTGAATTAGGGACGGTTCATTCGAATATGGAAAACATTTTTCAATTCCGGTATGTTAAAACTATTTGAAGTTTGGGAAGTTGAAATAAAATCGAAATGATTAAATAAATAGTAATTATAATAACAGTTCAATAACAATAACTAAAAAAGTAACTAATTACTAATATAAATAAACAATAAATAAGTAGTTGGATATATAATGAAATCAAAATTCATAAACTTCTAGACAGTTCCATAAATGGTTCAACATAGGTACCTACCAAATAAATTGAAATTCCTAACATTCCTGACGTTTGAGTCTCTATTTCAAATATTATGAAACATTTTCATGAAAAAACATAATTCTTCATAACCATGAAAAGCAAAGGCTTAAATTTTGTGGAGTCAACATAAATATCATCAGTTTTGAAAGGGCTATTTTAAAACCCTGATCCAGAAGGTGTCATAATTGAAACTTTTAGGACATTTTAGCGGTTCTGCTTTTACAATACTAGTATTGTGTCTTATCCTTCATCAAGAACATGCAAAGTAGGAACCTTGAAATGAGTTAAAACCACATTTTCAAATATAGCCGGTGACAACGAGATCACCTTCGGGCTGCCATTTTTTTTGTTTTTCAACTGTGTAAAATGAAATTTGGTATTACAGTTAATATTCGATCAAAATCTAATTTTTCTGACATAACTGTAGATTTCTACAACTTCCGGTTTCACCGGAAATGACATCAACTTTTGATATTTGAAGGGGACTCCCTGTATATTGTTTGTTTTTAGGATTCTCTAAATTATTGTACATCCAAATTCATGATTCTTAAATTAATATTGACATACATTTTATTATTAGATCAAAAGTTCTATTTGCAATCTAGAGTGCCATGATTATCCTACATTGGTATCTTTTCTACTTACAGAAATTTTTTAAAATAATAGTAACTTCATTTTTTAACCTAGAGGAGGACAACATTCATACGAGGGAGATTTTAATAGAAGGATTGAATATGGTAACTGGTTTTTAAACAATCAAAATTTAGAACATATAATTTATACTCGGATGCGTCAAGATTTACAAACAACGGAATTTTTGATAGGCAAAATATTCTATATTGGTCTACAGAAAATGAGCACTGGATGAACGAATGAGGTTTTTGGTATAAATGTTTGGGTTGGAATAGTGGAAACTAAGATCAATTTACCAATCCTCTGTCAAGGGCCTCGGGCAAGATTTTTAGAAAATCAAATCGAGGGATCTTTGGATAAATTAACCTTGAAAATTAACAATCGACTTTACTTTCAATAAGATGGAGCATCGCCCTGTAATGCAATTACTATTAGAAACTTTCTCGCCGATCGCTTTGGAGACCGTCTCATCTCTAAGAATGGACCAATTAGGTGGCCCCCTCGTTCGCCAGAACTGACATCTCTAGATTTTTTTGTGGGGTTACATTGAATATATTGCTTTTGTAACACCGCCAAGAACACTACAAATTTCAGAACCACGCATATTTGCTCAGGAATGTAGCACAGCAAAATAAATTCCAAGTTCGAAAATGCAGAGATCAGCTGGGTCGACACTTTGAGCAGCTAATTGGAGATTAGGATATAAGACTAAGTTATTTTTGAAAAACTTGTTTCATTTCTTCTTTTTGTACTAAACTTATAACTTACTCTATTGGCTTTTTTTTTTCTATTACCAAAATGTTCAGTCAATATTTCCATTGCAACTATTCGTATAATACAATGTTGTACAAGACATATGGGATATTTAAATTACCAAAAAACGAATTAAGCATTATGATAAAGGATGTTATAACTTGTTTAATCCGTCTTGAAAAAAATACTTTTTATTAAGGAATGAGTTAAATTTCATAGGCACAGCAATTCATTTTTTTCCAACTTTTTTTGTTAAATGGCCACCGCCGTCCCGATTGCTATTTTCATGGCAACGGCAACTACATGAGACTTTGTAAACTATGGGAGATTAGGCAAAATTTAAAATAATAATGAAATAAAAGTAAGTTGAGATGAAATATAAGAATATTTTGTGTTATACATTTTTGGATTCGTCTTAAAATAATGCATTTATTATTGTTATGAAAGTGATATAGTTACAATTAAGTTTCTTGAATTAGAACAAAAAAATCAATTATACAACTTTACATTCTCCCTTCAAGTTAACAAATCAAGATAACAATCTTTTTACATTTCTCTGAAAGTAGAGAGGACATGTAGAGACATTTTAGGACAGGCATGGCAAAATTTTATGAAAAATAACATTTATGTCAAAATTAATTCAAAAATTATTAATTTGGATGTGCAAAAATTCAGAGAATCAAAAAAACAAACAATATACAGGATGTCCCATTTACCAAGTTTAATTCAACACGGGGGAAAAATATAAAAGTGGCAGCTAGTTATCACCCGGTATAACACCCACCGTATATGACTTTCCAGTTTAAAAAAAATCAATGACTCCACTCATGGAAAAAAATCTAGAATATCGCCATCTACCTGTCCAGTACTTTTCTGGATATCCTTCAATTTACCAAGGTACTCATCAGCATTCATCTTAGTTGGAACCAGGATATAGTATCTCTGTGAATTTGTAGCGGCTCCAGTAGGTCGAATAATTGCACCCAAGATTGGCACTCTTTGAACAAAGTTCTGGAACCCACTCCCTACATTTTGTGTGAATGTCTGGAAGCCAGTGCCAACGTTTTGAGCGAAGTTTCCAACGTTGTTTGCCAGAGATCCCACGCCGTTGCCTACTGCTCCAAAAGTATCTGGTACATTGATTTCTATTGGGAAGAATCCAGAAGACTGGATCAAGTTGCCAATGAAGTCGAGAGGTCCTCTAGTTTGACCATTAGATATGTTTGCATTTTGGAGTAGACTGAAAATTTCAAATATCATTAGATAACGAATAAAGGTTTGAGAATCAGCACAGTGGCTGATCCCACAAATAAGACGTTATATTTATGGAGGCATGGTTGTATTGAAAAATCATCCAAACTGGATTTTATTATGTATTGGTGTTTTAATAAAACTATTTTGGAAGGCTTTGTATCGATAAAGATTATTGTCACTCGAGAAAAACTTGTCGGATATGAAAGTATTGTCATATTTGCATTCCAACGTTAAAGTCCTTTTTACTAGTAAATTTTCCATTGTAAATCCTTTTGGACACGTAAGATTTCACTGGGTAGGTGTCATCGAACGCATTTTCCACAGGTTATTTTGCATGGATAATTCTTCGTGTCATTTCACGACGATATTGTGTTCATGGAAGCATAGCTATTAAAATAATGTTGAAAAATTAAAAAAAATTATACTTCGATAACTGTGATTCCTGAAATTGAAGAAGAAGACAATTACAAAAAATATAAGGAATCTGATAATCAATGATACAATTTCAATCGGTTTTTATTGAACAAAGTAATAATAAATAAAATCTCTCTCAATTCTGATGAATTGAAGAATATGCAAATTAATGTGGTAAATACAATAGACGTCATGACTGGAGCTCAAGCAATGAAAACAGTTCACACGAATAATATCTCTCGAAGAGTATTTTTAATTCTGACGAAAGGATTGATCTCCCTGAAATTATAGAATTACTAAAACGTGCCAGAGACTCGTATCAACTATGTCCCGCTTGTGGGAAAATTGATACGTAATTTTTATTCGCGAATCATTTACGCTTGAATCAGGATACTCGATCGACGAGTTACTCAGGTACAACGTTAAGAGATCTCAACATTATTTGTAAAGAATATGATGTTCCGGAAATTATAATTTTGAAAAATGAAAAGTGCCCACAAATTTTCAAAGGAAATTTTGAAATACCGCAAAAAGTACAAAATTCCGGAGTTAAAATAAAGATAGTAAAGGATGTAACCATATCTTGAGATAAGACTGGAGAACATGCAGGGATACGAAAAAATGCAAAAGACTTTGTTGAAAGGTGTGCCGATTGCCAACGTTACAAACAAACCTAACATAGTATACTAATGACAATAACAACAGCTTCTTCTGGGTTTCAAAAAATAATCTTAGAACTTATTGGGCCATCACCAGAAGATTCTGACAGTAAACGTTACAGTGTGAACTGACGAAGTTTGTACCTATTAAAAAGGCATTAAATGTTGCAAAATCTTTTGTTGGTAATTTCATTTCCAAAAGAAATCGTTATAGATAAGGGATCTGAGTTTCTGAATTCCGCTATATCTGAGACTTGTAAACTCGTGAATATCGAACAATGGAATTCAACAGCTTTTCATGTTTTTTAAATAGTTTCCCACTTTTTGAAGATGGATATTTTTGAGGGTTCAAATATAAAGTTCTATAAACCGAAAATGCTGCAATCATAATTCTACTTCCTAAATTTGTTAGAACTATAATTTTCAGTAACATTTATCGAAAGCCAAATCGGAGAAATACTCCATTTATATTATTGGCGCAGAAAAAATTGACCTTGGATGAAGATTTAAATTATCTCTAGTAAAGTTTCCATATTCCAAAAATTCAGATATTTCTACGAAGGTCAACTTCTGGTTATCTGATAGGTTATGATTTATAGACTATCACCAGCTTCAGTATGATTCATGGGGCGCTTTCCATAAACGGAGTTTGAAACCCCTGGGCTGCCCAGGTACAGTTCAGGTACAGCTCCTGTAGAGCTCTTCAGCGTTCCAGACTTTGGTGAGCTCTACAGGAGTTGTACCTGAACTGTACCAGGGCAGCCCAGGGGCTTCAAACTCCGTTGCTGGAAAGCGCCTATGATTTACTGGAAACCCTGTATATTATTTCATCATTCCCAATCGAACCATAACATAAGAATAATACTTTCGTGGCGATTTTCATGAACAAATTAATAACTTGCAAGGCAATTATAGGCCCATCTGATATCATTCAGTTCTTCAGATAAAAAGGTCTATAATGAATTTGCAATTTTAAGAAGACACAGTGCCTAAGTCGCCGGAATAATAATAAATTTCACTCATTCAGCATATATTTTAGGAAATATATTTTTGATTTCATCCTACTTTCTAGCCAAAAATTCGTCACTGATGAAAAAATGCCTAGTAACCGTGGTAACCAAGAAAGCGCATGAAATTTTCTAAACACTTCCTCGGACATCATTTCCATAGAAAATAGTTCAATTTTGTATGTACTACAGAAATTATTGAATGTTGATAATTTCAGACAACCTAGAAGAAAAATTTAAGAAGCGCACTCTTTGGTTTTGAGTATTAAAAACAAAATTTATTAAAGCATCATCGGAACTGCGGCAAATTTCTCAATGCATTCTTATCTTGAGACAATTTTGAAAATAAATACCTATACCAGGAGACTCACCGAGATTGATTTTGAATAATGTATTCATTAAAAGGAAAAAAAATATTACCAAATTGAGTGCAGCTGAACCTGTTTGAGAACCTGTTCAAGAATTGTTTTCACTTTTACAATTTGAAAATGTTTCAAATATTTCACGACTCAAAAAACTGAAGTTTATTCAATAAATCCACCATAATACTTTTTTATTTAACAAACATCCAAATCTGCTGAAGTTGGTTGAACAACCAAATTATTCATTAAAGTGGTGATCAAAGCGTATTCAAGGTTATTTTGAATGCTTAGGTATAATCATATTTTGACCTACCACTTAAGGAATGTAGCAATCAAGAACAAAGGAAAATGTTAACTGATACCTATATCATAACATTAATTATGATATTTTGTATAATCGGTTATTAATTGGGAAAAACTAATATTTAGTGGAATCGTAGTATAAAGATTTTGTGAAATTGAGTGTGGTAGCAAATGAAATTTAAAAAACCGGTGGGAACGGTAACTTAAAACATAAACTGTAGAAGAATACGTACTATATTATAGTATATTATAGTAATATTTTATAACATTAACTGTACTCGTAGAACCGGCCCTAGGGCAGGTACGATCTGGTTCGGCAGATCCGCTGACACCCCAGACAGGCAGTGTCAAACCCCACACCACAACCTTTTACTCCCTCCCTTACCACCACCCTGTGGCAATGCGATAGTTTTAAGATCTGTGTCTATACATTATATACAATATTCATTTATTTATTTAGTCTCGTCCTATATACTTATTTATTTATTTATATAATTGTTGTTGTTGCTGTTAGTGTTGTATATTTTAACTATGATATTTCAATAAACATTATCTCATCTAATCCTTCAAGCTTTTAAACGAATACAGCCGTCTACGCTGATGGTACTGCAATTTATTGCACATTCATTCATTCAAGGCGGCTGTTCGTAAAATTCTTACCCATAGATAAAAAATAAAAAAATTGTTTAAAATTGTTTTTTTCCGTTAACCAGCTGTCGTCCCAGTACGAAAGGCAGCCCTCAAAAGTCGAAACTTGTGCTTGCCAAGGATTAACGAGGTCTTACCTTTTTACGTGCAATTCCTAGCACGATCCGAGGAGAATATCGAAAGGAGGTATGTTGGTCACCCATCCAAACCCCGGCCTCGCCTAGCGTTGCTTGGCTTCAGATATCGGTGAACCGGCGCTCTCCGTTCGAGCTATCCCCGCGGATAGGTTGTTTCTACCGTATATGGCGAATAATAAGATGGTGAACTTCTGAATTTCACCAAGAAATTTACGAACATAAGGATCTCGGTTGAATTTAAGGTTTAAACTGATCAGGGAGACTCCCTCTGCGAGGTTTTTGGGAGTAAAACTGGACAGGCATCTGAACATGAATTCCCACGTCAGCTTGGCGATCCAGCGAGCTTCAGCAGCAGTCAAACACGCTGATCGCCAGAAGCTCCAAGCTGTCGATGGAGAATAAAGTATTAATATATAAATAATCAGACTAGCGATAACGTACGCCTGTTCCGAGTTCTGCAGCCTCCCCAAAACTCAGATGCTGAGATTGGAGAGGATGCAGAACAAGGTACTCCGTATCGTTACATACATTCGGCTAGATACGCTACGTGAGCTGGCCGAGATAGAAACCATAGCCGACTATATAAAAAATGTATCAGAGAAATTTTACAGATATTTCATCTTGGGAAGCCCCTTGACCAGAAACATGACCAGCATTAGAGCCCATAATAATGAGAACTACAAAAAACATGGAGGCCTCATTTATCAGGCCCTGGATATTTTTAATGAAATTCCAGAATAGACCAAGTCCATTGCCTTAGGCACCTCATGGCTTAGACCGAGTTTTTTCGTCGATTTTTCTGGGAACCCTCTATTGCACGAAAACTAGCATCCAAAACACTAAAATCCTGACCTAAATTCTATAAATATCCAGGCGCATATAGATAAGGGTATCTGCAGACGTACATGTCAGATATAAGGGAGCTTCAGGCCGAGAATGGGCAGGGCACTCCATATCAATGATCAGATTTTATTCTGCTGATCGCCAATCATCAGGATGAGGAACCGCTTTAACGAGCGGGGGTGGTGGATAGGGGGAGTACATTCGAGTGCTGGGGAGTTCATCCTTCCGGGCCTCAACCTTAGGGGGTGCATGGTGGTGGAACATTGCAGAGGCGGACCCCAAAATCCCTTCGGATGAGAGGTCCGTCCCAGGGTTGGATCGCCCGCCCGCCGATTCTTTGGAAGGGCAGGCAAGAACCTATCCAAACTTCGCATGGTCGAGACCCCCTGGTTTTCCCTATCTTTTCGACGGGAAAAATATAGCATTTTATTATGTGTTATTTTATTTATACTCTGTACGCGTACTTGCTTTTAATATGTTATGAATTTATGAAAATTCGAATTGATTCGTATTAGTTGTTGTTGAATTTATTTAATTAGAAGCAGAAATGATTTATCAGAATTTTAAACTTAATCTTTGATATTATTTTATTAATGCAGATACTGTACTCTTTATACTATCTGTAATAATGATTAGTAGATATACCTTCCCGGAAAAGGTGCAGCTTGGCTAATCTAGCTATGAATGTCGAGAAACGTATGAGATGCGCGACTTTAGAACGAGAAAGTATTCGGATGATAAAGAGGGTAATATAATTGTACATTCAGTAATAAAACTTCGAGTGCACTACGTGATACGACAGATACGATAGAACTGACAAGTACTTACTCACACTTATTTCGGACTGTACTGACCTCTTCTGCTACCGCTCATCGATGGAGTGGCGATTTCACGTTCAGTGCTAGATTCGCTGTAGTTCGCATTAATGATTACAAGGGGTATATTAAGGTTTGTATTTAGCTCAATGTATATACACTTGAAGAAGCTACTTTATTAGAGAAACATGTGGAGATATTTCAATGAAGTCTCTGAAGATCGAATCGTTTTCTGTGTAGTTTGTACAATCTCAAGAATGAAGTAGGTGACTACCATTAGTTTTGAAAATTCGCGAAAGTGTCATTCGAAATAAACTGACTGAAGGTGATGGTATCAGAGTCATAGTCACTTATTCCAAAATTGAGTTTTTACTGTAGGCCAAGCAGTGACATTTTCAACACATTTCCCCACCTCTTTGGTGAAAATCCAAAATATACTAATTTTAGATATTAATCTCTACTTACATATGCCGTTTACAGGATTTAAATACGACGATTTCACTTTCGGCGCATCTTGCAAGGTGTGCCCTTTTATTTTTTATAACGCGATTGTGCAAAAATTACACATCGGACAGAAAACATCTTGCGCACAGTTGCAACCACATATTCCATCAGTTTCCACAATATTGTTTGTTCGGCTTTAGATTTGTAAAAATTATAAATTTTTGAAAATTGGTCTCTTTTTCGAGGTTTTCCCGGATTTTCTCAGTGGAAAATGCACCGATCCAGTCATTGGTAGGTTTTATGAATGTCTACAAAAGTTTCATTGACTTGACTTTAAAACGGTCCCTTGAATAATCTCTTAGATATTTCCAAGAACCAAAAAAGTTGTTATCCTTTCACTATTACTTATTTAAAAAATTCAACAAAGCGATTTTGCTGGGGCGAAAACTGGGGACTATCTTATAAAAATTAGTATAGGCCATTTGCGTCTGCACTGTTCAACTTACTAAAACAAAGTGTGTGATAATTTCTACTCTCAAGTGTGAAAAATCTCGCGTTAACTCCTGCAACAAAAATTTTTTTGTATTCCGGATATGAAGATTTATAAGAAAATAATCTCAGATGAATAACTTTTTCAAAATGGATACAATACATTTCGGTTCAGACCATTTTATACTTGACAGTTGAGAATTTGCTTATACATTCAATTGGACTCAATACTGTTTGTTGTACAAGTCGAGCGAGTGTGCAAAGATGTTTTCAAACGAGTTTATTTCTTAACTTTTATAAGACATCGGATAGAAACCACACAAAACTTATTTTTCGCAAAATCCGACAGTTTTTTCAACAAACTTTGGTAACAACAAATTTTTCCAATCAACAAACCATAGAGCCGTGGCGGTTCCTATGGAACTCAGCTAATTTGAAACATTGCAGTATTTTGAAGTTATTAGGAGAGAACCAAAAAAACACAGTTAAGGAGAGATGCGTGCACAAAGATGACGTATCCGTGCGCAAAGTGTTTTACACATGACGTGTGCAAAGTACTGCTTTCGGAGAGACTTTTCCGTACGCAAAATCTCTTTTCTGAGTCGTATGAAAAGATTTTATATTGACAAATTGTAGCAATTCTATGAATAGTTTGAATATTATTTCTCATGAAATTTTGAATTCTCGTAGTATATCAAATGATGCCAAATCCGAGAAAAATTTGACGCAGAATACTGTCTTTTTCAAGAATGCATAAATAAATTACCATTGTGTAAAAAGTTACTTTATGCGCATTTGATGTTTTTATGCAGAGTTGACTTGTGCACTTGGCTAAAAACTAATTCTTTACACAGTGTGAACATGCATAAAATGTTTTTTCAATGGCACATGAGAGTGTTAATTTTTGGCCGAGACCGTAGGAAAAAACAAATTTTATACACGAAATACAAACAACATTTTTTGTACAACTGTGAATGTGAATTAACATCGTCTGAACCAAATTAAAAATAAATACTTCCAGTACATCTTGACGTGGTTTTTTGTCCCTATAAGTTATCGCTTTTAAAAGACTGTTGTCTTGAAAATATCATTCAATGTTTTCAGTAAAATCGTATTCAAAAATTTTTCCTGTATGAAAAAAATGAGTCCAAAATAACTAAATATTACTTCCAATACAATTTCAGACCATCCAGTGGTATTTCTGTGTCGTTACTATAGAAACGGTTTGTTGGCACGCCGCGTGTTTGACTGTTTGACTGTGTTTGCTCGTAGTTGCTTCAATTTCAAGTTATTTTCAAGAAGATGGATGTTGATTATGATAGTGGTAGTGATACCCCATCAGACAAATCTAAAAAAGCAAATGCAATAGTATCTAATATGTTACCGGCCAAATCCAAGTTGATATACAGTGTGACCCACTTAAGACCGGAGCACCCTTATAAAATCTACATTTTTCAACCAATTCGATTGTTTTTTTTTTTCATTAGGTAGACATTCAAAAAGTCTACACGGACACCAAATTTCATGAATAAATCTCCATTTCCAGAGCCAACTAATCTGATTGTTCAAGGTCAAATATCTAAACCACTGGATTTGCGACATTTTCAAATGGTTCTTATGTGAATAACGTGGGAATGCGTCAATCAATAAAAAAGTTATGATGGAATGAAATTTGGAAAATATGCTGTTTAATCAACCCACCAATTCAATTTCAGTCTCGAAATATCACTAAGTGTAATTTGATGTAAATCTGTTGATAAATAAAATGAATTATGAAATAAAATTGACAAAAAAATATTTTTTTTTTATCAACAGATTTTGATGAAATTATAGTCACTGATATTTTGAGACTCCGGTGGTGTAATCAAAGTTCTGATAAAAGTTTTGAAATTGAATTGGTGGGTTGATTAAAGGGCATATTTTTCAAATTTCATTCCCTTATAACTTTTTTATTGATTGTTGCATTTCAACGTAATTTACATATGAACCATTTGAAAATGTCTCCAATATAGTGGTGTAGTTGGAATTTTATTATAAAAATCGCTAGTAATTTTTTTAGATTTTTGACCTTGAAAAATCAGATTCATGAAACTTGATGCCCTAGTAGACTTTTTGAATGTCTACTCAATGAAAAAAAATCATTCCAATCGGTTGGAAAATGTGTATTTTGTGAGGGTGCTCCGGTCTTAAGTGAGTCACACTGTATGAGAAAACATGACCAATTTCGTGAATGGTGCGACAAGAAACATAAAAAAGGTTTCTGAAAATGTGCTTATTTGCTATTTTGAGGAAAAATCAAAAATTATAAAACCTCCTACGTTATGTTATACATTGAATGTTAAGGAAAATATTGATATAAGAAAATTTTCAAAATTGGTCGCGCTCATTAAGAACAAAAGCTTCGGATACCGAGGAAAGAAATCTAAAGAAAAGGATCATATCAATTCAAGATGCTGATAACGTAACAAATTTACTTTATGAGGTACAGATATAATCATAATTTTGTAAGATTAATAGTAATTTTGATATTTTTTATATGTAGGCTGTTCTAATTCTGGGTATGAGCGGTGCTTGTTGCCTCAAAGAATTATTAAATATAACTATTGATGCTATTGAAGATGCTGGATCTATATTGATTGTTAAAATACCTGATAAGAAGACCTATTGCGCAAGAACGTTTACTGTTTCAAATTCTGTTTATATTGAGATATCCCGGAAGTATAGAGCACTACGGCCGCCTCATACAAAAAGATTTTTTTTTTAAATATTCGAGAGGAAAATGTATTAACCAACATCTGGGGATAAATAAAATAGGAGAAATTCGCAGCTTTATTGCAAAATGGCTTGGAAAAGACATGTATAAGAGCTACACAGGTCACTGTTTCAGGAGAAGCTCTGTAACTCTTCTGGCCAATGCAGGGGGCAACATTACATCCATAAAACGTCACGGTGGCTGGAAATATGCCTCCGTAGAAGAAGCATATGTAGGAGATAGTTTGAATAACAAAATTGAGATTTTTAAGAAAATATTGAATTGTCCATCTTCTTCCAAACAAATTATTATATTTGATAAAATTGTGGAATCAACTCTTTAAGAAATATCTAACGTTTCTGATCAGCAGCAACATGGGACATCATCGGGAATTTATGTTGTAAGTATTTGTTCAAACTTTACTATCAATTATTATTCCAATAAATGAAATTCTTTCATGATGAATAATCAATTAATAATTGACTCTGTCAAAAATAAATCCTTCAAAAAGTTATATTTCGTGTTTATTTTGTGAATTATTTTGGCAGTGGTAAAAAGTCTTTTTTTACTGTGAAAAAAAGTAAATATTTACGCATCAATAGAGATGCAAAAATGTCAAGTTTTTTTGACAGTTGGACGAAAATGTATTATACAGAGATATTTCTATAAGTATGGCAGTTATATTTACAAATTGTAGGAATTGTATCAATTATTTCAATTCTCGTCTTATTATAAAATGATGACTTCGGAGCAAAATTTGAAGCAGAATACTGTCTTTCACAAGGATGCATATGTATGCATATGTACTTCACGCACTATCGTACAAAAAATACTCTTGAGCTATTGTCTCATTTTTCACTTTCCCTCGTATATCGAAAGAGATATTTAAACTTTGGAATCTGAAGAGATGCAGAGGCTTTTATGAGAAACAAATTTCCTAAGTTTCAAATAAAATTTGCTCCTATTTTGATCCGAATATCTGTCAGACTCTAGATAATTACTATTATGAACAATTACAAAAACCCACAAACCTTGCAGGAACTATAATTATTCGTCTGGAATCGATCACAGGCGCCGCTAACAGTAATGTAAGCCAGCTGAAGCACAGACTAGTTACCCAAAGTATCTTCATTTCGAACATCGTTTTCTCCTGGGTTTACCGTTACGCCAGTCTCAGTCACCGTTACTACACTTGCAAACAATGAAAGTGCTTTCTTCCGATCTTCCTACATATTGGGTGGGAAGTAGAAACCAATTGATCATATTTGGGCACGATAAGTGATCACTTAGGTACGGAGTGGGTAAAAAAACTTGTTATGGTATTGTTTTGACATTACCAGTAATTATGGCAGTTTTATAGGATATATTTGGACTCGAAAAGCGAATTAGAATTGCAGTTCAACAACTTATCAAATTAAAAATATACACAGAATATCGTATAATGAAAGTATCAAAATAAAAGTCCAGCATTTCTTTCCTTTCGTAATAGTTTTCACTAATAATTAGTTTTCTCGCTGTCTTAGATTGACAGAATGCATACTTGAAACAGGTCTTTCGAAAACGGTTTTCTTTTGTATGATCACGACGATCACGTCAACTATTCGGGCTTTACCTTTTACTAGATACTCTTCCTATGAATGGTCTTGCGGTGGCTTCAATTCGAAAAATATGCAAATTCTTTATATTTTTGCTGATTTGATAATTTGTCCAATAGCTTCGTATTTTCTGTAGAATCCTGGTAATGCAGTATTTTTGGCGAAAATTGGTCACAACGATTTCTTGTTCATGGTAATTCAGTAGTTCCTGATGGTTAGTTTCATGATGAGATGTCATGTTTCCAGTTCAATATCACAGTTTTTTTTAGTATTTTCCTTTAGTTGTGAATTATCTATTCTTCTACATGTTTGGATAGTTCATCGATCTCTCGTATCATACAATATATTTTTTCTACATTCATGCAAAAAGCAAAACTTTATTGAACTATATTCAGTGGAAAAAGAAGTTCTTTATTGCACTAGTGCAATAAAGTTTTTATTGCACTCATCTGTCATTCTACTTCAACGTGCTGTCATCATCACAAAGTACTAGTACGTTTACAGCAGTAACAAATCAAGAAGTGGATTTAAAAAGTACTTCACTACGAAATATTCATATTGAAAATTGCACCAATTATTCATTCACTTTCAACATTGAGGGTAAAAGTAAAGTTTGAGTTAAATTGTTCGTAACGTATTAGTTCCTGTTTCAATGCAAATCGATATTAATAATAAAGTATTCAAGTTGCGCTTTTCATTTTCCTACACCTAGTGCCGCACCTCAATAAATCATTTTTTGCTTTTTGCATGAACGTAGAAAAAATGTTGTATGCAACTCGTGCAAAAATTGTTTATTGCACTCGACGTGTTGTCCAACTCGGCCTCGTCGGAAAATTTCACGTCGAGTGCAATAAACATTCACTTTTTGCACTTGTTGCATAAATAACTATTATTGAATTGTGATACTTTTTCCATGGTTTTGACTATCAAAATTTCTTCAGGATATGAATCCAATTTTACTTTCTGTAACAAGACGATTTAAATTTTTTTCCAGTTCTAAGACATGTAGTTCGCCAGTTTTCTTATGTTTTATTCAGTTTTTATGAATCAGTTGAACCCCTGTAGACTAGAAGTTTAGGAGTTACGATGATTGTAGTTAAGATTTGAACAAAAACAAAATCATTTCTTTTTTCAAAGTCTTCCCCATTTTTTATTTATTTAGTGTTTACCATAAAAGAAGTTTTGACAACATTTTCTTTCGTTTTCACATATTTTCATTAAACTCTAGCCCAGTCGTGCCCCAATCTTCTAGTTCTAGACATGTCATCGATACTGGTTTTAGAGGTGATATTCCAGCTTTTTAATTTTATCTCCATTTTGACAATGCGGAGTGGTGCAGTAGGTTTTTCGGGGGTTTCTAAAGGTTTTCTTACGCCACCAAAAAATTAGTAAGATGCCTAGAGCGCCTTGGCAAATAAAAATAGCCGTCCTCTACTCGCACAGACTATGCCTTTGGGTGCACCCTAAGAGTGTTTATTATTATTTATCCCATTTCCTAAGCAGAGTATTTGACTCATGTTTATCGTGTATGAATGCCTATCGAATAAAAGGACATAATTTATTTTGAAAATCCAACAGGCATTACAGTTTTATGACCTATATTTCCAAACATGAGTTTTTCTAACATATCTGAAAATTGTTTGTATGGTAATATTGCATAAGGTAAACCTACTTTTACTTTGATAATGAAAATTGATGACTCAGTGGGTTGATAAGTTTATTGGCGCTATCAATACCTTTGCATAACTTCCGTACCATGAATGTGGGTTGCTTATCTTTTTCCAAAGAAATCTTTGGTCGACTATGTATGAAATAATAGTTATTAATTCATATTCATGGATTTCAGTCTATTTAGGGACGATGAATTGCAAAAATGCGACAGAATTCTAAAAAATTTAATAATTTTTAACTGCGCGGGTCTATTGCGACATCGACCCAATGGGCACCCAACACATTGTGATTATCTCTTTCCGTATATATGAAAAGATAAAAAATGTAAAACATCTCAAGAGTTATGTAACCAACCTTCATTTTTAAAATTTCGCAAAATAGCTATTCGTATAAGAAACTTTAATTTATTATATGACTAAACTGTCTCTCTCACACACATAAAATAGGCCAAAACAACTTTCTCCTTAATATCCTCTCCATTTGTGTCCTAATACATATTGAGTTTTATTTTGAAGTGAAAAACCACTTAAGATATTTGGAACAGTACGGTATACGCCAAAAGTTTTCTATTTGCGGCCAATTAGACATTCGTCGATCATGAAAGTAAATTTGGTGATCCGACTGTACGATTTCCCTACCATTTCATCCATTCAATTTACTGTCGGAGGCGCTAGGCAACACTGCTCTGTCGCTAGTGTCAGTGTCAGTAACTTTTATAGTCCCGACGATAAGATTGCTTAAAAGTGATTGGGAACTGATAAATTATTAACACAATGGCTCGAATCAATTCAGTTCACAAGGGACGGTTCATTAAAGAAAGCCATTTGAAAAAAAGACGCAATGCAGTCGCAGCGATGTTGGCTGCAAAAAAAGGTTACAAATTGAAAATGGAATGTTATATGATGATCGTTCTTGATTTATGCGAATGTGCAGAACTTCAGGAATAAAAATCATGAATTCCGACTCAAATGTAATTGGGCCAAACTAGATAGAGAGGTAAAATATACTACGAAAACCAAAAAAGTAATCACTAATTTTCTTTGGCCATTTTGTTCAGAAAATTATTCCAATTCCACGTCTAATTTCCACGACAATATGGGAATTCTCCAATTCTAGAGTTTCAATTTTCTATAATTCCTGTTCTATTTATTTCTCGTGTTCCTTACGAGCTGCAGCGCGTTGTTGCCATTGCTCTTGACGTGGTCATTTTTATGCTCTCTTCGATCAAAACATTGCCGACTTTGAGAGCTTGTATTTCGATAATTATATGGACGAATTTTTCAAGATTTGGTTATTAGCATTGTTATCTAGTTCATTGACATGTGTTAGTTTTCCACCAAATTTGTAAGACGCGTTTCTTCTGTACAGCGTGTTATTTGAAAAAATGATTGCATTTGGCCTATGGTGCTATGATTTAAAAGTCTATCTGGGAGCAACTTTGAGTACAATTAACTCCGATTCTAAATGGACGAAAATTCTCAAAAAAATTCAGCTGATGTAGCCACTGTTAAGAAATATCATAACAAATTTTCATTGTGTTTGAAAGAAAACTACTCTAGCGTTCCAAATACCTTAACACGTTTTTTTGGGGTGTAAAGAATGCAATTGTGTTATGTCTTTATAATAGACCACAACATTGTTTGCAATTCAAACCAGAATCTGGAAGAAGAATTGAATCTTATAGTCTCTTCTCAAAGAAAATGCTATTCAGATCATTACGTGGTAATAAAACAACAGCTATACAGTAAACAACTATACAACACAATCAACCAAAGTACCCCATCCCCATAAACATCGAATAACCAACATAATAGGTACATTAAATCCCCAGATTGTCTAAAAAAGATTAAACTGATTGGCAAATGGTATGATGTAAGAACATCATTCGAAACAACCAATACATTGAGACCACTACTAACGCAAACGAAAACAAAAAACACTGATGAACGTTCAACATTTTTTGTACAACTCACCTTGTTCATGTTGTGGAAGTTATATAGGTGAAACAACAATACCAATTACTGTGTACCAGGAAGAACATAAGCATTACAATTCAATAAATCAGAATTTAACTGGTTCCGAACATATTCTTACATCTGATGGCGATGGTAAGATGGAATGGGGTAATATACAAATTTTAATGAGATAATCAAATCAAAGAAAGGAGGAAGTTGAAAAAACTGCATGCATTTTTTCATTGAAAAAAATGTTTTTTCAGCTAACTCGAAATGGACCGCTACTGGTTTCCTAGCTCTTCTTAGGAAAAAAGTATGAAATAACAGACTGGTGATTTAGCGGATCTATCGAAATGGCAAATGTCACCCTAAAGAATTTCTTGGCAGATTTATTGACTTTGTCAAAATATTAGTATCTCCAAAACTGATGGAAATAGAGTTTCCATCAATAAGTTTTGATAACGGAGGTTTTCTGGAAAACAAGTACTTTTCAGTTAATCTGAACTTATTTTTATTCAGATAGGCAAATTCAGAATAGACACGTTACTTACATAGTCTTGTAAAAGCAGTAACTTATCTGGAAAAATTAATTAATTTGCTGTTTTATACTTCTATAGTACGACGGCGTACTGGTGCCACTACTAAATAAAAATCTTTCAATTGACACATTTATTCTGTCAATTAACACATTTAATCTGACAATTGACACATTTAATCTGTCAACTGACATACTGAATCTGTCAATTCACACATTTGATCTGTCAATTGGCACATTTAGTCTGTCAATTGACACATTTCATCTGTCAATTGACACATTTAATCTGTCAATCAACACATCTAATCTGTCAATTGACACATTGCATTTGTCAATTGACACATTTCATCTGTCAATTGACACATTTAATCTGTCAATTGACACATTTAATCTCTCAATTGACACATTTGATCTGTCAATTGACACATTTGATCTGTCAAATGAATCATTTAATATATAAATTAACACATTTAATCTGTCAATTGACACATTTGATCTATCAATTGACACATTTAATCTGTCAATTGACACATTTAATCTGTGAATCGACACTTTTATTCTGTCAATTGACACATTTAATCTGTCAATTGACACCTTTAATCTGTCGATTGACACATTTAATCTGTCGATTGACACTTTTGATCTGTTGATTGACACATTTGATCTTTGAATTGACACATCTAATCTGTCAATTGACACATTTAATCTATTGACACATTTAATCTGTCAATTGACACATTAATTTTGCCAAGTGACATATTTTTTTTCAATTCCCTATTCATGTTCAAACGCTGTTGAACCACATGGGTGCCAATTTGCTCAAGACCAAACACACTCTTTCCTGTGTGGCAACTAATCAGCTTGCAAGCATTTCGAATGCATCCATTTATATCATTGAAACTGCCCTGTTTCACAGATTTCATTATTTACAAACGTTGTACATACTGGTGCCACTACAAAATAAAAATATCTTTCAATTGACACATTTATTCTGTAAATTAACACATTTAATCTGGCAATTGACACATTTAATCTGTCAATTGACAAATTCAATCTGTCAATTGACACATTTGATCTGTCAAGTGACACATTTGATCTGTCAAATGACTCATTTAATCTATCAATTAACACATATAATCTGTCAATTAACACATTTAATCTGTCAATTGACACATTTGATCTATCAATTGACACATGTAATCTGTCAAATGACACATTTAATCTGTGAATTGACACTTTTAATCTGTCAATTGACACATTTAATCTGTTAATAGACACATTTAATCTGCCAATTGACACTTTTGATCTGTTGATTGACACATTTGATCTTTGAATTGACATATCTAATCTCTCAATTGACACATTCAATCTGTCAATTGACACATTTAATCTATCAATTGACACATTTATTTTGCCAAGTGACTGATTTTTTCAATTCCCTATTCATGTTCAAACGCTGTTGAACCACATGGGGTGCCAATTTGCTCAAGACCAAACACACTCTTTCCTGTGTGACAACTAACCAGCTTGCAAGCATTTCGAATGCATTCATTTATATCATTGAAATTGCCCTGTTTCACAGATTTCATTATTTACAAACGTTAGAAGCGTTTCAATATCTGCACAATTTTTCCACCAGAACAAATTTAGCAATTTCAATCATCGTTTCAGTGTTCTTTTATGTAATTCCAAATATAATGAAATTTCGTTATTGCTCAACCCAATTGAAAAGTACCTATGGATGAGTTGGTTCATGGCTATTTATTGGTCATGTTCAAACTACAAACTCCGTGGTGGTCGTGCTGGTAGAGCATTCGCCTCTCAAGCATGGGTCTTGGGTTCAATTCCCAGCATGGTCATCGGTTTCGTGCACGGCATCACACGTTAAAAGACGAGGGTTGCGACTTCCCTAGCTTGCACAAGTCTCTCGAAGACTTATGGTGGTTCGGCGTAGGGGTACAACAGGTTGAAGAAAATAACAATTTTAACAATTTTCATCATGGATATGCTCCAATCACCTCATGATAAATGTGTCAATTGACAGATCAAATGTGTCAATTGACAGACTAAATGTGTCAATTGACAGATTAAATGTGTCAAGTGATAGATTATAAATGTGTCAATTGACAGATTAAATGTGTCAATTGACAGATTAGATGTGTCAATTCACAGATCAAATGTGTCAATTCACAGATCAAATGTGTCAATTAACAGATCAAAAGTGTCAATTGACAAATTGAATGTGTCAATTTACAGATTAAATGTGTCAATTGACAGATTAGATTTGTCAATTCACAGATTAAATGTGTCAATTGATAGATTAAATGTGTCAATTGACAGATTAAATGTGTCAATTGACAGATTAAATGTGTCAATTGTAAAATATTTTACGCCGTCTTACTGATTTCTTTCAATTGAATTTATTTTTATTTTCAGAATGTTAAAGGTTAAAACATCCAAACATCAAAATTCTTCATATATGTAAAACAAGAATGTAATTGATATATAACACTAGAGGTTAAAGTTACCGGTATTCAAATATTGTTTATTTCTAATTTAAGGTAAATGTAATTACCATAATTATTAAACTAATACAAGTTGGCATAAACTACCTAGCTTGTAGTATTTGCAAAATACCTGTAGAAGTTTAGCAATATCCGAGGCACAATCTTGGTAGCAAAAATTCACAAATTCCGAAATGGAGAGCTACAATTTTTTCATTTCCAAAGCTTCCAACAAGTTCAACTCTCTTCCTTTATTTTATTACACGTATGGGGAATTTTCACATAATCTTTGATTTGTTTCTTGTAAATGTCCATATATTGCTGATCTTTCACGCAATGCTTTTTCTGTCGCTATAACATATATCTAATAACTAAATGAATTCGAAACGGAAATTTCAACATCAAATAAAAATTGGTAAGTATATTGACTACAAATGAATATTGACAACCATCCTGTACAGTGTATGCCATCAAAACTAGGTTTGATGCATTGAAATTAGAAACTCTAATTGAAAATGATAATAGAAAATGAGACGTGAATTACTAATGGTCCCATTACAATATGTCAGATATTTTTGGAATAAGTAAACAAACGATATTGGGACGTGGGTTTTTAGAATGCGTTCATTTTGCGGTAAAACATTTTAAAAAATTATTTCAAATGTAGGTACCTACTTAAGAAGTTTTCGATTCAAGTCATGGGCAAAATAATTAGCAATAACACAGTTTTGTCGCAAGTCTAATGATTCGTTTTGTTACTAATGTGCGAACTTTCATATAGAACATATATTCAATAGAACTAGTTCAGTGGTGGATCATGAAGAAGAAAGGTTTGGAGCTGATCAGAGTTCTGCAGTTTCATCAATCAAAAGTGTTTTCTCTCATGGTCAACCTATCATCAAAACTCCGGCGGCACTGTGATTCTACTGATGATTTTTATGCCCACCCGCCTCCCTCCTATCTGGCTCATGAGTCTAGGTTTTCCTTCTCCGAAAATATAATTTCTTCTAGAATGTAATGCCTCACAATTACACACTCTGTTTCTAGTAACTTCCTGCTGAGTCTGCAGTTTGAGTGACATTAGAACAAACACGAGTATCTGTATCGTCAATTGGTTTCTGCTAACAGATAAGCACCTGAGGGTAATCGAAAGACCAATGCTGCTGGCCATGACCAAGGCTTACCGAATCGTTCCAATAGACGACATGTAGTCTCAGAACGAACTCCACTACAAATAGACGCAGATGAAGAAGATTCACACACCAAAATTAATATAGAAAGAACACAAATGCAGAGCGTAAGTTCAGAGTGATCGAAACTAACAACCATGCGACAGAAAAGGTAAGAGGGCAGCAATGGTAACGGCATGATAAAGTAGTTTTAAAAATCCAAAGAATATCAGAACTATCATAAAATTTCAAATAAGCCACAGAATTAACTCAGTCAAAATAATGTTTGAATGTTCTTCTTTATACACAGTAGATTTACAGAGTAGTCAAGTAGATTATATTCTTTTTTTGGAATTTAAAGCAAAAATGCTCAGACACATAGAGTTTGCTTTTGAGGGGGACACATTTTCAACCTTTCGCCTTCAACCCCCTAGCGAGAGGGGGTCACAACCCTAAAACTTTGAAAGGAAAGTAGTGTCGAGTGACATATCATTTGAAAGGGCACAACATTATCTTTGTCATGATACCCTATTTGTTGATATTTAAAATTGTTGTTAAATTTTTTATTTCCGTCAACCGATTGCACCCCTTCGCGCAACCCGCAGAAGTCTTAGAAAGACTTGTGCGTACCTTTTAACGTGTAATGCCGATGAACATGCCCAATCCCTAGACCCTTCGCTTGAGATACCAACGCTTTACCAGCACGGCCACTCCGGCCCATCAACAGTTAATGCGAAAACGGCTCTAAGAACATCAATTCAACAATTTTGGTATCAATGAAGAATACAAATAGGTTTTAGTCAATAGGAATCAAAATAACTACGATTAGTAGCACGTTTCAATGTTTGTTACTTTCAACAGTGCTTTGTAAAAAAAGAGAAAACAAGCTGTTAAATTAATTTGTTAAAACGTTACTTCAACAAGTGTTGAAATTGTGATCCCTTTGCTTCCATACAATAATACAGATTTTGTTCAAATCTATTCCTATCATTTTGTAGCATTTCAGGTGTTATGATGCTTCTGCACTCTGCTGTAATCCATTGGCAAAATCTTCTATGGACTCAGGCTTCGTAGCAAAACATTCATTTTCCCAGTATACATAAAGAAAAAATCCAAAGGCGATAAATCTGGTGAACTGACAGGCCATTAAATTGGGCCTCTCCTTCATTCCAACGACCGGGAAACCGGTTATCTAAAAAGTCTCTTACAGTAGCAACATAGTGCGGAGTTGATCCATCCTGCTGGGAATGAAGCCGATCAGCATTATGATTCTGGTCATCTTCTGTTATTTATGTTATGAAAGGATCAATTGCATCTTCAAGTCTGTTTAGGTAGACTTCACCAATTAAATTTTCAGGAATGAAAAGTGCTCTTATGATATGACTTCCTAATATGCCACACTAGACGTTTATTTTTTGAGGGTACTGCGTACGAACCTTACGGAATAAATGTGGGTTCCTGTACTAATTTGATTTTGTACGGATGAGGATTCAGCTAGTTGACGGGTACTTTGAGTATGATCCAATTGAACATGTCCCAAAAACAGCGACTTTCACAGCCTCATTTCTGATGGGGTTCTGCGGCTGGTGTTTCACCTTAAAGACATGTCTGGTATCGACAAACTTTTTAACTAAATTGTTTTTTTTTTTAATTGTTTTTTCCGTTAACCAGCTGTCATTCCCTTACGAACGGCAGCCCTCAGAAGTCGAAACTTGAGCGAGCCAAGGATTAACGAGGTTTTACCTTTTTACGTGCGATTCCTAGCACTTTCTTGGTCCATCAAAAAAATTTCTGCAGTCGCCATGGTTTGAACCATCGCCGACCGGCAGCCAGTGACTGAAACAATGTCGCTTTAATCTAAGTCTAGCACAACTATTGTTTTGAAAAACAATTAAAACTCGTTCAGGAATGGAATAAACCATTTTTTTACAGTGGAGTTAAAATAACTTTAAAGGTAACCAAACTGAATCAATGAAGAGACTAAAATAAATATTTGCCTAAATTATTTTTCTACACTTATTTGCTGTTGTTTTGTAACAAAAAAACGCAAACGATTAATTGGAAATTTTGTTGTGATAAAAAAAATTTAACATTGAAATCTCGCTGTCGTTAAAATGAAGTAATTTATTCTTAGTAACCAAAACATATTTGTATTTTTCATCAATACCAAAATCATCGGGTTAACGTTCTAAAAGCCGTTTTCGCATTAACTGTTTAAAGAGCATTTTCACACACACCGGCAAAACCGGTGCCGGTGACGGTGCCGTCACCGAGTGCAATGTTATCAAATTGTAATTTTCACACATAGTCCGGTCCTATTTGCCGGTACAGCCGCCGATTCCGATTTAAGCAGCCGGCGGGGATCTCGACAATCGGAAGACGGACCGGTCTCCGATTTGTCGGTTTCAGTGATTTCTTATGTACATTTGTCTACACACACACAGGTTCTGACGTGTCGGTGACGGAGAGTATTTTGATACATAGCGATCATAGTATTTTGTATTTGATTGTACATTTTTAAATCCGTAACAGCACACATCGTTCTTCCTGCACTGTTCAATATACAGTGAGCACGTAAAGGTTGGAACAAATTAGTTAAAAGCTTGGTATGGTCATTGGGAAAAAAGCTTAGATACTTCGATTTTATTTTTCAGTTGCGCATATTTTATCTACTTATATTTTTGATGACGTCATTACTGTTCGAGTTATGGCGTCATCATGATTTTTTTCAAATGAAAATACTCTATGATAATATCCTCAAAAATAACGCATTTTTCTGTATATGAACGTCATATTTTTTCTTATGTAACATAACCGTATGTTCGAGAAATAAAAGATTTTTCGTTCATAATAATGTAACATTAGGTCTGTTAACGAAAGCTTTCGACTCGAGGAATCCCCATAAAATATATCTAGTAGGATTAGATCAGGAGATTTAGCTGGCCACTCTGAAATCCTCGTCCGCTATCGAAATCAACTTCATTAGGTTCATGAATTACTTTCACTTTATATTGGTGCCACTCACTCTTTTTGAGTCATTTAAAAAAAGATGTTTGACACATTGATTGCTCCAATAGACGCGTTCGGTTTTTACATATCTGTTTACTCGTTTTCCTCTGATAGCTCTGCGTTCACCGAGGGCGAGCAGAGGGTGATCTGTTTGCTCTCAGCAAGGCGAACGAATTTGATCCTTGTCACTTTATGGTTCTGTGATTGTTTATAGTTTTTATTGTAATGTTCATTATTTACAAACTTCTGAACTTGTAATTAATATGCTGCATATTTTTATATTACTGCATACCAGAAAAATGAAGAAAGTTGCCGCAAAGAACAAAATTGGATGTGACAGGTGACAGATCTCAAATTGGCTCGATTAACTCTGTGATCACGTGGTTAACATCGAGATCTGCTCGCTCGGCTAGGAATTTCATTGACCGAACTCAGCTACTGCAACTCGACCCTGACTGTTAATATGTTTGTCAAATTCGACCAAACAATCATACTTAGCTATCAAATAATTGTGGTATAGATAAGTTATCGACATCATGGACCGAAAAGCAACGCATAGAGATTTTATTGATGTTATGTTATGGAAATAAGACGGTGAGCAAAGTCGAGGCAAAATTTTGACAATGTCGCTGATCGTCCAGACGTTACGGAAGATCAACAATTGGACGTATTATGTATTATTAGGTGGTGGCCGGTAGCTCAGCGGTTCAATGCATTGGACGAATATTCGATGTGTTGGTCGTTGAATCTTCAGCTTGCATCTGACCCGGTTCGAATCCGTAGTATTTTCTCCAGTACATACAGTTTTCTACCCCCACACGATATGCCTTTGCGTACACTCTTCGAGTGTTCATGAGGGAGTATTATTATTATTATCATTGCAAGAAAATTCTCATAAACTTACTCTTCAAGTTGCATTGGAGCAATCAATGTATCGAACGTCTGTTTTGAAATGATTATAAAAAGAATAAGTGGCACCCATATAAAGTGAAAGTAATTCACTTAGTGAAGATGATTTCGACTGAAAACGAGAATTTTCATAGTGGCCAGCTAAATCTCCTGATCTGACCACACTAGATTTTTTTAGTGGGGATACCTCAAGTCAAAAGTTTACGTTACCAGACCCTATAATACATTATTATAAACGAATTATCTTTTATGTCTCGATCATACGGTTATCCAACAGAAGAAAAAATATGACACCCATACACAGAAAAATGCGTACTTTTTGAAAGTATTATCAAAATAGGGTAATGCCATTCAAAAGATATTTTAATGACTTCATAACTCGAACAGTGATGACGTCATTGAAAATATGAGTATACCAAAAAATGCGCGACTGAAAAAAAAAGTGTCTGAGCATATTTTCCCTAATGGCCATATCATACGTTTAACGAATTTGTTCCAACCTTTACGTGCTCACTGTATACTAAAACAGATAACGGCACCGATAAGCCGGGCTGTGTGAAATAATCTGTTGTCCGGTACCGGAACCGGTACCAGCACCGGCACCGGTTTTGCCGGTGTGTCTGAAAACGCTCTTAGTAAATTTCAACAAGTAGGGTATCATTAGAAAGAAAATTTTGTGCACGTTCAAATGATATATCACTCTACCCTACTTTCCTTCAGAAATTTTTGTTATGTGACACCCCCTCGCTAGTGGGTTTGAGGCACAGGTAAAAAAATATATCTCAAATGTGTCCTCCTCAAAATTAAAGTCAAAAAAGGTGAAAAGCTAGGTACATACTTTTCGTTGGACCACTCTGTGCCTTGTCAATTTTTCTGAAACCGTCATCGAACGTTTACAAAACTTCCAAGAAACCATCAGATGCATCCAGACACACTCGTTCTAGTTCTTATTCTCGAATTTTCTTACTGTAGTCTAGAAGTTCTTGGATGTTCTAGAACTGTATGGAAAATCTTATCATGAGATTCAGTAGTAAATAGTTCATTGTTTAAACAGTTGAAGTTGAGTATTAGCGTTGACATTGTTTTGTATTTGAAGTGTCAAGTGAAGTGGAGTGTCTCCAGCTGACTTTTTGCCTGTACTAATAAGTGTATCACTCGTTAAATAATCCAAAAACATAATATTTGGCAAGAGCAGCTGGATAAGTGATACCTTACGAAGAAAGAAGAGTGAAGTATTTGATGGTGAATACTCGAGCTAATAATTAGGAGTTGGCGACTACAATAAATATCCTTGAGTTTTAGAAGAAATGATAAATCAAGAGAAACATAGAACAAGAGTAACAAACTCAAAACACAAGAAGAACAAGCAGTGCTTTTCCATGAATTCCAAATGAGGAGAAAACAAGAACAGAAGCAATAAAAGACCGAGTAAAAACAAGAACAAGGGGAACAAGGGATCAAGAAGAAACAAGAACAAGTGGGGCAAAAGGGGTGGTGAGTCCAGCAGTAACAACAAGGCGGTGAAATAATCTCTCAATGTCGACAGTGCTGTCAGAATGAAATCACATTAATAGTTCAGGGGTGCAATTACGAACACTCCATCCGACGTGAGTTTGACATATGTCAGATTTGAGCAATTATGAAAACCGATACAATTCAAAATATATTGCAACTTGAGTAGATATCAATGGTTCATATGGTAGATATGATTCCATTTCATCTCTATTCAAAGAAATTTCATAATTTTGATTTCGTTTCGAATCGAGAACATACATCGTTCTAGCCTACGGATCGTGACAGCTGAAGTATCGAGTGTTCATAATCCCACCACAGGAAGTCAAATAGAAGTCCAGGAGGTCAGAGGTGACGTCCAAGAAGTCAGAGGCGTTCAGGGAGTCAGCAAAAGGGCCCAAGACTTGCAAAATGAACTGTCCAAGATGGATGAAAGGGTGGCACGAGAGATGGATGTGAAAGTCAACAAAGATGAAGAACAAAATTTTGCAGATCGGCAATGAAGTAATGTTCCTGAGTAGGTACATTGAGAAACTCTAGATGTAGAAGATCTACGTTGGGGAAGAGCTCGATATTCTGGAAAATTCATAATCCATCAATATGCCCCAGCTGCAGTCTGGAAATTCGAGTACTGGAGTCATTGAAAACAAAGGAGTCAACCTCCACTACGACAAGAATTGCAAAGAAATACTGCAAACTACCACCGTTATAACTACTATTCACAGTCACGACATCTGTGAACATGGTGATGAGATTTCAGAAGGTAAGTTAATAAGAAATAGTAGAAAATGGTCCCAAATTTGACCCCTGTGGAATACCAGTGCCGTAAAATATTCAGACTCAATTCCCTTGCCGTCTATTCTGCAGATATGTTTGAAACAATTTCAGTAATGGATCACTCACTCCAAACTATTTTTTCAACAATACTTATTTTACCATAGTCGGCTTTGTCAAATCCTTGAAGAAGTCAATATATACCACATCAACTTGTCCTTTCCTGTCTAAAATATCATGTACCTACCTATTAAGTTGTAAAATATAATAAATTTGTTTCAATGGACTTTTTTTTTGCAAAACCCGTGTTGTTGCGAACATAACATGTTTTGCACGTGTGAATAAAGTTTTCCGTATGATATAAACTGGAAGACCTTCGCGATACAGTTCAAAACTGCCACAGACTGTAATTATTGAATTCGTTTTTAGAAGGTACCTTTTTTGTGTGTAACCTTTGTGACTTTGAATGTATTCGGAAAGATTCTGAAATCCAAAGATTTTTGAAAAATAATAGGAACGGTGTTGCCCCATTAATTGTTTGTTTTGTTATTCACGTAAATCATTTATTTATTTAGATTCATTTAGATTACTGTTCATGACAAGTTCCATTTATTTTGAAATGTATATCCTCAACAATTATTTTTATATTATATTATTATATTGTTCGTTACTAGCCTCTAAGATAAAATGGCGATTGTGAGTATCTCACTTTACAAATGAGTCTATTTTAACTTTGTCAATGAAAAAACTCTTCTCGGACAATAAAGTACATTGATTGATTGATATTCGTTATGCACTTACCCAAAAAAATTTCAGAAAATTGCCGTCATTTGCTAATTTTGTCCTCAAGAACCTCTTTTTTCAATGAAATGTTCAGCTCCAAATCCGGATCGAAGTATTTCTCAGTACTCTGTTGAAAACTTTGTGTACTGTATGATTCAGATGTAGAAGTTTTGGGAGTGATATAAACGAAACTATCCTTCTTCTCAGTAACAGAGTTGATAATCTCAAACAACTTCTGTGGCATGTGATCCGAGATCACAGGGAGAACATCTCCAGTGTGAGTGATGCCTCCAGTAAGTTTCTCAGTAGAATCTTCTTCCGCTATATCCGAATTATGTTCCACTACAAGAGGGGTTGGGGAAGTAGCCTCACTGGTTGGATTGGGCACGGAAAAAAATTGTTGGTCTGCAGGAGACAAGGTGTACAATGGTTTATCCCAAGTAGGCGGCCTACTTAAGTCTTCATGAACGTAAGTCGAATAATGACTTTGGACTTTTTGCAGGAAGAACTCGAAGAAAGGTGGAAATTTACTCACGCTCACTTGTGGACCGAAGAAAAGTTTGATTACATCACCTGGTTTCGGAATTTTATTCAACACCTCTCCTGGCTTGGGAATGTTTATACTCAAGCTTGATGACAAACAAACGAAGAACACCAACGTCCAGCGCATGTTGACAGTATCGAATGATATTGATGATTTTCTCTTTCTCGTCGATTAAAATTCGATCTGACTCGCAAACAAGGAAGTAGAACACAAAATGAGAAAATTCCTTTCGCAGAAGAGAGGTAGTTAAAATTGTCGCTTTTATGTATTCGAGGGCTGGCTGACCCGAGACTGGTCTCAGAGGTCGAACGAATGAAAAGTATGTGACTCATTGATACGAGGCGCGTTCGGAAAATTAACAAATTCAAACATGGCACCGGATCGTACTTATGTGTTTCTTCAATTAACGGTCTTCTCTTAGTTTTGGGTCTTGATAACTAGTTCATTGTTCGTCTGTTTTGTTATTGCGAAATACAAAAGACAAGCACCAATGAAAATAAAATCAGATTTGATAAGGTAAAAATACGTTTGTTCAGTTACAAAATTAAACGATTGTGCTGTAATACTCACCAAGAACTTATTTAACCATTTATTTGTACACTATTTACGAAATAAACTCTTCGAAATGGATAAACTTGGAGGCCCCTTAAATCCATTTCATCTAACTCGCCTTTTTATTGGCTCGATTGATAGTCACCAAGAAAGAACAAAAGATTACACGTACTACTGATGTTCTTCATAGTCCAAAAAATGCCCTTTGGATGTGCAAAAACATAATAAATGATCAACAGCATGGTTTTGTACAGGGAAGATCTACAAATACTTAAATAAGTCACTGTATCAAAATTTTAATAATAATTGATAATTAATGTACTCTATTGGAACACCCAACAGCCCATCGACCGAGGTCCTTCAGCCTGTATTTTATCTAATTTTGAGTATAAATGTCAGGTTGATTATATCATACTGACTTTTTCAAGGCTTTCGATAGGGTCCACCATGATATCTTAGATTAAAAATGAAATCGCTAGTCTAATAGAGGGACATTTTCCATCAATTTTCAAAGAGAGTATTGTCCAACCTCTATTCAAAAAAGGTTGTAAAAAGAACCCTGGTAATTATCGCCAAATTTCTGTTATTAGTAACTTAGCAAAAATTCTGGAAAAAATTATAAAAATTAGAATGATAAAATATATAGAAAAATATAATTTGATTACAAATAGACAATTCGGTTTTCGGGATGGTAAATCTACAGAAGATGCAATCCATTTACTTACAACAAAAATCTATGAAGATTTGGACAGAGGCCGGCCATTCCTTTGTGTTTTTTTTAGATCTTGCAAAAGCCTTCGACATTGTCAATCATGCACAGTTGTTAGAGGTATTGCAAGACCTGGGATTCAGAGGAACTGCTCTCGAATTGTTGAAAACTTACCTTCTCAATAGAAAACAATGTGTGAAAATTGATGAAACACTAAGCAAACGTTTAGAAATAAGATGTGGAGTACCACAAGGAACCGTACTGGGTCCAATACTCTTTATAATTTACATAAACTCTATACTTACCTTCAATAGCTCCGGTACCGTTTCCAGTTTCGCCGATGACACTATCGTTGTGTACGAGGGTGATACTTGGGTTGGATTGAAAGAAAAAGCAGAAAAAGATATGGGAAATCTAATTAAATGTTTTGGACAAAAAGTACTCTCGATAAATTATGAAAAAAACCTGTTTCGTTCCCTTTCCTTGTTACGTCAGCGGTCTCCCTAACTACGACACCTTACAAATTGATATACGTTCTGATGAAACAATTAAGATACAAAGAGCCAATAACGCAAAATATCTGGGCATAACAGTTGATTGCCATCTTCGGTGGGATAAACATCTAGTACAAGTCTGCAAAACTCTTCTTCACAAGTTCAAACACTTTCAGCAAATACTAGATTTCAAATATCTCAAAATTCTTTTTCAAGCATTGGTTGAAACAAGACTCACCTACGGTATTCTGGCTTGGAGGGCAGCAACGGATGCACATTTGCAGAATCTCGAAATTATACAAAAAATATTTTTAAAAATTATATCATCAAAACCAATCAGATACTCATCCGACCTTATATTTACAGAAACGCAAGTCCTTGATTTACGGCAGCATTATTTCTATAAAATTGTAATAAGACAATTCAAACGCAGATTTAATCTACCTCTCATCAGCCATGTCTACCAAACTCGTCTGAAAACGAATAACGCTCTTGAAATGCATGGTATCATCTAGAACGAGAATAGGGCAGATAAGTCATACCTTTTAAGCTAATAGATTTTATAATTTTCTCCCGAATGATATCAAAAATGTTTCGAACATATACTCTTTCAAAAGGACCAAATATTATCTTCTCTCTCTAGAACGTATGGTTATCCATTCACTGTTTAAATATTAGAATATGTTAAAACCATCTATACCTTATTATTATTATTGTTACTGTATTATCCCGAAGTGTGATATTTACGTTTCAATAATTCTGTTCATGTGTCATTTAGCTTTTTTAACTATATTTATGATAATTCTATTGTATTTTAATTGTTTTACCAAGATTTACACTATATATATATATATATATATATATTTATGTTTCAATGTTTCAATGTGTTCTGAGTGTTATCTAGTTTTCTTTTACTATATTTACTACAATTTTATTATATTTTAATTATTTTAACAAAATTTACAAGATTATTTTATATTTATATATATTTACTATTACTGAAATTTCAATTTAACTCGATTTTAAAGTGTGTTGTACTAATAATTATCATTTTTTCTTTTTCTTAGAATAAGTAACTTACCCACGCACAGGCACTGCCTTAGTGGGTTCTTGTTTATTCCAAATAATTTTTTACCAGAATATACCATCTTGTCACTTGAATGTTCACTTGAAAACTGTTAAAAAATTTATTTACTTTGAATAAACTTATTATTATTATTATTATCCAAGTTGAAGCCTCTTGGTTTCAGTGGACAGTTGCTCAGTTGGTTCAAGAGCTTCTTGAATGGACGAACACAATGTGTGAGAGTGGCTGGATGTAATAAGCATTTTTTCGGCTGATCGTAATCCTCATGTGACAAAAGACATGGGTTTTCGAGAAAAATTTGACCTACATTAAAGAACAATAAAAATGCCTTTTTTATTTATCATGGCACACTAAATGCTGCGAGTTATTTCCAAAAGGGTGTACAGTACTACAGTGCCTACCAATGAAGAACTGTGACGGCAAATAATGCGATGTATTGAAGACCTGGATACCCATGAAATTGAAAAAGCATCCACGAGTCACATACAAAAGCACAATTAAAAATGTTTACAATATAATGGACAACAATACGCCACTAACCAATTTGGAAAAAAAGAAAATACCATCCATATAAATCACACTTTAGCCAGGGAATACAGCCAGGAGATACTGAAAGAAGATTTAATTATTGCGATCAGTGCAATAACAATGAATATCGTGAAGAATTCCCATTTTGCGTATTAGCAAATAATGGAATGTTCAATAGACATAATCGACACTATTGGTCAATTGAGAATCCCCGCATTAAAGTTTAGGTTAGTAATCAGCATTGTTTCGGCTTAAATGTGTGGTCCGGAATCCTTGGAGGATGAATAAAAGGTCCCATCATATTTGAGGGCAATTTAAATAGACTAGAATAGAGCTATTTGAACATGCTTCTAGTAGATGTGGAAATACATTCGGCTGAGATACCTATCAACTTCAATGAAATATTGTGGTTCCAGCAAGATGGGTACCGAGCGCACAACGCTGCTATAATATCAAATTATCTAAGAGAGAGGGTCCTGGGACGATGGATTGCTAATAGAGGTTTTTGTTTATGACCTGCCAGATTCCCTGATCTCACCCCATTGGATTTTTTCTCTGGGGGAAATAAAGAATAAGGAATATCAGAGGAATTAGAGAGGATACTCTTCGCACTTTTAGAGCAATCGACCATAATACTTCAATAAACGTTCTAAGAGCAAGTGTGAAGATGTATCAAGTGCGTAGAATGTGAAGGTGGACTTTTTGAGTACCTTTTATAGTTTTTCGATCGTTTCTAGTTCAGGGAGTATGTATTGCTGATTTTTTTTAATGACAATATCTCCGTTGTTATCAACAAAAAACTATAACTATATATAATTATTATCTGGAAGAGAAAAAAGAGTTATTTATAACTAAGTCATAGTGAGCTCTGATCAACATTTGGATACTGAAAGTTGGTGCTGATATCTCAAAATCTAGAAGAGTTGGGATAAATTTTATTCCCGAATCTATATGTATTGTAGTATATTTGAAGTCTAAACGGTTTCAAACAATTTATTTTTAAACATAAAGTCTTACTTCCAATTTATTACATCGCAAAAGTACGTATTTATTCCAACTGCTGCGCTCTGACTTCCGCCAAAGAGAATAAACGAACAGAAGGGTTTAATAATCTCTAGCCAATCAGAATCTTGTAGCATCAACGCGTCATAGTAACGTTCTTGGACATGAGTACAGAGTCGAACTCGAACCAAGCAACAAAACTGTCAGCAGTAACTCTCTATAGCTATAACTGTATATAGCGAATGATGGCCATGACATGTCCAACTACGTCACATTTAGTCACCAATGTTCTTTTATCAATGTTACCATTGTCTCATGGGGATCAGACTCTCCTAGTCAGATAACGTTTAATCTCTTTGGTCTTCCGCTATCGTAAGTCTTTTCACTAAACTGTCTGGTTCTATAGGTATACTCAAAGGGAATATAACCGCAAAGTTCTCGAGCCGCCTTATCTATTCGCATCTAGATGTCGCACTTTCTGGATGCCGGGGTCGAACATTCTCGAACAATACTTCGAATAACAAGAACGTTCATGAGTAAAGGCGACAGGTCCGGCTTCAGACATATTACAGTATATTTAACTTTTGCGTAGTGGTCCACATCGAATATTTTTACAAAACGGTTTGGCTACCTTCAGTACCAGCCTTCAGAAAAGGAAAACTTGATAAGTAAAAATACTATATAAAATACAATTAAATAATCTATTTGGATCAGTACAAATGGATACACCATGCTGAAAACACTATAACAAACAGTAAACAGTTGGAATGAACAGCAGTGCCGCTGGATGTTTCTGGGAGAGCTGATTTTATTGCTTCTGTATATGTCTCCGACCAGTCCAGATTATATTTTATTTTTCTTATCATCAGGTTTCCGACCAATGGTAAATCGTCCACGTGAGGGTTATCTGCGATAATTTTTTCGAGCTAAGAAATTCAAAATCAAAATTAGTTTTCTGAAGTGAAATAAGGCTCATAGTTTGGAAGTAAACGACCAAAAAGTCAATTTATGAATAAAAAATAAATCGTTCAATTGTCATTAATCATTATTTAAAATCGTGAATAATAATTGAATGCGTATTGTACCATTTTCCTGAAATATCATGGAAAACTAGCACCTTCTCACTACTTCCTACTGAAGTTTTTATATCACAATCGGTATACCTACATTCCGGGTGACACACCGGGTGGCCAATAACTGATTTAAAAATGTGTGCAACAAATGAGCAAGAACCTTTTTTGGGAGTGGAACATTTTTTGTGGCGATAATGTATATATGTTCCACTTCAACCATCTGGGTGGGAGATTTATTTCTTCGAAATGTTCAAATGGGATAGCGGGATCGAGTTGTATGTAGATTGTTGAAAAGCTCTTTCATTTCTGCGTTAACTACGGGTAGGTTCGAAATTCTTTAATTTTAATATTACCAGTAACCAAATCTTTATTTTTAAATCAAATTTTCAGAGTGCTGCGTTGCCTTTTCTCCTTGCCATGCAATGTTACATACTCCCATCAAAACGTCTCGGTACACTTTGGAGCATCTGGGAAATGACTTCCTGATATTCATTTGTGATGTTTTGTAGCAAATATTCCAAAAAAGAAGCTGATGAAGCAGAGTAGATTCCACTTTTGATATGTCCATACAAAAATTATTCTAGCGGACTCAACTCTGGTAGTCATTGTTCCATCATTGTTTCCATCGACCTGAAAAGCTTTTGTTGAAATATCAGTCACAATTTGCATTTTCAAGCAAGAAAAAGATTTTTCTCAAAAGACTCATCCCATACTTCATTTTTGTGGGGTTTGAAAATTCACAAATACCACAAAACGGCTATTCTAAGCCATTAAGACACGACACTACTGAGTAAGCAACTGAAGACAATAATAGATTTGCTGGACGACCATGTTATCGGTCGTCCAACCAACCAGAACTGTTTTCGTTGATGAAAATTCAGACAAAAAAGTTACTCATAAAATGAAGGTAGATGTGGCCAGTCAAAACACTGAAATTGGAACAAAAACATCATGAATATTAAGTTCACTTTAACTAAATCGGTACTGTCCCTGTGATTTTTTGTTTTTTATCAATAGAATTTCATTTGACCTATTGTTGTACGTGAAATTAAAAAAGCTTTCCATCGACATAGAACTTGACCTACACCTCCCCAATTCAAAATTTTGAAGGGATGTATCCTAGGGTGGAAGTGGAAAATATGCCCCAGTAGCTATTGGCTGTTTACTTTTAGGTGGGCCACCCTATGTTCAATACTCATTTCACATTTTAGTGTTGTAAACATAAATGAAAAAATGTCTGCAAATAGTGACAAGTAACACGCGATTGTATTCAGAATTTCATATGGAGTCGAAAGAAGTATACCATTTAAAAATAGGAAGTTGATGGACTTTCGGTAGAACCGGAAGTTGCATGAAGCTAGGTCACATGTCAAGAAATGCAGTTTTATATTGTATAAAGATCCTTCAAATTTCGTTCCATTTTCTTCAAAAATATAAAAGTTATAGGGGCGATCCACCTTCCGCGGACACCCGGTATGAGGTATAAAAATATATAAAAAAATTCAGATGAAATATATAGATGAAAAACACTGATCACTGTCATTGAAGAAAAATTCAGCGTCTCACCTTCACATGCAGTATTAGTAGAGAAGTCAATAAGATCAATTAATCAATAAACATTTTACTGCATCACGAAAAATGTTCACATTTATGATTTTGTAATAAAGACTCAATATTGTTTCTTGCAAATTTAAAAATATACACACATAGAACAGAGAGAAGTTTTTCTCTTATAAAAACCTATTTGCAATATTTTGATAGCCCATGTGGTGGATGAGTCTTAAAATACGCGTTCAGTCCATAAAAACTCTATTCATTGCAAACACTATTGAAGTGCTGATAAAAATTGATTCGTTCGTCTAACAAAGTTTTCAAGAATATTACTTCTTACCACATAATTATTTTCTCACTGTAGAGTTTGTTCCTCTGGTAAGTATGTATTATCTTTCTTATTGAAAATTTTTATAGATACTGGCTTCCTAGGGTTGAGAATGAGTCAATTACGGTCATACCAATACGAGTAAACACCTGTTATATAGAACCTGTAACTGTGATCCTGGTGTCTTCAGCGAACATGGTTATTAGACCGGGATCCCACGCCTATTTTCAAAAATGATTAATAACAGGCTGAATCTTCCTGAGTAGCTTCATTTTGCCGAGACGCCCAACTTTTTCCTCTACGAAAACTCGAATAGTGTAGCTAATGAAATGCGCAGGCGTCAAACATGTCGATTTGGTGAGTGCAAAAAATTCATTAATAACAGTTAGTTTTTCAGTTGAACCTCGAGATAATTCGATAAATTACTCGAAATAACTTTTGTCCTACAAAATGGATGGTAGGACTGAAGAGTCCCCTACTCCCAACATGTACCAATGTAGCAGTCTTTCTTGTATTCAGGCAACACGTTGACAAATATCACAAATAATAATGTACCCAAAACTGAGCCTCGTGGGACACCCATTTCCACATTTTGCCCATTCGACGCTATAGTTTTATAATTGATAGTCATACAACGGTTTTCTAAACACGTTTAATTATTTTCTGGAAAACCAAGTTTAGTTGTATCATATATCAAGAAATTCAAAGATCCTGTGTGAATATAACACATAACATATATTTGGTATTTCGGTGTAAATATTTGGTACCTGCTTCTGACTCCCAAAAGGTTTAAGTTGATATCGTCCAGAAAACATTGATCAAAATTCATGAGTGCAACGTGATGGAATTCATGACTTTTTATAACCAAGGATTTTGATATGAGCTTATATCTAAATGCATCGCTTATTTTTCTCAGTGCACCGTATACATACCATATCTGAAATTTAACGTAATGGAACTGATTAAAACTGGTAGCCAGTAATTAATTTATTATAAGAAATGAGTATTATGGGTACCATAAAAGGGTTGTTTTATGTGACAGAAAGAGATTGCCGAAAACGATTTAGTATAATTATCAACAAGTAATTTTGTTGGCTAATGACCATAGCAGTCGATGCCAAAACACCAAAGAAAAAAAAGTAATTTTGTTACGAATACATTTGAAATCCACTTTGCCGGACCTTTACAATATAATTTAGATAGCATAAGTGGTCGGGAACATTATGATAAGAATGAAGTTACAGTTGTGGATGGAATCAATTATTACCAAACAAGAACTCTACAAAACTTTTCCAAATAAGTTTTGCTCTGATATTTCGAATGAGATTGGTTATTCACTGTGGGGACATTTTGTTGTTGATTTTTCATGACAATTATTTATTAATCTGTTTTTTTTCATCTTGCATTATGATTTTTTACCCTAAAGAACTACTTAACTATTTCATTATATAATGATATAAATGAGGTTCAATTCATCGAGTTGTATATCAGTATATTAAAGTATATTTTTCTAGCACGACGGCGCAGCGGAAATAGAGCAAGTGTTTGAACAACCAGTTATCCAATTTTTTTTATTGGTGCAATTCGAAATCATACATTCTGGTATTATTACTACAAAAAAAATTTGTTATGTAATAATAAAGTAAAATGGTTGAATTCGTGTTGTGACATCAGTATACCTTTCGTTGTCATGGAAATGAGAAAAACAGATAAAGGACCACGCACAAACCTTATAGGAAATGGATTTCGGTGAATTCTGCTGATTCTTTGGTACTTCAATGTCCTGGTCAAAAGTCTCCACGGGCACAACGAAAAATAATAGACAGTTTTTGAGAAAAAAATTGCTCAAAGTCGGAAAAATGGGGAATTTGATAGTAAAACGGTAGAAATAGACCGTGTTATTTTGCAACTTCATGCCCCTTGGAAATTGTAGCATGAGCTCTGGAAATTATTTTATGGGTCTTGTGTCTTTATAGCACCATTCGCCAATAATTTCAGTCTATACATGGTGACGCATAAAGACATAATGCGAGGAATGAAAAACTAATATTTAGAACATTATGAAAACAATAGATTGTGGGAAAGTTAGTCAATGGATATGGATATGGTTATATAGAAGATGATTCAATTGAAATAAAGGGGGTGATACAGGGTACAATAATGAAAGTTAATTGTATTACAGAATATGTGCGAAAAAACGTTTTGCAAGAACGTTTTGCGGACTGATGCGCATTCAGTCAATGAAATGACATTATGAAGTTCCACCTCATTTCTATTTCCCAGATCGATAATGTAGTCCAACAGGTTTGTTAACGGAATTTCCATTTGTATTACATTATTTTTCCCTGTATCAGCCCCTATATATCAATTGAATCGTCTTCTTTATAACCATATCCATTCACAAATTTTCTCACAATCTATTGTTTTCATAATGTTCTAAAATAGTATATTAAATTATAAAAAGGTATTTCAAACACGGGCGATTTTTAGAGCACGATGGCGCAACCGGAGTGGCAAACGGTGCTGTACAGACACAAGACCTATGAAAGAATTGCTAAAGCGTATACTACAATTTCCAAGAGGCATGAAGTTGCAAAATAACACGGTCTATTTCTACCGTTTTACTACCAAATTCCCCATTTTGCCAACTTTGAGCAATTTTTTTCTCAAAAACTGTCCATTATTTTCCGTTATGCCCGTGGAGACTTTTGATCAGGACATTGAAAAGTTCATCATACCTAAAAATCAGCAGAATTCACCAAAAGCTATTTCCCATAAGGTTTGTGCGTGGTCCTTTGCAATTTGCCATCAAAGATTAATGCAACACTTGATATATCCATTAGAAATCGAGTTGTCACCGTAGAAAGAAGCATTTTATACAGTGCTAGTCAAAAGTCCCCTCCCCATCTTATCTTTTGAACAGTTACGGTGGATTTATGCAGCAGTCATAAGTCATAAGTTTTAAGTCATAAGAAAGAATATTCGTCAATGATTGGTTGGAATAAACGGACCAACCAATCATTGACGAATATTCTTCCTTATGACTTAAAACTTATGACTGCTGCATAAATCCACCATTACACTCATTACAATGAAATCTGGAGAGTGAAAATAAACGGATGCAGGCTTCTCAACCAGTTGTAAACGGTGACGTAATAGTCATAGATGGAGTACAGTGTTCATCTTCAAAACTTTTCCAGGCAAATATTGAAAATCTACCACATTTCAGTGGAAAGACAAGAACGAACTAGATACTCCTGAGGATGCACACCCTAAAACTTACAAGAATGGGCATTTCCAGTATCTTGAAAAATGCACATGACGTAATGGAGAGCAGATTATAAAATAGTCATTACCATTTGTCCACCGTAAATTTTGAAAATCTGTTTCATTATTCAATATTGAAAATGTGATTTCGATATGTTTGAATTCAAACGCTCCTCAGCTGTGACGTCAGTGTCTTCTTGTAATATTATTGGTTGAAATTTGGGATGGCGCGGACATGGCAGTGATTGACTAATCAGAATCACTCGCGCACTGACGTCTCCCGGCTTCCCGCCTCTTCTTCTGCGTCTGATCGTTTGTGTACGGAAGTTTAGTTTGTCGTTTTCAATAATTTTCAAGTCGATACATTGATGAAATAAAAAAACGAAAACTGGATTCCTCTTACGTGAGAAAGCAATATTTCGAAATGTTTTTTCTGAAAATGACTGGAAAGGATCTTTCGATCGGAAAAAACGACTTTTGTTAAAAAGGCACTTTTATACAACGACATGGAATCTGAGACGTTCACCATGAGCCGAAACATTGAGAAGTTCACTAATATAATTAATATATAGAAAAAAAAATTAAATGAAGTAGGTACTTTACTTTTACTCGTGATCACAATACCTTATTATTAATTAATTAAGTATTAATTTTATTAATTGAAAGTTAAAAGCTTTCATTTAACTTGTTCTGTGTGTGTATTTGTTTAGATGGGTACAAATCTTGCAAGCTGAATTAGAACCACTTCCTCTCATCCTATTAGACCGGGGGAAGTATGCCTTTTGGAAGACAGTAATTTCCGTATATCCTCATGATAATAATGCATGAATCAAAGAATCGTCGTATGTTCTTCATATTAAAAAATGACAATAATTATTAAAATTATTATTATTATTCGGGTACGATTTTAATCAGACTGTCATGTGTTTGGTGATGAAGTAATGAAACTAAAATACTCGAAATCCATTGGAAGGCCGTTAGGGAGGGTCCGAATGACTGATACGGTCACGTAAAATTGTATTTGAAAAAAGGAGTTCTCCGCCCATCCTAACGGTATGCCAATGGTTTTTCGAGTATTTTACTTCTAATATTTCATTACACAACACACGGCAGCCTGATTGGAATCGTACCGAAACACATGAATTTTTGAGAATATTGTTATTATTATTTAATATGAAGAACCTCCGACGATTCTTTGATTCATGCATTATTATAATGAGGATATACGGAAAATACTGCCTTCCAAAAGGCATACTGAGTAAAATCGTTTCTCAAAACCTGTCACTATCCCCCGGTCTATATGGAATTGAAATTTTACATGTTGGTTCAGTTCTGATGACAATACATTAATGTCGAAGAAATTGTCCCCCCTACCCCCTGAACGCGTAGGGTTTCGGAAGTTTTCTTGACGGATTTGGACGTCAAAAATTATGGCGAAAAAAATGTTGGAAATATCCGTAAAAATAGTGAAAAATATCTGACCGTAGAATAATGTAGTTTTAAAAATTTTACCCCCCATCTAGATTGAGAATGCGTAGAAAATTGAAAAATTTCTTAATTGTTTCGGACGATGAAAATTATGACGAAAGAAAATATAGTTCAGGTTGCTCAGTCCCCACTAAAGTAGCGAAAACTAATATTGTCACGGTACTGCTGAACGAATAATGTTTCCAATAATATTATGCTGGGCTTGCACAGTACACCAAATGTAGGGTAGTACTGTTGCCGTTGTCTATCTGGGCCCAAAGCTCTTCGCTTCTGGCCAAGCAAATGTGGCTTTTTAAGTAGGGTCAAGTCACTGGAAGGTCTCCTCATTGAAGTACTAGATTGTAGTATATTGACAGGCAAGCGACCGTACAACAATGACGCATCAATTGAAATGAACAGACTAAGAAACATATCTAAAGAAAATTAAAAAAGAAATAAATAAATAAACTTAAAAAAATGTTCAGAGGAAATTTTTTTTTTTAATGCACTATATAGAACATTAATTTTAAAGTGAATTCAACCTATCATTTTCGTACATTATACAATTTTAAATGATATAAGAGCTTGTCGTGAGAATAAATCTTGAGGTAACTTTAAGTTTAATTTACAATAAGAAATACATAGATACTTCTAGCGACAAACTTTTATATCATTTAAAATTCTATAATGTAACAAATTTAATCCACTTTAAAATTTATTTTCTTCTTTTCAGTGCCTTTAAATAAAATCTTTTCTCTAAAGAGTATTTTTTTAAGTTTATTTATTTATTCTTCCATATATACCGAACGGGAATTCGCAGAAATCTGATATCTACAATGAGAGTATTTTAAATAATAAAATTTTCTGACAAATGGACAATAAATGAAAAAAGGTTTCCCATATGGCGCAAACTTGTTAAAATTTGTTGTTGATGCTATATGAATTGATCCTTGAACATTGACTATCCAAAACATTTATGCACAAAGTAGTTTTCTGATTAAACATATCCTTACCTTTTCGAGTTGTGCCCTTGTTTTAATTCTGTCAGCCAATCCTATGATGAAATCGGAAATACTGAATACTCCTTCAAACCTACAGAAAAACAATATACACTCACCGGCAAAAAAAACCGGCCACTAAAAACTGGCCCCAAATTCAAAGTTGGCTTCCTCTCGAACCGCTCCTTCGATTTTTATGTTTCTTTTTTTAAATTGTAAAATCATTCCTTGGTAACGATGCCATGTCAGAAATTTTTAATCAGATTTGAATTTGAGCATATACGGGGTGCAACAATGAGACGAAGTTTCTTTTCCAAAATTCGAAACACCCTGTGGAGTGCAACAACTATAGCAGCTATTGTCAACTGCGATCCCATTGAACCCTGATCTTTTCTGAACATTTTCTTCTTTTAATCACGACATTATCTCTGTTTTTACTGGAGATACACTGTTTTAAAGCGAACACCTCGGACGAAGCTGTGAAAACAAGAAATAAACATCGAAACGTAAGTTAAATTAGAAAACTAACACGCCGAAGGCCTTAAACGCATGTTACGCACGTGATACATACAAAATTTTATGCACTAGCGGTTTTATAGCGCGAATCACAAATACTGACTTGAATTGCAATGGTCTACACGTTTCATACGTTATGCATACGATAATTAAGGGTAACATAATATGAGGAATGTGAAACTATAGTAGTTGAGTGCTATATTGGAGAATCTATTTGAAATAAATAAATCATCACCGAAAAAATTGCCAACAATTATGAACAAATGTTCGAAAGAGTATTGCTCTATTGAACTGAAATGATTCTAATTCGTGTTAGGAATTGCATGAAATGATGTGTGAGTATAGACAATTTGAGAATTTTGTCTACTTTACGGCCCGCCTGGCCATAACGCGCCCACGGGCGGTAAAGTGCCACTAGTGAAACTAGGAGGTGGTCGATAGATTACTTATTGAGAAATGTGCTTGGATCCTGTGATAATCGTAAGAGTTCTCTTTATGTACACATTTCGAAAACCTTCAAGAAAATTGCATATTCAGAAAAATGCAGTGTTGAAGTATGCACTAAGGCCATCAATTCATTAGAAAAATATAGTTCCTTTCGATTCATAGCAATAGCTCATATTTTGTGAGAATTTTCCATAGTACCACACCATTATCCAACTATTTACAAACAAAAGGTGTTGTTTGAAGACAGCCTTTAAAATGGTCATCAGAACTCTTGAAAAGTTGCAAATACAATCCAGAGACATAGATTCAGTTCTGATAACAACCCAGAAATGTATAGCTTGGACCGTTGAGTAACTCGATGATAACGATGCTATTTTTATTGAAGAAACATTTCCCTGCAAGAGAATTATAAAGAGAAATACTCTTCCAGGTGAAAATTTCTCAGACCAACCCATAGTTAATCCCCTAGATGAATTTAGAATCGAAGTATTCTCAATCATTTGTGATCGAGTTATTATGAGCATCAAGGAGCATTTTATTGCTCACATGGTTGGATCCAAATGAATTCGAGATCGTGAATGTAATGCCAAAAACTGCATTACAATTCACTTCAAAGAATTTGAGTAATGTAAGTATCTAAGAATACCAGCTATACTGTTGTACAAAAAATTATCTGAAATTCACAACTCTGAGTAAGATCTTGATAATGGGAATGATGAAACTGGAGAGGGCTCAAACAAAACCCCATGCATGTCATGCAAAAATCGTATTTGTATTTTTTCTGTTCTATCTAAATTTAAGCTACATTCGTTAACCTACAAGCATTTATATTAGGTAAATGAATACGTCCTCACACTTTCTTGTAGTCAAAATAGACATGAGACTTCATCCTCCAAACTCATATACCTATATCCAAAATAAGTATTGAAATTGCTGTATCAGGGAAACTTGGAAGCTTTCTTATCAGTGTCTATCGAAAAAGATTGCTGCGAAAAGTAATACAATGAGACGTCTTCTTAATAAAAATGTGAATATTCGTAAATTTAATTTTTTTTCTTTTTTATTGATTTATTGCTCAACTGTTTTGTGATTATGTGATATCGTGTCGTGATCTCATAAGAATGGAGGCCGCTTCAATGATGGAGCTCGGTAAGAAAAAAATCTCCAATCTGGCGCTGTGTACGAGGTATATATATATATATATATATGTATATATATATATATATGCTGAATACTTGTTTCAAGGAGCAATAAATGTTCCAGTGACTGTAAAACAGTCAAAAACAATCCTTTAGGAACTCACTATACCTTTGTATAGATTGTATGGCATATGTCCGACAGAAAACAACTACTTCTCTGGCTAATACCTCGACAGATATTGAATTATATCTGTCAGACATATGTGCAAAGATCCTTACTTTGAAGGAACAACTTTGCAAGAGCTCTCAGAGACAGACAGCAGGACACCGCCTGATCCAAACAAGAAACCAACTGCAGACCGGTTTCGGGATGAAGTCCCTCACCAGTGCAGTCCTGGTTATCACGGTTGTATACACGCGGTATACATACGATGACGGGCACCGGGCCCTCGCGTGTATACAACCGTGATAACCAGGACTGCACTGGTGAGGGACTTCATCCCGAAACCGGTCTGCAGTTGGTTCCTTGTTTGGATCAGGCGGTGTCCTGCTGTCTGTCTCTGAGAGCTCTTGCAAAGTTGTTCCTTCGAAGTAAGGATCTTTGCACATATGTCTGACAGATATAATTCAATATCTGTCGAGGTATTAGCCAGAGAAGTAGTTGTTTTCTGTCGGACATATGCCATACAATCTATACAAAGGTATAGTGAGTTCCTAAAGGATTGTTTTTGACTGTTTTACAGTCACTGGAACATATATATATATATATATATATATATATATATATATTATATATATCTATATAAGTGAAAATAGAGTATATTTCGTTTTAATTCCGAGAGTTCTAACCTTTGACAGCTGTTTCGTGCTAACGCACTCATCAGAAAGGATTTATGGAGCTCTCGAAATCGAAACGAATCCACTCAAGAATTAATACCGTTAGGCAAGACAGAATATAACAGACTATAGATGTCATGAATAACTTCCTATATATATATATATATATATATATATATATATATATATATATATATATAACGTTGACTTCGGCCATTCTCAATTAAGGCCACAATACGAGCAACATCCGTCACAGATAAAGGCATTTTTTGATTTCAAAACCGTTGACAAGCTCTTAATGTTAATGTCAGTGATAATCAATGTTAAACTCAAATCGGTTTCCGCGAATGCCGCCTTGATTATTTACACGTAGAAATTTCTGCCTGCGAACACTTTTTCCGAGCCGTTCGGTTTCAAAAAGTGTATCTCCGGTAGAAACAGAGATAATATCGTGATTAGAAAAATTAAATGTTCAGAAATGATCAGAGTTCAATGTGATTTTAGTTGACAACAGCTGCTATAGCTGTTGCACTCCACAGGGTGTTTAAAATTTCGGAAAAGAAACTTTGTCTCATTGTTGCACCCCGTATATGCTCAACTTCAAATCTGAATAAAAATTTCTGACATAGCATCGTTACTGAGGAATTAATCTACAATTGAAAAAAAACATCAAAATCAAATGAGCGATTCGCCAGGAAGCCTTTGAATTTGGGGCCAGTTTAAAGTGGCCGGTTTTTTTTGCCGGAGAGTGTAGTTCATAACAACTTTAAAACCCGAAGAAACAACTGTTGTTATTTAGGATGGAATTATCCAATATTTGTATCTATTTTGTTTGTTCGACCAAGGTATTGATCGATTTATTGAGTTGTTTATTTATTGATGCCTACTCACTTTTCCATGAGCTGTTGAATATTTTGTTCGAAAAAGTCTAGGGCAACATCCACACCAATATCATTATTTGAGTAAACTGCTTTGAAAATGCTCACAGCGTAAGATTGAGGGATTACCGACCGTTCTGCTACAATTTCTAGAAGATAACTGAAAAATTAATATTGTTAAACTGCCGGTAAGTGAAACTAATGTACTCACTCTGAGAGAATGTTAGTATTCGTAATACAACCTAATGATGACAATATATTTTCCCGCTCAGATGTTGAATTTGTATCCTGAAAAGTATTCAACATAAAATTATAATCAACCTGTGGTCTTTCGCTGATTTTCATTCCGTAACAGAAGATTATGTCCCTTTCCTCACGATTCATAATCCTGTAATAGAAAGAAAAGTATGATATAATTTTATCAAAATCTGTTCAATAAACAAAAAATGGAATAATAAAAAACTCGTCTAATTTTTAAACAATTTTCCAATTACGGAATGCGCAGCAATGAAGCTTTCAAAATTATTGAAACACGAGTTATCTTCATATCAGCTATCGGGTAACACATTATCGGATATAACAGTTCTTTAGTTTTCTTCATGAATTGACAGTATTTGTTTTGTTGGTTTCAGATAAGATATAACATTTGAGGTGGTTTTTATGTTCAGAGTGCGAAAACAATGCTTCCACAGGCTATCGATGATCTTTTTTTTGCTGTCAGGTTGGTAATAAAATTTGTTTTAAAATGTTTGAAACACTGAATTGTTACACTGACATATGTCAACACTGTCAAGTGTCAAAGTCAATTTTTCAAAATTTGAATTTGTTGAAAAAATATTTGCAAATGTGTTCCATTTTGCTGGAATGTGTACGATTATTCAAAAAAAATATATAACATTTCACAGATTCTCGAACTTGCGCAAAAATGGTTATATCATTTGAACTTTTCCATCGACGAACTAAAATTATTTTACCGTTTAACATTTTTTGGAGATTGTTTCAAGGAGAGAAAAAGCGAAGAAGCGGAGGACACCGTCTATGTCAAATTTTTGTAATGTTGAGTGTTATTCCTATGTTGTAATACTAAATTTGAGAAAACACTTCGATTATATTTATCCTTTCTAGACCCCGTTGTCTGAAAATGGTCCCTATACTCCATCCAAAGGAGTTGAAAGAATAACTGATGCTAATGTCTTGGTAAGTTGGTGAGTTAACTTTGAGGCATTTTCTTTCAATGAAGAAAGTAATACTATTGGTTATGTAGAGGAAGATTGCCCATATCACACCAAACTCATGGGTGTGTCTGCTGGCTGCTGTCTTTCTGAACATGGTTATAATTGTGCAGAGTTACTGGATAGTTGCAGTGGCGGCGATAAGGGTTCGGGGGCCTCCCCGCCAAATTTTGTTTGGATATTCATACATGTGGCAATAAAATCTGGAAATACCAGACATAATGGGACAATATTCTTATTTATTATATTATATTACTTATATTAAATTAAAATTAAAATATTTTCTAAAGAAAAAATGTTATGGAATGGAATGGAATACCTTCTGTATGCATTTCTATCAATTAAATCAATTATTATTATTATAAGAAGTGTGCATTTTCCTTAGAAATTAGCAATATTCCGTTATGTGGTTTTATTGCCACTCTGAATAATATAAATGCCATAATTTGCTAGGTGACTTGAATATAAACTCTTACCATCGCAAAAATCTGTCTGGTTTTTGGTTTTTCCTTTGTCAGCATTAACTCCTTTGATTTGGTCGAAAAGTGCTGCGTTTTTTGTGATCGGTGAGTGAGCGGACTTAATTGGTATATCTATGTACCTACAATGGCATTACCACCGCCGCCGAAGAAATCTGAATTTGATGTAAACTTTCATAAAAGATCTAAATAAGCGATGATGATAATACCAAAGTTTACAGGTGAACTTTGATTAAACGTACAGGTGCCTCTTTTCTTGTTATCAATATATATATATATATATTATGTATTCCTTCATTTGGAGCAATTAGAAAATTAGAAGTTTTTGCAATAAGGTCGAAGGGGAAGGAATAGGGTCGGAGCTGCTCCCCCCCCCCACGCACGACGGGCTCTGCAGGCCCCTTATCGCCACCACTGAATAGTTGATCACTGACGCTGCGAGAAGCTCACATCATGGAAAAATAAAACAAACCCAGAGTGCTTCTCTGGAGAAGAAAACGATTGACTAGGAATACATTTTCCAGATCCATAATTAAACATAAGGCGCCAGTCAATGAACATTTTCTTTCTCAAATTTGACCTAAATGACAAATAACAGCAGTAATGAAAGTTGGGATGAGGATGCTGCTGCAGCTAAATATGAAACACAAAATTAAGGTTTCAGATGTTTCTCATGTGGACTTGCCATTAATCTAGGATTCTCTTTCTTGGCCACGTCCCCCGTCAGAGTTGTTTTTGATACCAATACCAATATCTATCACTTGTTGAAAATAAAAACATTTGTATCTGAAGGATTAAAAAAAAACACTTTAAAACAATGTGTAGAACATGGTTATTTCTTTACAACAGTAAGGGAGTGTTGGTTTAAAAAAAACAACCATTATTTTTCAATATTAGGGCAATCAGCTCTAATGAGACTACATTGTTGTTACCGGTGGGTTTTGGATCCTGTACCAGTATTAACAAGATTAACAAGATACCCCAAACTTGTGCAGCATAAACTATTCCTTAGCCCCGAAAATGAGGCTCTAGTGAATTAGTTTCCGCTGATGGTTATGCATACATCACTGATCGAGTACGTAACCAACTACGCCACTAGTCCTTTCTTCAGATTCTGGCACCTCACACTTACAATGCAAATTTCATGTTAGCAGTAGTGTGATGAAAAGTTACTATATCTCTTATTGTACTTTCATCTGGAGCCTCTCATTATTACTCTTGAGCAATGCTTAGATCAAATTTTTACACAATAATTACCCATTTGATTTCTTATAAGTCTCGAAATTTGTGGCAGCGTATTCGAGGCAGTCATCGTGTTGCAACTCACACTTCCACTTCAGGATCAGTGTTTCTCTTAAAATGTCGATATGATCGGTAGCTTCAATTTTTATCAAATTTGGAAAAGCACTGTCAATCCATTGTGAAATTTTTACCTGAAATAAATATATTGGTTATGTCTATTTCACATTCAGCCCTGAAACTAAAAAAGAAAATGTTCTGATAAAACATAAATTAGTTCTCGAATAATGGATATGAATTACATCATGCCGCCACTAGAGAAGAAGCACGATCAGCATTTTCTAACAAGCTGCAGAATTTATCTTAGCATTTAATTCATCTTCATAAAAATAGTCAGTTGCTAGCTCTCATACTGTTAACATCGTTCCGTATATCAAATAATTGTAATTTTGACTTGAATAAAAGTTTTTAAAAACGAACTTTGGGTAATAGAAAATATTTCTGACGCAGTCGGTAGGATTATCAGAATTGTATCGAATCGATCGTGCAGTTTTCGTGTTTACGATTGACTGATATTTCGAACCAAATATCGAACTTTAGTGATTTGTTGTGGACTTTGTTGCGGAGTGGCTTCTCGAAACTCAGAACACCCAGTCTATCGCAGACCCGTACCCATCGTCAGCAACGAGATTTGGGACCAGCATCGCCCAATTCTGCAAGGAGCAACGACCTTGTGAAGACAGAATCGCCGATCCAGACGCAGCCCTTATAGTGGATTAGAAGAACATGCTCAAAGTCGTTTTCATATTACTGTAAGTGCAATTTTATGTCGCTCGAAGATATAACGAATTATTTGAAAAATTTGAATATAAATACACCTTCAACTGACTCACAAACTCTTCCTATTCCAACTATTCGAAATTCACTTTCAAGACAAGCTATTTTGGATAATCAAACTAACAATCGTTCAAATATGACTCAGTTTAAAGCTGAATACTTGAATTGTGTGCCGGAATTTGACGGTAATCCAAATGATTTAACTAGATTTTTATCAATAAGTGAATCGATCATTATAAATTTTTATAATGCAGCCAATGCAAATGACTTTCAAAACATTTACCTATTGAATTCTATCATTTCTAAATTGAAAGGTAATGCAAAAACATTAGTAAATATACAGGGTGCCAAAAATTGGCAAGAATTGAAAGATATTTTGACAAGAAATTTCTCAGATCAAAGAGATGAGGTCTGTTTGAATAGGGATCTTGTTATGTTAAGGCAATCTCATAATGAAAGTGCTCAAGAATTCTATGACCGATGTTTAAATATTTTGAATTTGCTGTGCAGTTATGTAGACATTCACGAAAACACAGAAGCTGCTAAAACACTCAAACGTGATCTTTATCAGAATTTAGCCCTTAAAACATTTTTATCAGGACTTAAAGAACCATTAAGTACCACTTTGAGATGCATGAAACCAAATACACTCAGTGAAGCTTTACAATTTGTAAAACAAGAAGAAAACGTTCAATATTTTCAAAATTTTTCTCATAGAAATATTGCAAAACCTGCCGAAATTACACGACAAAACCAGCCACTAAGACCCACAAACATTTCTCACCGCGCTATGCCAAATCAGAATATTTTTTTCAATTCTAACACCCCGAATAACTTTTTCCGGACAAAACAGTTTCCCTTCACAACCAATAAATTTACAACAGCGACCTAGACCCCAAGCTCAACAATTTTTAACAAATGCTCAAGTCTTTAAACAACCAAGTGGAAATATTTTCAAACCACAAAACAAACCTCAACCGAAACCTACCCCAATGAGCGTTTCAACAAGAAATACTCATTTTCAACCAACTCCAATGAGTGTTTCAACGAGAAACACAAATTTTGCTCAACCGTCTACGTCCAATTTTGCAAACAGGAGACAACAAAGAAACTTTATTAGTGAAGAACTTTTCAATACCGAAACCGATCAAATCAATCAATGTGATCAATATTATGATACTGATCAGAATATTGAGGAAAAAAACGAATTTACTGACGTGAACCAACCTGATGAAAATTACTTTTCCAACGACACGGAGCCAACAGAAAGTTCCAATGTAAATTTTCAATAAGAGCCTCGGAACAATTATTTCAAATCCTCAAGTTATTTCTTTCAACTCATCGAATACAAGTGAACTATCATACATTGTTTTTCCGGAATATAATCTAAAACTTTTGATTGACTCAGGCTCTACGAAGTCATTTATCGATCCCGATATTGCCTTCAAATATTTTCCAGATTTAATACGAAATGACCCATTTATTGTGTCTACAGTTTCCCAAAAATCTTCACATAAGTACAGTGCTGAGATACCTTCATCAAAAATTTTTAAATTACCACATCCAATCAATTTAAAATTCTTTCTTTTTAAATTTCATAATGTTTTCAAAGGCCTCATTGGATTAGACAATCTAAAAATACTGCAAGCCAGTATAAATTTTGATAAAGGATACCTAGTAACACCTTTCACCAAAATAAAACTATTATTTCACAAAACGAGTAACGAATTGAATTTAGTAACTGTCACACCCAGATCAGAACAGGTGATCAAAATTAAAACATCAATTCCTGAAGGAGAAGTTATAATACCTCATTGTAAAATTCATAACTGCGAAATTCCTGAAAGTCTTACGATAGCAAAAGGCGGATACGCGTTAACAACAATTTTAAACAATACCGTTAGTCCAGTGACATTAGACCTTTCGACACCGTTCTCTGTAGACAAATTCGATAGAAACGAAATTCAAAAAAATCGATCTGAATAATTTTCATGTCTCTCCAAATAAAGGTTTAGACCTGTCAAAAATCAGAACAGACCATATGAACGAGGAAGAAAAAACAAAAATTTTAGAAATATGTAAGTTTTCCGAAATATTTTATAATGACGACACTCCACTGACATTTACGAGTAAGATAAAACATAAAATACGAACTACAGACGAAATACCAATATATACCAAATCTTATCGATACCCGTTTGTACACAGGGAAGAGGTTGAAAATCAGATTAGTAAAATGTTGGATTCAAAAATAATAAGACCTAGTAACTCCGTGGTCGTCACCTATATGGGTTGTACCCAAGAAGGTCGACGCATCTGGGAAACAAAAATGGAGGGTTGTTATTGATTATAGGAAGCTTAATGAGAAGACGATCGACGACAAGTACCCTCTACCTAACATACATGACTTACTCGACAAATTAGGGAAATGTCAATATTTCACCACTTTAGACCTAGCTAGTGGCTTCCATCAAATCGAAATGGAAGAAAATGACATTGAAAAGACAGCATTCAGCACAGAACATGGCCACTACAAATTTTTGCGTATGCCATTCGGCTTGAAGAACCTCCAGCTACCTTTGAAAGGGCCATAGATAATATCCTTAGAGGTATACAAAATGAAAAATGCCTTGCGTACCTTGACGATATTATTGTATTTTCGACTTCACTCCAGGAACACCTAGAACGTCTTAGGTGTGTATTTCAAAGACTTAAGGACTCGAATTTCAAAATTCAGCTCGACAAGTCTGAATTCCTAAGAAAGGAAGTTGCTTATTTAGGCCATGTAGTAACCCCTGACGGTGTTAAACCTAACCCCGACAAAATTAGAGCTATTAAAAACTTTCCTGTCAAAGGCTTTCTTGGTCTATTGGGCTATTATCGACGGTTCATCCCAAATTTTGCGAAGATCACAAAACCTTTCACCAAATGCCTCAAAAAGGGCGCAAAAATCGAACTGAATGACGAATTCCTTACCTGTTTCGAAACATGCAAAAAAATTTTAATGAATGAACCAATCTTACAATATCCTGACTTCTCTAGATCCTTTAACTTGACTACAGATGCTTCCAATTTTGCGTTAGGTGCAATTTTATCCCAAGGGCCGATAGGTACAGATTTACCTATAGCCTACGCCTCTAGAACGCTGAATGATTCCGAACAAAATCACTCTGCCATTGAAAAAGAATTATTGGCTATCGTATGGGCCACAAAATATTTCAGGCCGTACCTGTACAGACGAAATTTCAACATCATAACGGATCATAAACCATTGCAGTGGTTATTCTCGTTGAAAGATCCCAACTCAAAATTAATGAGATGGAGAATCAAATTAGACGAGTACCAATTTAATATTATTTATAAAAAGGGAAAATTAAATTCCAATGCGGATGCCTTGTCACGAATAGAAACACACACAAAAGAAACCAGAACGTTCTGGGATGAATTAGACGACATACTAGGTGAGTCAGAACGTCTAGCTGGCCCATCTACCACTTTTGGCTGTCAACAAACTAATATAAACCCATGCCTTGATACACCAGACTATCAACCTTCCGCTGACATTCTGACAATAGGAGAACTTCCACAAGACCCTGACGATTTTTCAATGATAGTTAATCTTGACCAAACCGAAACAAATACACAAAACAATGACGAAACAACTCATCCAAATGACATCGACGAAAATCACCAAAATAACGCTGACAATACTATCGAAACAAACTCACAAAACAACGACGAAACGAATTATTCGAATGACATCGATAAAAACCAGCAAAATAATTCTGACGAAGCTACCGAAACTAACAACGACAATAATCATGAAACTGAACAGACTGACGATCACACTATTCACTCATGTGCCGATGAAAACCCGATTATAGATATTCCAATCGTGAATTATGCTGTCAACTATGGTCAAAACCAAATAATCATTTCTTCTGTTCTTCATTCTCCTGCAAAGCCAAAAATAACAATACTATTTGAGAAAAAGAAACGAATTACAATTCAGTTCTCACAAAATAACTTTGAGAAAGATGTAATAAACTTCATCAAAAAATATGTTGTGCCAGATCTACAATACCATATTTTTTTTGAAAATCACAACTTGTACGAACCGTTTTCACTAACCTTACAAAAGTATTTCAAAAATTCTTCAGTAAAATTCAAAAAATGCAATAAAAAACTCTCTGACGTCACAAACAAACAAGATATTAAAAATATCATAACAAATTATCACGAAGGTAAATCGAACCATAGAGGAATTGACGAAACCCTCCAAAGAATAAAAGAAAAATATTATTGGCCTTATATGAAGAACTCTATCCAAACTTTCATCAACGATTGTGAACTATACCAAAGATGCAAATATGACAGAAACCCGGTTAAAATGCAAATGAATATCACGCCTACAGCAGTTGGTCCTTTCGAAATTATTCATATGGACGTTTTCACATTTGAAAAATCCAAATTTCTCACGATTATCGACAGCATCTCGAAATATGCTCAACATGATTAACTTCTTTTCACATCACGGTGTTCCCAGACAAGTAATTTTGGACAATGGAAGCGAATTCAAAAACGCAGTAATTACTGAATTACTCAGTTTACATAAAATCAAAATCCATTTCTGTTCTCCAAACCATCCACAATCGAACGGAACAATTGAACGATTCCATTCAACCATTACTGAACACCTTCGTTTACTAAATACAAAAGGATTCATGAAAACACCCTCGAAAATGAAAATGATTTACGCTATACTAGCTTATAATCATTCTATACATTCAGCAACTAAATTGAAACCCATAGACGTTATAAACGGGCATACCACAAGTAACGAACCTTTCGACATGAAACTAGACCAAATTCTACTGAGTGACTACGTTGCTCAACACAAAGGACGTTCAAAATTACTTTATTCAAAATTACTTTATTCAAAATTAAATTCAGACCTTGTTTCAAAAAAAGAGAATTACAAGAATCAACGAAAATAGAGATTCCCCGAACATATTCAAACGCAAACAAAAAATATTTGTTAAAACTCACGTACGACAAAAGAACGCCAACAAATTCACAAACCTAGCAGAATAAGAACTGTGAATAAAGATAAGAAAGTTTTATCAACCGCAAACCAATCCAAGATTCACATGGACAATGTTAAACGCCCACTCAGGAGACTCTACTCGTTCGACAACTAAAACATATGTTTCTTTATCATTTCAGATTACCACGAATCGTGACCATGCAAGAAGCAATAACACTACGAAACCTTGGAAACAATCCCGGTTTGATACCCGTAAATCTCGGTTCAGCAAAAATACGAGAATATTATCACTCTATTATTTATTATTATGACTTGAACCCCATTTTAACCGAAATAAATAAATTGAAAATAAAATCATACAATATCGAACGTTTAATTGCCAAAAATGTTGAATATTCTAAAGACACTTCTAACTACATGAAAATTTTAAAATTCACAGAAATAAATGTTGAAAGTAAGCTAATCGAAATAATTTCACACCCAAATAGAAACAAAAGAGGCTTGATCAATGGCTTAGGATCAATATTCAAAGCTATAAGCGGAAATCTAGATTCTGATGATGGTGAACGTTACGAGAAATTAATTCAAAACTTACAGCAAAATCAAAAAGAAATAACATCGACAGTGCACACACAGAGTTCCTTAGCAATATCTTTAATTGATCAGTTTAATAAAACCGTTCGACAAATAAGTCACAATGAGAAACTATTAGAAGGCAAAATCAACCAAATTGCGGCTATCGTAGAAAATCATGCGTATAGAGAAAATTCTAACTTCATCAAGGACATTATGAACCAGATAATTAATATATTTGAAATGAATAATTCAATTCTCCAAGATATTCAAAATTCGATCACTTTTGCAAAAATTGGAGTCATGCATCCAAGTATTATAAAATCTAAAGAACTTCTAGAAGAATAAAAAAACATTCAATCAAAACTTAAAGAAAGTCAATTACCACTAGAAATCAACTTAGAGAATATCCCATTGATCGAAAATATAATCAAAATTGATTGTTTTATTCTCAACAATAAGATAACTTATATTTTGAAAATTCCAATAACTTACCCTTTCGAAATGAACCTCTATCACCTTTATTCGATTCCCATAATTTCTAAGGGTCAGTTCAAGGCGATAATACCAGAAAATAAATATCTGCTAAAAAATAAATTGTACTACACGTTTATGAGCGACTCTTGCATGAAAATCCGCCAACAACACTATATTTGTGACAATGTTGAACCACAAGAAGTAAAAAAACGCCGACTCGTGTGAGATCCTACTCCTGGACCTGAAAGATCCCTCCAACTGTCAACAAATGAACATTGAAATCACCCAGCCAATGTTCAAACGACTAGAAGAATCCAATCAATGGGTTGGACTCCTTCCTGCTGAAGAAACGATAAGACTAAAATGCCACCAACATGAGGAAATCAACAAAATAATGGGCTCATACCTGATAGAAATTCCAAATGACTGTCAATTGATAACTCATCGAGAAATCATCTCTAACGAAGTTCACACATCTGTGCCAAGCCAGCCTATCCTGTTTCCTGAACTAGACATACAGAACATCAGAGAAACACAAGTGAACCTCAGCCTCCATCTGGAACAAATAGAACTCGACGAGCTACACAACATTAAGACGAGAATAATTGAAAACCAACCCCAACTCCAAGCGTATCCAATATCATACATCCCTAGTGCCTGGACACTACTCATTTACGGAGTTTTGGTAGTATCCACGGTATACATAATCTACAGGAGAACACAACAAATCCGAAAGAAGTCCAGAGAAACCACTCAACAGCCTATGGAACTCCAAACTGTTCAACTTCCTCAGTAACCCTCCGAAGTTGAATCTGCGAAGGGGGGAATTACATCATGCCGCCACTAGAGAAGAAGCACGATCAGCATTTTCTGACTAGCTGCAGAATTTATCTTAGCATTTAATTCATCTTCATAAAAACAGTCAGTTGCTAGCTCTCATACTGTTAACATCGTTCCGTATATCAAATAATTGTAATTTTGACTTGAATAAAAGTTTTTAAAAACGAACTTTGGGTAATAGAAAATATTTCTTATGTTGCAAACCTTTGCTAAATGTGTCTGTTATCCATAGAAGAATTACTGGCTCATATAGGAAAATTGCATAATGAAATTGGACGGAATTGTTTCATGAATACCTAGATTTTCTTAATCGCGTGAGTTAAAAAAACATTTGGAATTTGATTCAACTGATGCTTTCTACGAAACATCCCTAAGGCACGGTATACTAATCCAAATAGATATTTTTGATCAAATAAACAATGCCCACCCTACCTGGCACATTGCTGTTATGTTATGGACAAAAACCTCAATATCTTCTAATGAAATTTCCTGAATGCTCAGGAACTCTTGATAATCGACAATATGGTTTCCGTCAGCAGAGATCCTGCTGGTGTCCCGCAGTTATCCATTAAAGGATAAAATCAAAGAAAAAATCCTTCAAGTTCGGAGAACCTAGGGAAAGGATGTAAAAAATGATAAATGTAGTATGGTTCCCAAGCTTTGCCGTTTGTTGAAAGAAAAAGCACTGGAAACACGTTCACCGAGAATTTATCAACTGATCGCGCAATCGCAAATGTCGTCATGTGATCTCAGTGACCTGTTTGATGTCGACGGTGAATGTGGTTACTACTTTCCACTTAATATACCCTATTTTGTTTTTCGCAAAATTTATAAGTAGTGTTTGTTGAGTGTAGTGAAACACTTGGTCAAGACAATATATTATATTCAGTAATCAAGTTGATCACGGCGGACTGCCAAATGTAAGTATTGAAATGTAGTTGTTCAGAAATGTATAACTTCAAAAACACATAGCAGTAATATAACAGACAATGCTTCAGATTGATTTCAATCACACTTGACATGTGAAATTTTTAGGATGCAAAATGTATACCTATAGCTCATGATGATACTTTATCTATTGAAAATTTACCTCTATTGAAAAGTTACCTAATTCGTCTTCTGATGATGACTCACAAACTTGTCTATTGGTTAAGTCGCACTTTCGGAAAAAAAAAATTAGAAAATTTTTAATAAAATTATTAAACTTCTGAGCTTTGTTCTTTTCATAGAAAATACCTACATGACTGATATTTTTCAGAATGGAGTAAAATGTCAATATAACTTTTTTGAATAGTATATTCGTCATAATAGCAGATGGTCAATTTGTTGTAGATGCTGTATGTAACTGCAGTTCATTGGTAATATTTATTTTGAAATTATATTTCTTGCTGGCGCCCACTTGTCTTATCAAACTTAGAGAAGATGGAAACGTTTCTAGAGATGACATATAATTTCGTAGATGCTGAATCTGACAAGTGAGGCTGTGAGGCACTAGGAACGCTATTTCAAGATAACTCTGGTCATAAAAATATTACAGGTCAATGAAATTACCTGCTCGAACTTCAAAACAAAAATCTGGCGTCCAGAATCGCTCTGAAATCCAGATGGATGCCTTTGGAAAGGAGCAGCTCTGAAAATAATTGAAGACTCAGGCCTCTCCAAGCGGCTGAACGTCATCACTTGGATACCTTCTCCAAGTGATGAGAAAGAAGACTGAACTGGGTTTGATATTCTGAATTTATCTCTCAAATCGAAAGACAGGCTACTTACTGATCAGTCAAAAAATTGGTGAGAAAGGCCAAATACTACTGAGTATTGAAGATGTTCAATAGAGCTGAATGATTCTACATGAAATGCAGCCCTGCGAAACCTTCGTTTTTCACCAAAATTGAAACTAGGAAACAAATCATTTCTATTTATTTTACTTACGTTCAACAATTTCCTGGTTTCCAGATCAACGATATGTTCCTCCAAGTATGACATGGCATTCAAAGCTGAAACCCAAGGATAATATTCTGTTTCGTCCTTCAAGTAGTCAGCCAAACTGAAAAATGTAGAGTAACTGACTTTTCCAACGCGAGCAATATTGAACGCGTCGTCGATTAGTTGCGCCCTATTCAAAACATGGATGTTCTTTCTATCGTTTCCTTTTAGAGCTTGAATGATTCGATTCCAAAGCGTTTCATCATAGTTCACTCTATAGAATCCTGCAAAGTTCAAAATCAGAAAAATTTAACAAAACATTTTAGGCGTGAAATAATATTTGTTGGGCAAAGACCTATAATATAGTAGCCATTTTTGAAAATGTTTCTACCGAAACAGAGTTTCTGTTATGAACATTATTCCTACACGATATGAATTCTTTTAAATTCAGATATCATACAAGTAAAGAAAAATAATTTTATTTTACGAATATGTGATCAATGGTACAAGTGTTATCTAATGGATTTTTCAATACATAATTGATGGCGATACTGATGGCAAAAACCAATTTGATAATATACTGGGTTATTCACGAGGAATTGTACATAATCCAACCATAAGTGCTAGGGACCAAGGCCATTTCATATCTGGTATTGAAAAATGCGTTTTTGACGGATGTACAGGGCGATATTTGAAAGTATGTGAATTTTTCTACGTTAAATATCTCTAAAAGTAAAAAACTCGGACAAAAGAAATTTGGCAAACTGAGAATGCTCTCTGAGCTAAATAAAATACGTTTAAAAAAAGAATTCAGGTCCGGACTTGTTTTTTTAAGATTTTTATTGGTTTTTAAAAACAACATCCTGTAAGCCAGATCTGATTTTTTTATTTCTCTCACCTCAAAGCTTAAGGACAATACTAAGCAACAGTTGAAATGAATTGAGCGTGGAAGTTTTTGCTTTCTTCAGAAAAAATCAAACTTTTAAAAATAGTATCATTTTAAAGGATTCACATTCTGCTCATGACTGATGCGGCACTGCATCAATAGCACATCATTTTCCAACAAATATCATAAGTGAAGTTCATATTACTCGAGATAAAGTATTATTCAATCAACCGTTGAAATTCCAGAGCCGTATCTTTTTTCACTCTTTTATTTAACCCATAAAAACAATACCCTGTAAAGCGGGTTGAACAAATTTTCTGTCACGTCAAAGCGGATAATACTAACCAAAATTTAGTCATTACGGTCCAAGGGAAAGAATGCAAATGGCCCTATATCTGGTCAGTACATGGATAGATAAGGAGGGCCTAACCATTAGCCCCTCCAAATCAACCATTGTATCATTTACCCGAAGAAGGAAGTTAGAGAGCTTAGGACCTCTGTCCTCCAAGGTACCCTCATACAGCTGTTGAAGGAAGCCAAATATCTCGTGGTGATTTTAGACTGGAAGCTCTCCTGGAACCAACAGCTGGCAAAAGTAAAGAAGAAAGCCGAGGCGACGGTGGTATGGTGGACAAAGACAACACAAAAAATAGCCGCGGCTGAGTTGAGAAAGGTACAAAGACTTGCATGCCTTAGCATAACGGGAGCTATGAAAACAACATCAATATTAGCCATGGAAGCACTGTTGGACCTCCCACCGATTACAATTATGGGAGAGGCAAGAATGGGACTTTTGAAGGCCTTGGCACACAGAAAGCGAACTCTCTGCGCGAACTGGTTCGCTCGGTAGAGCGAACTTTGTACCCTGTACCCTGGTACACAACTGGTATAATGTGATGTTGCATAATCCCAGCAACGAAGTCCCTCTCATGCACCACGGGAAAACATACATTAAAGAACCGTCAAAACACAAAACTGAAGAACTACTCAAGCTGAGCAGGAATCAAGTTAGAACAATAACGGGCCTTCTCACTGGTCACAGCCCAATGGGAAAACACCTGCACAAAATGGGGGTGTACAACGGAGAACTTTCATGCAGACAATGTGGTAAAGGGACAGAAACAGCCAAACACGTACTGTCAGAATGCGAGGCATTAGACCGCAAGAGACAGGCAATATTCGGGTAACCCAGGCTAACTCCCGAAGAATACAACAGTCAACCGGTGAAGTACCTGTACAGACTGGTACAGGGTACTAGAGTTACGGAGTGGGTGCTGTGAAACTAATTGGAATGCACAAAAAGCCAAAGAGGCTGAAGTTTAGCTGGTGACAGGACCAGCATCCGAAAGGAAGAAAAAACAGAATTAAAAAAAACTTGTTTAGCATAGAGAAAACTTTTACTGTTGAAAACAGTGCAAATGTATGTTTTTCTTCTATGGCTAATACAGCAATTCATCGGAAAAACATTTATTTAAAATAAAAATCGTTAGGAAAGTATTACTCTATTGAAAGAATGATGTTACACGGAGAAAAATGGTCCAAGTAAAACGTTTTCCTGACTTTTTTTCGATTGTGGTAAGAAAATTAATACCTATATTAAAAAATTGAAGTTTTTTCTCTAAAAAAAATAGTATTCTGAGTGCATGAACTTGTAGCTATAATATTGTTTACATACAGCAAGTGCTTCGAACATTAGATTATTCACTTTGTATAATGTCAGGTCAACATTTCACTAGCGCTGGAAAAGTGCATATTCATATTTAACTACTTTGTGTTTCTGAAAAGTATATCATAACAACAGAGACTCGTGTTACAGGCATAATACAACAGTTTATTTGCAGTAGAGCTAGGTGTTCCTACGATAATGAAACAGTTCACCTACTTGTTGATATGCGACTAGTTCGGGATCAATCGGTAGTAACCGTAGCACTTATCATCAACGTTTTCGCAAAACTGGCCTAATTCCAATTCCAGCATTTGAGTTAGTAGTTGTATGTGGACGTGTTACATCGTGTGCCGGAATTATACTATTATTACTGTTGTGTTGTGTAGAATGTAGGTTTTGGCCTAACATTTCTAGAGTATTGACATTTTATGTATAATCAGGAGAATTTTGCAAAAGACTGAACAACAGTTTTGTTTCAATAAAAATATAAAAATTTACATATTTTTATTTCATTTCTTCATTATCTCTTATTTTAAATTTTCAGAACGTTCTAATTCTACATTATGTTATGCATAACTTGGATTTGTTATGATCATAATGAGGAAAGACAGTAGCTTGCCTGCTTGTTCATTCATTCATACTGATGAATACAAACAGATTCAACAAAGTTCCGAAATTTTTAATTATGAAACAGGTTGTACTGGGTGATCCAGTAAGGGTATGTCCAGAGGCGATGATTTGTTTAAAAGAACCGTAAAAATGTTTTATACTTCTTTCCACATCAATTTATAGTGCACGAAAAAATATTGCCATAAAACTGCAATCTTTCTCCAGTTTTTCTTGAGTAGTGTATTTTGCTAGCCTGTATATGCCATGCAAGTACGTTTTCTTATAGTATAAACTGAATCGTTGCTACCTTGGTGCAACCGAACCTTTCATACCATTTTAAATTCAAGAATGAAATGAATTTATTGAAAATAAGGCTTTATAAAAAACAAATGATCCTTCTTTGAAGAACTAATAACTCTAAACTGAGGGCAAGTGGATATTTCAATTGAGTCCGTTGTATCCTGATACCAAAAATGGAATGAAAGCTATTGAAGGTAAGAGAATAATAAACTACCCATTTGATAAGACCAAGTAAACTAAAATTAATATAATAATCCAAAAATATTGCTGCAGTAGAATACTGTATAGTAGCAACTAATATACTTTTTAGTAGATTTAAGTATATGAGTTATTTGAGAGTAAATCATTCTTCATCGATGGTAAATTTACTTGTCACTAGTAGTTATCAAACCTACCACAAATAAAACGTAGATTGAGGCTTATGAAATAAAAAGTTTGCTTCTAGTAAAGAGTTTAATATCGTTAGGTTACATTGCGTTCCTGAAATTACATCAATAACAGCAAGTGATTAAATTACGGAATCTAATTTTTCTTGTGGCTAATAAAGCGTGTACTTGTCCCATATAGTATGCAAATTTTCACTTGTTGGTATGCAAATTTTACTTGCTACTATTAAATTCTTTTTTTCGTGTACAGGTTTTTTTAACGTTTCAATTGGTTTTGTAATAACGATACCCTGTCACCTTGGAGGATGGCTAATACTAAGTACTTAAACAAGACTGATTAAAGAAGATCAACGTAAAATATTTAAAAACTAGTTGATTTCTATACTGCAAATAAAACGAAACCTTGGATGTAGTATCCACTAAAGACGGCAGCCGACCAAATGTAAAAGATGGAGCTAAACTCCGTTTTATTTTTCTACGGGACAATTTTTAAAGTTTGCTGCTGACATTCACCATAAGATATACATGTAATTGTTTTACAGTCAACTTCCACAACTGTTATTATGAAAAATGGAACGGAGAGTAAGTGCAATTACGCAGACAAACGCCCCACAATTAATAATAATGTGGGGTAAGGTCAGGTGATCTTGCCGCGCCGGCCAGGGAACCGGCCCACCACGCCCCATCCATCTATAGGGATAATTTTGATTGAGAAGCTGATTAACTGCCCTGGTGAAATGGGGTCCTGCTCCATCATGTTGAAATCTCCTATCTCTCACATCAACTTCCCCATCTTCCAGAAGAACAGGAGAACATTATCCAGAAAATCAAGGTATTTCTGCCCACTCAATCCATCGTTCAAAAACTGAGGACCCACTAATTTATTACCGATGATACGTGCCCAAACGTTGACAGAATCTAACTTGAGATCTAGTTTGATATATTACATGTGAATTTTCATGCCTCCAGTGATTATTTCTGGAATTGTTTAGTCGTCTTTCTTGTACTGGGCTTCATCGCAAAACAATATATGATGCATCTTCTATTTGCAGAGATCTACCTGCATAACAAAAACGTGGAATATTATCTCCCGGATGCAGTCTCTGCTCCAGTTGGGGGTGATAGGGATGAAGGAGATCTTTCTTCAACGTCCCGAAAACTATGGACTGAGAAATGTGCAAAATGCATGATATTCGCCAGGGTACTCATCTTATTATTTTGATTAACCCTGAACAACATGAAAATATTTCCAAAGTGTAGAGCTGATAGGTCTCTATCTCTATAATAATTATTCTTATTCTCTTACCCATTTGCTGAACATTCAGGATAATCCAAGAATCCTCCTTCAGATCAATAACCAACTTTTTGCCATTTTCCAGCCATACTATATTATTAAGATTGAAACTTTTGTCTTCGGATGTTGCAAACGTGACCGGAACATTCCAGTTTGTTTCTTTATCGGTGTCGTTCTTGAGTAATTTGTATTTTTCCTTGGAACAGAACATTGAAAATAGATCTGAATTTAGGATTGTGTGAGAGTTTGCGTCACAGGGTTTACTACTTGAATTTCTTTTCATAATAATAAAATAATGAGAAAATATGGAAGACAAACATTTTTAACAACCTATCAAGCAAAAATATTCTCCCAATCTGACCATACCCCATACTATTCTCGGAAGAAAATTTGGAATTATATGAAGGAAAATTCTTCGCAGGTAAACCCCTTACTTTTTGCCTCAAAGAAATATTGAACAACTTTCATATAGAGTTACCCAAGTTAGTGCATCCCACTCAACATGAAATACCACCTTGGATGATCCAAACACCAAAGATACACTGGGTATGGATATGGATACCAAGCCATATTGGCATAAATGGCAATGAAGAGGCAGACCTAAGAGCAATAGAGTCAAACAGAATGATAGCAAATTGTACCTGAAAATCAGGATACTGAATAGTTGGCAAACCTGAATGGAGCGCAAACTAGTCAAAATTGAAAAGTACCAAATCACAAAGTGGAATTTTTGCAACGAACAAAAACGGGGAGATCAAGTCACTTCATGCAGATTACGAATATCTTGCCTCAATGCACTTACTCCCGGGAGAACCCCTCCTATATGTGAAGAATGTGACACACCAGTTACAGCGGAACATATTATGAATAATTGCAGAAAATGTCGCCATCAAAGAATAAATTTAGTCCTGCCGTAATCTATGAAAGAATGTCTCTCGAACCCCTACTTCCTAGAAAGAACCATTGAATTTCTAGAAAATATGACTCTAAATGAACAAATATAGCAAAAAGCAGGCATGCCTATATGAACTATGTGCTAATGACCATAGCAGTCGATGCACTCAACAATGTAAAAAATAAAAAGATAATATAGGCCGTTTTCGACAGACGTATGGAGTTAAACGCCCTAAGTATTTAGTAAAAAAACCTTTTCAAGCGATGAAGGCTTTAATCATCACAAAACTCTAGTAATACTACAAGGAATGTAACACATTGAAAACGTCTCGAAAGTACATGTCATAATAACTGAACGTCAGGTACCAGAACCGTACTAGCACCACACTCTTCGGTCCATTAATAATTTATTTCGTATTCCATGAACCTCTCTGGCAAACGACGTTGTTTCGTCAAAAATTGCGGTTGCTTTACTGAGAAGTCGATGGAGATTCAGAGATGAGTGGGTGCAGGAAGAAAGCATTGAAATAGTGTCATCACATTGATTTCCAGGTTCGTGATTTCCAGATTCTCCAGCCTCTGAAATACCCTTTGATTAGTCTTGGTTTCAGTTTGCTTCATTACTTGAAATCGGTCGGGACTCCGGTTGGGTGCCGCCTTCGCCATTAGGGGCCAAGTGTCCCAGTGACGCAGTTGTCTCCCTTCCGTCTTCTAGCCGGACTCGACCGTATTGGGGATTAACATCGATCAGTTAGTTCTACTTCTTCTACCAATGGGTCGTTGTCGTGCTTTTTCGTGAGAACTTTAGTAGAAGGAACCAACCAGGAAGGCAGTGAGCAGCCGTCGCGGTGCACAAAAGACTTATGGAATGGAGCGAATCTGGAAGCATTACTTTCCAGTCGGAATGTGATTTCATTTGCTTGAGAGCAAGAGTAACCGTTCTCCAAGTAGTTCCGTTTTCGCACTCTATTTGTTCATTCCCCATGAGATTATAAGGAGTTGACATAGATGTTACTACACCACGTATGTGAAGGAATCTTTGGATTTATCAAGATATAAAATAGGCGCCTCTGTCCATGTGAACGTAGTGAGGAACAACAAATAAAATAAAACAAGTCAACGAGAAAGTCTATAATAGTTAACGGACACATGTTTTGACAAGGGTACGTAAATAGAAATCTGGATTACTCATCGATGATAGTAAGGAGGTACCTATTGACAGATTTGGATGGACGAGGACCCTTGAAATCCATTCTGATTCGAAGGAATGGGTGGCCTAGATGAGAAAACATTTATCGTTCCTATAAAATTTAGGTTTCACAGCGTTGCATACATTTTGCGTTCTACTTCAACATAAAAAAGAAAATTGTGAGTTCGCACCCAGTAAATCATCCAAGACACAGTGAAGCGGGAATAACCTGTCGGTAAGAATGGAAGCACATTCTTTTGAAAAGGCATCAGCAACTTGATATTGATTTCCTGGTTAGTACAGAATGTCATAGGAGTAGTATGTAAGTTCCAGGCGCCTTCGTTGAATTTCACCATTTTTTATTTTGTTTTTATGATTCATGACGTACATGAACAATACAGATCGCTGGTCAGTAATAATCCGGGAATGGTGGCCTATCAAATAGTGTCTCCACTGCTTCTCCATGGCACCCACTATAGCATAGGCTTCTTGCTCCACAACCGAATGTTTTCTTCTGTTATCGTTCAGTTTCTGTGAAAAGAAAGCCACTGGGCGCCCTGATTGGAAGATAACTGCGGAAATCGAGGAATCGGAAGCATCCATTTCGACTACAAAGGGTTCCTTGTCAACAATTATCTTCACTCCTGCTTTTGATATTCCAATTTTTAGATCTTCAAACTTTACGTCTGGAGATAAGGGAAAGGTTTTTGTGCTCAGAAGCTTTTCAACCTTATCTGGATAATTGGGTCCCCTTTTGGAATGATGTGCAAACATTCCAATTGTAGGATGGGTCTGTTTGGTAGAGGAAGACTCAGCAGATGTTTCAAACGATCGGTATCAGGGGAAATAGTATTTTTTTTCTTTGGTGTTTTCTATTTTATATCCAAGTAAATCTATAGTTATCTTAGCATAACTACATTTGCCTTGATTGATTGTGAAATGATATTTATTCACTGCTTCTATTAATCGCTGGAGGTTTCGGACATATTCATCCTCATCTTCCTCGCAGACTGTGACATCGTCAAGGTAGGCGTGAGATTTGGCATCACTGTAAAGGTGCCATAAGTCATGTCTTTCCAAGCAATAATTCGAAATCTTTGAATTGAGGGAAGTTGATGCCCTAGAGACAGAACCTGATGTTGGATACATTTTGAAACGACAACTTTCGGCAAACTGTTTCGATATAAAAGTCTCAGAACTTTCTGTGTCAACTAAAGCATACAAACATTGTTTACTTAAATAACAACCGCAGCATTGTCCAGCGCTGTCGAAGAGGCTGCGTTAAGGGCGGCTAACTTAGGAGTTTTATTTGCAGTTTTCTCGGTAGATCTACATACGATCGCCCAGTATTCAGAGGTATTTTCATCGACAAGTATTCAATAGAAAACAACTACCATCCTATACGAACGTTGAAATATATCTGTTGAATAAATCTCATAGCTCAAGTTGTATTCTGATTCAAATGGAGGGAATACCTACGTACTAGTTCCATGGTTATTGGCAATCTTCAGCTCGCCCAATGGAATAAAAAAATCCGTTGAGCTTCAGAATAATATTTTTTTCTACCAATGAAATAAATATTCATTCATTCGTCAACAATTTTCCTATGCTAGTTGGTTTTGAAATATGTTCTCCGTTGAAAATTATGAAAAAATAAAAAATGCCAGATTTAATGATATTATATAGTTCAGAGAGTTCAGACGAATCATATTCACCTGAGTAACGGCCACTTCGGGTTTTTTCGTATTGTGTTCCACTGTAAGTAAGGGATATCCTGGTTCATATATCCAATTCTCCATCAGATTGCTCAAATTCAGCGATTCCAGAAGAGACTTTGGATCAGTAGTATTGAATTTGCTAGAATGAAGATAGAAGCGTCTGCAAAACTGAACATGAAGTCACATTGGTACTCAGAAAAAGGATTGTTGAGAGCAAGGAAGGTCGCAGTTCATAATTTTCAACCGTGTTTTTTACACATAAAAAAACTTTCTTTCATTCTGTCCATTCACCACCATTAGAAAATCATCAATAATAAGTATTATCATTCCTGACTTATATGTAAACATCGAAATTATTTTGTAGGTTTTATATGAAAGTAGTCTTTGGTGATTTTTATTTGGTAATAAATAAAGTAAAATTTTACTTTATCATAAATTTTCACACCAAAAAGAGGTTCATTCAATATTTCCCAATTATTTACTATTCACAGGTATATTCATTTCCAACGGGTGAAGAAAGAAGGGTTATACAGATAGGATGGGGTGACAATGGGACCACACCCCGCACCACTTCAAAACTCATAACTCCAAAGGCCCTGTCCATAGCCGTCCCTACCAGTCACTGTGTTAGATCCCTAAAATTAGACGTCTTTCATCGCTCATCCAGTGATTGTGTTGTTAGAGATGATAGGATCGTGCTTTATGGGATACTGTAGAAAACATGTTTTTCATATCCCGGAAATATTGATACAAAAGCCGGGATCAGGTCAGTGTATTTTGAATGAGTTCCCGATGTTTCTATTTGTCGTTCTGTCATTTATAAAAGAAATATAAACTACAATTGAAGATTGTACCATAAAAACAGTGTACTTATAATCAACTTACTTCGCTGCCAAATATGATTTAAGACCCTCTTGGAACTGTTCCTCCCCTTTAACGCCCTTCATCATTCGTATCAGACTGGCTCCTGAAACATAATTGTACAAATAATCGTCAAAAGTCTCTATAGTTCGCTGTTTCAATTATAGAACATCTCAGTAGTTTTTGTTTCACTGGTACAAGAAATTACTGATATATTTAGCAGCACATTTCAACCACATTGAGTTTATTGCAGGGCTCATCTATAATTCTGACTCCGAAGGTACTGCATCCAAACATAAGTGATATTTCATTCTGCCATCTTCTTGTAGACAAGATCCCTTCTGTGGCTATCTTGTACCAGCGTGGTCTGCCATGTTTTCTTCCAACATGGATGTGAAGATCACTCTGGCTGCAAACATCTCTTTTATTCACCTGAAGTAAGTTGAATCGATTCCAAGCTCTCAAGTGGACCCTTTGATGTAAGGCGTACTCAACATCAGAAAGTTATTCCAAACCCACCTCCTCAACCTGCTGTAGAGGCACAGTGGTGGACATATAATGGGTTTGAAGTCTACCATGCCTGTCGAGCAGTCTTCCATATGTTTCCAGTTAAAAACATAACGAAACTCATTGGCCCCAAGTTACTGATACGCCTAGCCAGTTTTCTATTTTCGTCTCTGGTTACAAACTCTTATAATCACTTGGCGGAACGAATTGAGCCAAAAACTTCAAATTTTTTTTACTGTTTGAATATGTGAAAATACTTACTTCTTATGGAAACACAAAATTTGCAGAATCGACAGATTAATCAAAAATTAACAAAATAACATAGAAAGGATCATTTCAAGTGATGTCAACTGATGGAACCACCCACATTCCCGAAAAATTATTATGAAAGCTAAAATAGGTCGAAAATATCTTCGAATTCTGTAATGTACACGATACTCCCTGTATTGTTGCTACACCATATATTGATTGATACAGTTGACACTGACAGTATGTAATAAATTATTAGAAGATAAACCTGGTCTCGTATTTCCTCGGCCTGCAATATACAATAATTGGCGACGAAGGACAAAAATCGACTAACCGAATTCACCGTCTCACAAAGACGTTGCAAGTTTCCAAGTCGAAGTTTCACGTAATTTTTCCCGTTGTTCGAGTACAGTTTCCCTTAAGTCATCAAGTGCAATTAGCAAGAATGGATGAAAATCAATTGAAAAATTCATGGACACGTTTATTGCCTCTCAAGCTGAGATGGTACAAACTCTGGTTCAGCAGTTACGCAGTGAGCCTGACAAGGAAAACCTTGCTAAAGTGAGCCTGTTTGAAAACTTCGATCCTCACAATGAAAAATTTACATGTTATATCGAAAGATTTGAAAATTATTGTACCATGAAAAACCTGTCTGATATCGAGAAAAAAGCCCAACTTTTATGTGGCTCCATTGGATCTACGCATTATAATGCTTTAGCGGTTTTTCTGGGACCAGATGTGTCAATAACATCGCTAGAAGATAAAACTCTCGTCGCAGAACTAGAAAATATGTTCACGCCTAAAAGAAGCATGATTGTGTCCCAACAGTATTTTTTAAATATCCATCAGAAGGAAGGCCAATCTATTTCGGAATTTGTTGCCGCACTACAGCAGGATTTAGCTGTTTGTGAGTTCAAAGTGGAGTGCTCATGTAACAAAACTGTTTCAGTGAGTGACATGTTTCTCAGAGCGCAGTTCATCAGGGGATTGCGTGATAACTGGATAAGGGAACAACTTTTACAGTCTACAGTGGCTAGTTTCGATAAAATTTTGGAAAAAGCTACAGCTTTGGTAGCTGCCCGCATTGAAAGTGCTGAACTATCAAAACAGTCAAATTCAGGTCCCGCTACAAGACACAGTGATACGTACCGCCTCACTAGGTCGTCACAACGTTCTCGCAGTGATTTTGGTAACAGATATCGCAACCGTGACGGTTCACGAAACAGCTCGCAGAATCGCTACCGATCGCCTAGCCCTTGTTTCCGTAGTGACATATACAAATCAACTGGAGCCAGAAATCGATTTCAAACCAGGAATCGCATTGATTATAAAGCATTGGGAATACAGGATTTGTGTACGAGATGTGCTAAAAACTCTCACCGAGTGGCTGAGTGCCTACAATGCAGTTCATTGTACATCTTGTAACCGAAAAAGGCATGTTTCACGCGTTTGTATAGCCACACTTTCGCAAAATTTGAAACCTAGTAAATCGGATTCCACAAATACAATCACGGATGTAGAGGTCGTTGACCGATCTTATGGTATTTCCTGCCTTGATACGGAAATTCTTGAACTTTTCGAAGTTGTTTCAGATGCTGACAAGTATATTGTCACAGTACTCATTAACGGCAAATCACAATGCATGGAAGTTGATTCTGGAGCTAGATTTTTACTTTTGAATGAAGACGAGTTCAACAAACTCAATTTACAGTTGCCAATCAAGCCCTCCAACACGATTTTCAGGTCTTATTCTGGGAATGTAATACAACCAAAAGGGAAGGTGACTGTTACAGTAACATACAGAGGTAAAGAAACCCGCAGTGATTTGTTCATTGTCCCAACAGGACATACTGTATTGTTAGGTCGGCAATGGATCAGAGATCTTGACATAGAACTAAAGGAGATTGACACTGTGGTTCAATCCATCTCCAACCCACCTTCAGAAAATTCAGTCAAAGTACCTGAAGAAATAATCGCTGAGATTCCAAATGTTTTTTCCGAAAAGATCGGATGTGTGCCAAATTGTGAAGTCAAGTTGCAACTGCGACAGGGAGTCAAACCCATTTTTACAAGAGAACGTCATCTTCCTTATGCCTTACGCGCCCGTGTTGAACAGGAGTTGGATTCACTTGAAGCTTCAGGAATTATCACACCTGTTACAACCAGTGATTGGAGTTCCCCTCTCGTCGTAATACCCAAAGCAGATGGAGGAGTACGCTTGTGTGTAGATTACAAATGTGGAGTTAACGAGAGATTGATTTCTGCTAGTTTTCCTATTAGACGAATAGAGGATATACTATATAGTTTACGTGGTTCCTAGTACTTTTGTAAGTCTGTCCTGAGAGCGCCCAGATACAAACTATAGCTACCCATCGGGGAATGTACAAGATGAATCGCCTCAGTTTCGGCATTAAAACAGCACCAGCTGAGTTCAATCGAGTAATTTCGCAAGTTATTCAAGGATTACCAAAGTCTGAAGCTTATTTTGATGATATAATATGCCATGGAACGACATTGGTGAAGTGTGCTTACAATTTACGTGCCTGTCTCAAACGCCTTGCTGAACATGACCTACACGTTAACCACAGAAAGTGTTCTTTCTTTGAGCAGAAAATCGAATATCTTGGTCATGTTATAGAGCACAATCAGATAAGAAAATCGCCAGAAAAGATTAGAGCTGTCAATGAAATGTCGCGTCCAACAGACGCAGATGGAGTTCGTCGTTTTCTTGGACTTCTCACATATTACTCACGATTCATTCCGCATTTTTCATCGTTGTCGTACCCGCTTCGACGTCTTTTGCGGCATAATCAAAGGTTCACATGGTCTTCTGAGTGTGAGTCTGCCTTTTTGAGACTGAAAAATGAACTCTGTGGTGATAGGGTTCTGGTACCCTTTGATTTGAGCTTGTCTGTGATTCTCACGTGCGATGCCAGTCCTGTTGGTGTTGCTGCTGTTCTTAGCCATCTTATGGAAGGAGTTGAACGGCCTATTGCATATGCATCCCGCTCGTTGACATCATCGGAAACCAATTACAGCCAGTTGGATAGGGAGGCGCTGGCTATTGTCTTTGGAGTGAACCACTTTTTCAATTACGTTTTTGGTAGGCCCTGGTCACAGACAATGAGCCGCTTACTCGTATTTTTCAACACAACAAGAGCTTACCACAGATGACTAGTGCCCGCCTACTACGCACGCGTCTTTTCTCTCAGGATTCGATTACAAAGTCCGTTTCAAAACAGGGAAAAAGAACGAAAATGTCGATTGTCTATCACGTGCTCCTGTACACCAACATTTCTATAGATGTATTAATCGGAGAAGAAGTAAATCAAATTTTTGCTGAAAAAATTGTGCAAATTTCGAGCCATGATGTAACATTTGAGACCATACGCGATGAAACCAGTAAGGATTCCGAACTCAAGAGAGTCATTGAGTCGCTCAGGAATGAAAGTATGGATTCTGAATACACGCTTCATGAGGGTACTTTTTTTCGTCAAGACCGCATTGTCATTCCTGCATCCCTTCGTAGTCAAGTGCTCGCAGAATTACATGAAACGCATCTAGGAATCATGAAAATGAAGCAACTCGCCCGGAAGTACGTCTACTGGCCTAGTATTGATAGCCAAATTGAACGACTGGTTAAGGGTTGTGAACAATGCGCCCTCACCAGGTCTGATCCGCCCAAAGCGCCTAATCACCCTTGGGATGAACCATCAGAAAATTGGGAGCGTGTTCACATCGATTACGCTGGACCCTTTCAGGGTCACCACTTTCTTGTTTGCGTCGATGCTAAATCGAAGTGGGAAAAGGTTGAACCGGTAAGAGATGCACCTACCTCTGCTTCTACAATTTCGCTTCTCAACAAAATTTTTGCCACGCATGGGTTCCCATCTCACCTTGTATCGGAAAATGCGACTATTTTCCAGAGTGAAACGTTTCACCAGTATTGCCGCTCTAATGGAATATACCAAAAGTTTATTGCACCTGGCCATCCCGCCACAAATGGCCTTGCTGAACGAAATGTACAGTCTCTCAAAAACAAGTTGCGCGCTGCTTCAGATGAGGACACTCCTATGCAAGAAAAAGTCAGGAAGATATTGTTTTGCTATAGGGCAACGCCACTTGCTAGCGGAAGTTCACCTGCCGAGCTCTATCTGAAGCGCAAGTTCCGTACCCGCTTGGACGCATTCTTTCCTATTGAGCATCATGCTTCAAATTCCACGCAGTTAACCAAGAGAGAGAGTGCAGATACGTATATTTAAAGGTAACAAATCAGTCTGGGAGTTTGGTGAAGTTGTGCAGAGATACGGACAACGACACTATCTGGTTCGTTTGGATGGTTCAGGGAGGACACTGAAACGTCATATTAATCAGCTTCGAAACACACTGGTACGCCCTAAGAAGACCGTTTCCTTTGGTCCCACACATTCATTTGACGTTCCTTGAATTCCACCGCACTGTAATCAATCTACGCCTATCCATCAAGGTTCGCCGCCACGGTTTACGCCTCCTCACTCAGCCTCGTCACTGGTGCTGCCTCCTTCCGCACCGCTGTCTCCTTCCGCACCGTTGTCTCCTTCAACGCCGCTGTCTCCTTCAACACAGCTGTCTTCGTCCACACCGCTGCGTCCTGTTCGCACAATGAGACTGCCGGAGAGGTTTCGAGATCCGAATGTGCTCCTCCGCTTCTGATTGCATTATTTTTAAGAGTTCGCTATGAAAGTAGTTGAGGCTATTTTGCTATTTTTTATTCGCATTGTTATATTTTAACTAAGTGGGAGAGATTGTAATGTACACGATACTCCCTGTATTGTTGCTACACCATATATTGATTGATACAGTTGACACTGACAGTATGTGATAAATTGTTAGAAGATAAACCTGGTCTCGTATTTTTTCGGCCTGCAATATACAATAAATTCGTAGTTAGAACAACTATTTTACTACCAATTCACTTTGTTCCTGGAAAAAATTCAGTTCTGGAATCTCCTAATTTATCTCACTTCTCATGGAAATACCCCCGTAACTTTTTATGTAGAATCGTCAATGTTTGGTGATCTTATCGATATAGCAAATTTCACAATTCTATGTCAAAAATTAAGGAAGTATTACCATGAGAAGTGAAACACAACTCGTGATTCTTCAGAACAAAATTTTTTCAGTAACAAAGTGAATTTATACTAAAATAGTTATTCTGATCACGAATCCGAAGAAATTTTCGATCAATTTCGTCCCCGACTCTATTTTTTCGAAAATGTCGATGATTCTATCGCTGCTGCCGTGTAGTGTATATCATTTTGAATTACGCCTTCTAGACAATTTTATTGACATTCCAAATCTATCATTTCTGGAAATTTCACAATTCTACGCCAAAAGGTACGGAAGTTACAGGGGTGTTTCCATGAGAAGTGAGACACACGTAAATAGGCCACAGTCACTACTTTTGGCTTACTAATCTTACTAAAACAGTTGTGAACTTCAGAAAATTCACAGCACTTAGAATGCTCGTTATATCTTTTAATTTTCATTTTGTAGAGTATTATTATTACATACCCTTAGCGGATGTTATAACATTGAATTTATCCAAACAATCGTCCGGTGTCATTACGTCCTCTTCTTTGCTAGATAAAGGTGCAGTGTCAGGAAAAGCATCTTCTCCCAGAGCCAATTGTAGAACGTTGACGGTAAACTGTTTTCCAGTTTCGAAATTCAAACCAGGAATCTGTAATTAGACAAATAGTTATTTTATGATATGATTGTTCATATCCATACCTCATACAAGTCGGTATATTTCAATTAGCGGTCTGATTTTTAGGACACCAGAGTAATGCAGGATAATCTCCACTCATCTCACTCAGAGGTGATATTCATCCTCTTTTGATCTGCTTACTCCATATGTATATTAGTGCCGATGAAGTGTATTCAAAGCACATAGGTACTCAAAGAGTGAGATATCAGATTTACTAGCCTATACAGTATGAATTTCAAACAGAGTAATTTGATATCGCCTATGTCAACAACTAGTATACTCAATCCGTCTCTCAACATTAGTCCAAATTCCTACGACAGAGAAGTTTGTGTTCCACTTCGAGTTTTCAAATCCTACTATGTTAAATATTCTTCTAGTTCTTTTATAACTTCATTAGTAGTTATAAGTAACTTAAAATTGGAGTAAAAATAATTTCTGTCAGACTGTCATTCTTATTATTTGTATTCACGTGGAAACACACGTTTCATTAAATATTGTGAAACATTCGAAATTTTGATAATCAACAAAAATATATAAGATTCTTCACCCCAAATAAAGTCATAACACAAGTCGAAGTGCTAAGTCAGTCTACATAATTTGGAGACTTCCATCTTTTCCAGGGTAAACTGAATCGATAAGTCCTTTCGGCCAATAATTTCAAAGATCATTAGAATCAAAGACAACTTCCAAATCAATAATGTTCAGATTTTCTGAATCTTTGTGCCATTTCAAAGTAGGTAGGAGTTCTCGGACCCATCTACTTCAAAAATGATCTGCTAGTTTTTGAGCTATAGTCCACTGTATCTTCAAATCAACCGCTACGTCTTTACCCAACACGGGTGACCCAGAGGAGAAACCAATCAAAAAATTGCTTGGGTGATACATTCAGGATCTTCCGATTTCCAACTTATAGGTCTGCTATTGACCTATAATGCCCAATTGCATTAGGTACTGTTTGAATCGTTTCTTCTTTAGGGACAGCTTCTTTCAGAATAACTCCCAGCGATACCTGTACTGATCTGATGAGCCTTTTCCATGGTCTACCGAAATGTGCCCAGTCGCTGGAAAAATGGCCTTCAGTTCCTCTCATCGTGAGCTCGTCCAAAATGACTTCTTGATCAAGTTATTCTAAAAGTCTTCGAATTTCTCTATCCGTACTTCGTAAATGTGTACTATTGTGTGCTAATTTGATGTGTATGACTCTTATTGCCAGAGATGTGACCTATTCTCTATAACTCTTTTCTTACCTTCTACCTATGGCCAAGCTGTAGATAAAAATAAGAGGCTCTTTTCACACAAAATAAAAGACGCAAACGGCCTATACTACTTTTTATGAGAGAGTTTGTAAATGAAAACCACGGTTTTCGCCCCAGCAAAATCGCTTTGTGGAATTTTTTAAACAAGAAATAGTGAAAAAAATTTCAACTTTTTTGGTTTTTTGAAAATATCTAGAAGAATATCCAAGGAATCGTTTTACAGTCAATGGAACATTTGTAGAGATTTATAAAACCTACAAAATGGATTTTCATACGACCAGATCGGTGCATTTTCCATTGAGAAAATCCGGGAAAACCTCGAAAAAAAGACCATTTTTAAAAAATTCATAATTTTTATAAATTATCAAAGGTGGACAAACAATATTGCGGAAACTAATAGGTAATAACATGTGGTTCAACTGTGCGCAAGATGGTTTATGTCCGATATGTAGTATTTGCACAATCGCGTTTCAAACAATTGAATGGCAAATCTTTCTAAATGCACCGATATGAGGGAAATCATCTTATTCAAATTCTGTTAACGGCATATGGAAGTAGAGATCAATATCTACAATTTGTTTAACTTCAGTTCAACTTCGGGTGGCTTTGGATGACTTCAGATGTTAGTCAGGTGATTATTCATGGTGTTGGGAATTATTAGGTGCGATTATTCATTACGTTTGTGATGGCGTTGGAATAAAGTTGTGTTTAATACGTAGTTATACCCTAAGTGTAACAAATAAATAATTTTGATGAAATTTTACATCTTGATATTTGCAGAGTTACAATCAGAGTCGGTTATGGAAGTGAATGAGTTATTTGCAACCGCACAAATCAAATGAGAAATGGATCCCTGTCCAATTATAATAATAATAATAATAATAAATCGGCTTTATTCATCATCACCATAAACAAAACAACAAACTTACAAACTAGGCAAAACAATCATGAATGATGAATTGGCGGAGTATAAGCAAGAGCTGTTTTTCAACTCAACCACCAATTGGCTGAAAGGACCACGCACGTTTCTTATGGAAAATGGCTTTCCGTGAATTTGTCCGAATTTTTGGTATGGTGTAGATCTGGATGCACTGATCAAAAGTGTCCATTGGCAAAAACTCCAAAAATGGACAGTTTTCGAGATATGGCTCTATCAATGTAATTTTTTTTGCATTTTTTGGATTTTGACACATAATCAGTTCACTCTCATCCTTAGGAAAAAAAGGGGTAGAAACAAAAACTTCTGAATTGCTCAAGGTATCACAAAGTCACATATATTCAACACCTTTCGATAGGCGCACTAGAAAAATAATATTCGATACACACTATAGGAACTGAATCTGAGATACTTTTTTTTTTTTAATAGTTTCCTAGTCTTCAAAGAAATAGTGGTAAATGCAAAATGAGCATATAGAAAATCGTTCATAATGTAGGCTGACGACATAAATACTCGTATCGAATGCAGTTTGTTTATACCGAGTGTTAAATATCAATAGAAACAAGGGAATACATACCCAATAATCATTTCTAATCGCTAATCGAACCGTTAAGGCAAACAGATCCGTGAAAATGTCTGAATATTTGATATGATGTGGATTTCGATGCACTGATCAAGTGTCTATTGCTACAGACTACAAAAATGGACAGTTTTCAAGATATGGCCGTATCAATATCTGATTTTTTTCGTTCTCAAGATTGTGGCCAATAATCGCTTAGCTCTTATACCCAACAAAAACGGAATTCTATCGATTTATGCGCAGGAATTGACTGCCTATCATTTCAGATACATTCATTTGGAGAAATTAGCATACACTGCTCGTTACTGGCGATGTAGCTGGGCTATTATTTTTAACTTTTGTATTTCCGTGTTCGTAGAAACAAAAACTCTTGAATTGTTCTAGTTCTAACAAACATACTTATATCCAACACAATTCAATTGTGGCATTTGAAAAAATAAAATGCGATACACACTCTAAATATGATTTGATTTTTTTTTTTTTTAATATTCTTCTGGCCATCAGGAAAATAGTGAAAAATGCAAAATAAGAAACTAGAAAATCGTATTTATAATGTACGCTGACGAGATGAATTAATTCTCGTATCGAATGCAGATTTTTTGAACTCGAATCTCTAATGAACAGCAAAAAAATATTAATTTCTTCAACTTACCTATAACAAATAGAATAAGATCACAACAGCAACCACATCATTGTATAGTACCCTACCCGATTTTGTTCAAACTATACATTTTTCGTTCAATAGTTCTTCATTTAGTAAATGCACCTACGTTTCACTTCTGTAAAGATGACCACTGTCAGATTTTTGTGCCTTGACTCTGTCTGTACTCTTCAAAATTTTTTTTTTTTTCATCGTTTTGGTGTTTCAGCTACTGCGAAGACAGACATAGAACTGAGATTGAATAACGTTATCTTATTTGCCCCATGTATAATTTTGCAATAGTTCGGGTGAATACAATAATATTTGGTTTGTTGAACAATTGACCCTCGTTAAATGTTACGCATAGATGATTTGATGAACGTTTGGACCAACTTTCTTTTACGTACTATTATTCTTACTACTACCATCATCACTTTGGTGGAGAATTGATATTTTTCATGAAATAAATATTGTTACTGTTTTACAATTTTCCCATTATTAGTTATATATTCTTCCCATGAAAACTCATTTATTTCAAAATTCAATGTTGTCTAGAGTTGATGGCCGTGAACGTTAAACATCTGAGACAACAGCACTCCTCACCGGTGGTCTCAGTTTTTCAAGTCCATATAGGCTTTCGGCTGAGAAAAATCTGGCCGCTAGGCCCAGACAACATTGAATATATTGACTCCGGCCGTGAAAGCCTACATTCTCTCATCAGTTATCGGTTAAATTAACAATTAGAAATGATGTTTCAGTATGTATATTTAACACTCAGTATACAAAATCTGCATTCGATTCGAGTATTCATCTCGTCGGCGTACATTATAAATACGATTTTCTAGTTTCTCATTTTGCATTTTCCACTATTTTCCTGATGGCCAGGAGAATATTTCAAAAAAAATTCAAATCATATTTAGAGTGTGTATCGCATATTATTTTTTCAAATGCCATGATTGAATTGTGTTGGATATAACTATGTTTGTTAGAACTAGAACAATTCAAGAGTTTTTGTTTCTACGAACACGGAAATACAAAAGTTGAAAATAATAGCCCAGCTACATTGCCAGTGACGAGCAGTGTATGCTAATTTCTACAAATGAATGTATCTGAAATGAAATACAACTGTTATTCAGTCATTTCCGCGCAGAAATCGATAGAATTCTGTTTTTGTTGGGAATAAGAGCTGAGCGATTATGGGCCACAATCTTGAAAACGAAAAAAATCAGATATTGATACGGCCATATCTTGAAAACTGTCCATTTTTGTAGTCTGTAGCAATAGACACTTGATCAGTGCATCGAAATCCACATCATATCAAATATTCAGACATTTTCACGGATCCGTTTGCCTTAACAGTTCGATTAGCGATTAGAAATGTTTATGGGGTATGTATTCCCTTGTTTCTATTGATATTTAACACTCGGTATAAACAAACTGCATTCGATACGAGTATTTATGTCGTCAGCCTACATTATGAACGATTTTCTACATGCTCATTTTGCATTTACCACTATTTCTTTGACGACTAGGAAACTATTTAAAAAAAAAGTATCTCAGATTCAGTTCCTATAGTGTGTATCGAATTTTTTTTTTCTAGTGTCCCTATCGAAAGGTGTTGAATATATGTGACTCTGTGATACCTTGAGAAATTCAAAAGTTTTTGTTTCTACAAAAACTGGACTATAGAAATTGAAAATAATTGTCCAGTTACATCGTCAGTGACGAGCAGTGTATAATAATTTCTTCAAATGGCAGTATCTGAAACGAAGAAAGAATTATTTTTCAATCGATTCCTGCAGTGAAATCATTGAAACTCGGTTTTTCCTAAGTATGAGAGTGAACTGATTATGTGTCAAAATCAAAAAAATGCAAAAAAAATTACATTGATAGAGCCTGAACAGTTAAAACCTCGAAGTTACAAGTCCGGTCCTGACCAGAAATGAAAAATCAGGGTGCATGGCACAAGAGAGAAGTTGTCAAGAAATTGTGACAGACATCAAATATTATTCATTCGTTGTCAATACTTTTTCTTAAAATATATTTCAAAGTTCATAATACGAAATACGACTATTCATTTAAAAAAAGGCAAATACGAAAGATACACGTCACATGGTCCTTCGAGCCGGATTGGCGAAGAAAGCGATAATCGACTGAAAATCATCTCCAGAAATCGAAATATTGGAAGCCGCACAACACCGATCAAGGGTGAGATCATTCCATTTCCCATTACCTTTCCTCCTTACCAGAGTAAATATATCGATATTGGTGGGTGGAGTTTGAATGTCATTGCAGATAAAATTTTGCAAATTATTCAGTAAATTAAAGTTTGAGTTGATTCAATATTCATAATGGCTAATGACATGCTAAGTTCATTGATCAAAAAACGAGGTATTTTGAAATCAAACTTGACATTATTTGAAAAATACGTAACGTCATTTCAACATACCGATGGTGATAGGGCTCAGATAATCGAGTTAGAATTGAGAGTTTCCAAAATTGAAAAGCTCATGAGTGACTTTGACACTATTCAGACGGATATCGAATTCGAAACAGATTCAGATGATGATCAGATTGTTGAACGAGAATATTTCGAAAACAAATGTCATCGATTGACAGCGCAAGCAAAATTGATATTAGAAAAAATTCATAAAAAAGATAATGTTTCAATCAACAATTCCTCATCAAACGATCTGCATAATACTATTTTGCCAGAAATAAGGGTGCCTAAATTTAATGGGTCTTATGACTCGTGGTTAGAGTTCAGAGACTTGTTCAAATCGTTGGTTCATAATAATAATAAACTAGGTGATATACGAAAATTCCATTACTTGAGAGGTGCACTGGTTGACACAGCGCCTCAGGTTATTCAATCAATCGAATTTACAGAGAAAAACTATGCAACGGCATGGAACACTTTATGCGAAAGATTCAATAATAAACATCTTTTAATTCACAATCATTTGAGTTCAATTTTTAAAATGGAAAACATTGTTGTCGTTTCTGCCAGTAAAATACGATTTTTATACGAAAACTTATTTAAGCACTTGACCTGTTTGAATCAATTAGGCGAACCGACTGATTCATGGGATACGTTACTCATTTACATTATTTCTAATAAATTAGATAAACAATCAGCCCAAGAATGGGAAAAGCACAAATGTAATCACGATCAAGTCGACCTGACTATATTCAGAGATTTTTTGAAAAAGCGAGCAAACATGCTAGAAACGGTGGAAATAAAATTTCCCAAAAATGACCATAGTCACGAAACGCGAAAGACAGGTTCTTATTCAAATCAAAAACCTCATTATTCGAAAAGCGAAAGCAATACGCGAAGTTTTTCAAGTAATTTCAATCAAAATGCGAACAAATATTCAAATAATTCCTATATGGCGAAACAGATGCTGTGTTATAATTGCAACGGACATCATTACTTGTTTTATTGTCCAGATTTTCTTAAACTTTCGATCACAGAACGTTATGCAAAAATAAATTCATTACAATTATGCGTCAATTGTCTACGGCGGAATCATACGGTAAACGATTGCAATTGGTCAGGATGCAAAATTTGCAGGAACAAACACAACACGGTATTACATGACGCGAGCGAGAAAACGAATTCGGCAATTGCTATAAGCGAAATTGACATTTCAAATGTCCAAAATTCGTCATGCGAAGATATTCCTAGTTTGGTAGTTACAAAGTGTTCATTGGCAACTGCACAAAGCTCGATTCTTTCAACTGCTAAAGTTTTCGTACGAGGACCGAACTCAGATTTCGTAACAGCGCGAGTACTCTTGGACTGCGGTTCTCAGTCGAGTTTTATCACGACTAGATTATGCAATAAACTCAATGTGGAGAAAATACAATGTAAATTAGCAATTTCAGGAATAAGCGAGAATATTTCATATGCGAATCATAAGTGTAATATCACTATAATGTCGAAAAATAGTTCATATTCATTCAATCTGTCTTGTTTCGTGTTAGATAACATAACTTCCGACCTTCCCGATTCCTTAATCAATATTCATAATTTGAACATACCACTTGATATCAAATTAGCCGACCCGGAATTTTTCATTCCACGGCCTATAGATATCTTGATTGGTTCTGATGAATTTTGGGATCTATTGAGCGTGGGAAAAGTTAACTTGGGTTTCTCGTCTCCAATACTGCAAAATACTCGTTTAGGTTGGGTAATCGCTGGTGCAATGAGTGTGCCCAAGACCAGACATACTTCCAATTCGAATAAAACGCGTTGTAATTTGAGCTCCAACGTATCCATTCAAGAACAATTGAGTAGATTTTGGGAAGTCGAAGAAGTTGTTACTGAAAAATCGTGGTCAATCGAGGAACAGGAATTCGAAAAGCATTTTATTCAAAACTTAAAGATAGACGAAAACGGACGCTACGTAGTCTCAATCCCATTCAAAAAGTCCCCCAACTTATTAGGTGATTCACGAGAAAATGCTATTAAACGATTCACTTCCTTAGAAAGACGACTCTTGACTAATGAAAGGTTAAGATCCCTATACATTGAATGTTTAAATGAATACGAGCAACTAGGTCACATGACTAACGTCAGCGACTGTTCGAGAGATGGTGAAGAATATTTTATGCCCCATCACGGAGTGCTGAAGGAATGAAGTAGCTCCATGCAGTTGCGCGTTGTATTCAATGCATCAGCGCCCACTTCTACCGGTCTCTCTTTGAACGATTTACAAATGTGTGGACCTACTATACAACAAGATATTTTATCTATCATTTTACGTTTCCGAATGCAACCCATCGTTTTGTCAAGTGACGTCAAAATGATGTACAGACAAGTTCTAGTCAATCCAGACCAACGAAATTTGCAAAAAATTGTATGGCGAAAAAATCCGAGCGAAAGTCTTAAAATCTATCAGTTAAATACTATTACTTATGGTACCACCGCAGCATCATTCCTAGCAATCCGTTGTTTGCACGAGATTGCAAACGAATGCGAAACTGAAAACCCGCTGATCGCTAGAATAATCCGAAACGACATGTACGTTGACGATTTGTTAACAAGCGTAGAATCCGAAGAACAGGCAAAATTCGTGTATTTCGAACATTTTGATCAAACGAGGATTTGATCTTCGAAAATGGAAGTCAAATAGCAATAATATTTTCGACACAAACGCGCAATGCGGATCTAATTTTCTTGAATTATCTATGACAAAAGATCACGAGAGCAAGATATTGGGTCTGTCTTGGGAATGCAGATCTGATATTCTAACCTTTAATATACGAGATATTAACCCTACTAAAATAACAAAACGTACGATTCTCTCTAGAATAGCAACTATTTTTGATCCATTAGGCTTGGTTAGTCCTTGCATTATTATAGCGAAAATTTTGTTACAGAAATTATGGTCAGAAAAGCTAACGTGGGACGATGTCTTACCAAAGCATATTATAGATTCATGGTTACAATTTTCTTCAGATTTGTTTCTAATGAATGATCTAAAGTTTTCTCGTAACGTTTTATGCGACAAACCAGTATACATATCATTGCATGGGTTTGCGGATGCTTCAGAAACAAGTTACGGTGCCTGCGTTTACGTTGTTTCAAAAAATGTGAAGGGTAACATAAATTCGAATATTTTATGTGCTAAATCAAAAGTCGCACCCTTAAAGTCGTTGACTATGCCTAAGCTAGAATTAAGTGCTAGTTTAATTTTGTCTCGACTTATTGATAAAATTGTACAGTCCTCTAATATCGAATTCAACGACATTTATTGTTGGTCCGATTCGACTATTGTATAAGGCTGGTTAAAAATAACACCCAACCTATTAAAACCTTTCGTATCACATCGCGTAGCCGAAATACAAAGACTTACACAAAATTTTGAATGGAGACACGTACCTACTGCATATAATCCCGCCGACATTGTGTCACGTGGTTTAAGCCCAAAGGCATTGATTCAATCCAAATTGTGGTTCCACGGACCGCAATGGTTATTATGTGATACTTCGGATTGGCCTAGTATATCACTGCCGATGCCCGAATTACCCGAAAAACGGAAATGTTTCATTTCAAACTCTAATATTACTTCTTTGTTCGATCATTTTTCGGAATTCAATAAAATGAAGAGAGTTTTTGCGTACATACTGAGGTTCATAAATAACTGTAGGCTAAAGTTAGAGACAAGGAAATTTGTTCCTTATTTGACAGTTGAAGAGTTGAAAATAAGCTTCACACTCTTAATTAAAATTGCTCAACAAGAATCTTTTGAAGAAGATTACGTATCCTTAAAAAAAGGTCATAATTTGCAGTCAAATAGTAAAATTTTGAGTTTGCATCCATTCATTGATCCACAAGGTGTTATGCGTGTTGGAGGCAGACTGACTAATTCAGATTTTCCTTACGATAAAAATTATCCTATCTTGTTATCTCCTAAACATAGATTGGCTCAGCTTATATTTGAACATGAACACATAAATTTATTACATGCTGGACCTCAACTACTTTTATCTTCTGTTAGAGATACTTTTTGGATTATTTCTGGTCGCAACTTCGCACGAAAAATTGTGAGAAATTGCGTAAAGTGTTCTAGGTACGATGTAAATAATAAGGTGCAGCCTATTATGGGTGATTTACCTCGTGCTCGTGTTCAACCAGTTTCCCCTTTCATGATAGTGGGAGTAGATTACGCTGGTCCTTTAATGATGAAGGACAAACCAGGTAGAGGTTGTAAACCTATTAAATGTTGGGTTTCTTTATTTGTGTGCTTCAGTACTCGACCGATACATTTAGAGCTAGTGCAATCTTTGACTAGTGACGCGTTTTTACAGGCTTTTCATCGTTTTATTGGCCGTCGCGGAAAACCCTCAGAGGTATTTTCAGACAACGGTACAAATTTTGTTTAAACCAATAAAGATTTGTTAGAACTTAGTGAATTTTTCAAAAATAATCATTCTAACATTTCTGAATACGTTGCTAATATCGGCATTAAATGGCATTTCATACCTGCCAATTCACCACATTTCGGTGGCTTATGGGAAGCAGGGGTGAAAGGTTTAAAACACCATTTACGACGAGTATTGGGAAATCAAGTTTTGTTTTTCTTTGATTTTCAAACTCTGCTCATCCGTATCGAGGCAGTGCTCAATTCTCGTCCCTTATTTCCTTTGACCTCCGATCCTGAAGATTTATCTGCTTTGTCTCCCTCTCACTTCTTGATCGGAAGACCCATGATGTCCATAATAGAGCCGTCAGTTGACCACATCACGGAAAACCGACTATCACAATATCAATTACTTCAAAAATTGTACGATCACTTTTGGCGTCGTTGGAGTCGTGAATACATCAGTGAACTTCAACAGAGAAGATGCTGGAAAAGGAGCCAAGGAAACTTGAAAAAGGGACAGTTAGTCCTTATTCGTGATGACAACCTTCCACCAACCAGATGGCGTCTAGGTCGCATATTAGACTTCAATTATGGTAGTGATGGATTAGCTCGAGTAGCCTCAATCAAAACAGCAGATGGTATTAGTTCTCGGGCAGTAAATAGATTATGTCCACTTCCAGTTGTCGGCTGAGTCCTCCAAGGCCGGGGGCATGAACAGTTAAAACCTCGAAGTTACAAGTCCGGTCCTGACCAGAAATGAAAAATCAGGGTGCATGGCACAAGAGAGAAGTTGTCAAGAAATTGTGACAGACATCAAATATTATTCATTCGTTGTCAATACTTTTTCTTAAAATATATTTCAAAGTTCATAATACGAAATACGACTATTCATTTAAAAAAAGGCAAATACGAAAGATACACGTTACAGAGCCATATCTCGAAAACTGTCCATTTTTGGAGTTTTTGGCAATGGACACTTTTGATCAGTGCATCCAGATCTACACCATACCGAAAATTCGGACAAATTCACGGAAAGCCATTTTCCATAAGAAACGTGCGTGGTCCTTTGGATATGTTGTAGTTTATACCCTTCTGATCAAAAGTCCGAGACCTAAAAATGGACAGTTTTTCAGGTATCGAAGGTCAAAAGTTGCTACTAGTGCAGATCTCTCACGCGATCGAAAAAGAATTCGAATCTCTTACTTTGGGTGGTCTATTCAACCCCTCTCGTCTGCGAATGGCAATTTCACATTTACGGCATTTTCTGCTCCATCTATTCGAGTCATGAGTCTTCAGAACATTACCTTTTGTAGAAACTTGACATTTATTGACAATTCATAAATTGTTATTATTCCTGTCAAAAGTGAACAGTCATCGCCATATTATACTATAGAGTCAAAATCAAATGTGATCGCTTGGGAGATTTGCACTAGTTGCAACTTTTGAATTTCGATACCTAAATAACTGTCCATTTTTAGGTCTCGGGCCAATAAAGACTTTTGATCAGAAGGGTATAAACTACAACACATCCAAATTTCAGCCAATTCGACAGGGATACATTTCCCGTTTGATTTGTGCGGGGTCCTTTCTCACCTGATCAGGAAGATAATATTCGAAGAAAGTTGCGAAGCCTTCATTCAACCATGCATTTGACCACCAGTCCAAAGTGACATACGCTCCAAACCATTGTTGAGAAATAGCATGAGCCATGTTTGAAATGATTTTCTGTTTGGCCAGTTCAGTGGTTTTGTCGGCGTCATCTAATAGATATTTTTCTCTGAAATCAAATAAGAATTTTAAGAAGGAATGAAAATGGGAATAAAATGTTAAGAATTCCAGATAATATTCTAATTATCTATCAACTATTAATAATGATTCGAAAGGATGGATGTGAAACTCCAAAAATGCGGTCTCCATTTTGTCTCAAAGGGAGATCATCACAACCGCTATTGAAGTCGTCATTATCCTATGTAAGTAATTTCCATGTTCGATATCTTTATTTCCACTATTAAAGGTCCGCCGCTCCACCTCACGAGCAAATCAAGAAACTACCAAATGAAACAAATTTCAATCATCAAAATAGTATAACCAATAATCCGAGATAACTAGAATGATTTTATATGTGGGGTTATTCGAAGAAATATCATCACAAATAAATATACCTATCCCATACATCTCTCAGTGAAGGGATGTGGTGGGACGGATTAAGTAATGCGAATAATAGTAGGAAGTTTGAATTTAAGTGCATATTTTTTGTTATTGTTATTTTATCCGATATTCCTATTATTTCCTCTGAAACTTTTCTGAATTTGTACTATTTAATAAAAATGTTTTGCAGCTATGTCTTATTTGGAGTTTTACGGGTGAGTGAAAGTCAGTTTGTTCTATAGTGTTGGCATTTTATGACTATAAATTCTTCTCAACTGATAGACAGAAAGGAAATAAGAAAGCTGCTGACAAATGTTTCAACACACACTGTCATCCTCGGAGCGAGTTATATACTAGGTTAACTCCTCAAATACTGCATAATTACAGTTATAAAATATTGTTAAATGACATGTTAATACTTCTCTGAATTTGTCATTCACTGTGTACGTTTTCGGAGAGTATAATATGAGATAAGGATAGTTCAAAAAGCTAGGTACATCTCATCCATTTATTCTTTTTTGACAGATAAGATGTCTTCATCATTGTCCAAAGTTATTTAGCTTTTCTGAAATATCCTGCACGCTTCTGATGAAACATTTTCTGGAACTCAAAATATATATTTCTTCTAGGACGAAGTCATTTCAGTTTTCTCGCATAGTACTTCACATTTTAATGGATAACCAGTCTGGTTCACGTGAATCAGCTCTAAAGCTCACACTATAGTGTCGCTCGTTAAGATGTATTCTGCTTGCTCTATTTGCTTGAAGTTGATATTTTCAAAAGAGAAAGGCACAGAAAGTACAAGTGTTAGAGAGATATGAACATATGTGAAAGTGATCTCGATCAACTAGAGCAGTCTTCAATGAACAAGCCTTATGTAACATCAAAACTAACTTCGATAACAACAAATAATGTGTTATTGCTATATTTGTAGACCTTAATAAGAGATTTTGAGAAAACTGATAGAGGAATTATATTGTTGTAATTGAAACAGTATGGGATTGTTAGTAAAGTATAAGTTGTTCAAAGATTAAGAATTAAAAAAAAAGAAAAGAAAGTCCGTTTTAGAGATGGTACCGTAACTCGGAAAATTTTGCAAACGGTTTGATGTGAAACTATGGAATAGAGAATATTCTGAATGGTATTAGAGATGCTACCACGAAATTTTGAAAATAACGAAATAATTCAAAAGGCAATTGAATCATCTTTTCATCGATCTGACACATGACATCCCATGCAATTTGAAACTATTAGGATGGTGTGCCCCTCCGCACCATCTATCTAACAATCACAATGTCCATTATTTCAGAAAGTAGTATCGATGATATCATTCAAGAAGATTTCTGTCTCATTTTTGTACGAAGAACCGATCAAAAGTTACCCAGAGAGCACATAATATCCGTTAGATATCCAATGGATAGCCCAATATCCACTGAATATCCAGTCCATGAAATATATCCAATGGATATCCATTGAATATATTCTATGGATATTGATTAAACATCTTGTTTTGTATATTTAACTGATAATATATCGAAAAATAATATGGAAAATACTTCAGAAGGAAGCTCTAATACATATCTTCAACGCATAAAAAATGTCTGAATCTCCAGATATTCATCCAATGGATATCCATTGGATATTCAATATATTTTTAGTTTGTAACCTCGAATTTTTAAAAGATCAAAAAGAATACTGATTTTGCAGTATTTAATTATCATCCATCACCCGTCCGGAGTCCAAGTCACCTCAGGTTTACCATTCCAGTTGTTAATGGAGCGATTTTTTTATTTGGTCTGTGGTCGTTAGCTAAGCGTTATGGATTAAACACTTTGATGTCGGTTCTACATGTGAGAGAGAGATGCCAGACCGTACGTAAATCTGGAGAGTTGTCGAAGTCGAACACAACACGAATTGAAGCGAACAAAGTCGAGTCGGGATGACCGGGATCGACAAGCCAACGCCATATTGTTTTGTTGTGTTGTGTTGTGTTTATTCTATTATGACTGGTAATAGTGAAAGTTGAGCAAAGCAGTGTGGTTTTTTATTGTTTTCGCTGTTTTGGTGGATTGGACAAGGTATGTTTCTTTGCTAAATCTGAATATTTTTTCGTTCCGAATATTTTATGAGAGGTAGGTATTCATGATTGATTGCATTATATCTACCTAGTAGCATTATGGTGTCAAAAATGTACAATAGATATCTTGTTGTTTCGTTTTAGTTTGCTTTAAATAAAGATGAAGTTGGTTATTAATAAATACCTACACCAAACCTTTTGCTTTTGTCCTCAATGATAATGGTGTTGAAGTGATAAGACATTTTTTCATTACAGGAATGTCTTCATGCAAACGAAAATATTTTCTGGACGTGTCTATGAGACACCTTCGTCGCTTGCTTAATAGTAACTAGGTACATTATACCATTGTTTATATAGAAGATAGTTAGTCAACCTTATGGGATTATAATTCGATCAAAATGGGTGCGACATGTAGCTGGCGATAGTGAGCTCGCATTCAAGTCATGTCGTAACTTCAGTGATCTGGCCTCCAAGTCATGTCGTAACTTGATTAAAACAATGGAAAAGCATTAAAATCAGGGTTTTTTGAAGAAACCTGCATTAAAATGACGTCAAATATTCTTGTTTGTAACTAATCACGCTAGATGACACTCGCGTTTGTGTCCAATACCTTTTCCACAGACATTGACTAACTATGTTCTATTTAAACAATGATTATACATAGAAAAGTATCAGCAGGACTATCAAAGGATTATCAAGAAAGAAAATATTCTCCTCGTCAATACTGTCACATTATATCAGAAGTAAGTTAATTTTTTATTGTTCCATTGATTGATGGGTATATTGTGTCATTGAAGATTTCAGAAGCAGTTATCCTGAGTCCAAATGCAAAAGGAACAGAACAAGATATCTCAGCGATGAAAAATGCCTTGGCAAGAACGATGAATCATAGTAACCAGGTAAGTGCATTTGTAACACAATTTCTTCACGCACCCACCCTATTACGGACAAGTGACAGATGCCAGCCGTTCGACCAGTTGTTCCATGATAAATGGCGGCATTGGCATTGTCCAGTCATATTTTCTTTAATTTCGTTTGTGATTAGTTTACTTTGTTAATGTAGTGATGAGTTATAACATATTAAATAATTTGTCTGATTCACAAAATGATTTTAGCTGCCCTAAATTCTAAATTTAGGAACCCACGAAAACCTAACCTATTACACATTTCAATTTTTGTTTCTCAGACTTCAAGGGTATATTTTGAATAAATAAAATTAATTCACTTTATTAATGAATTGTTCCACTCGACTAAATATTTAAATTTGAAAAACAATTTTGTACCTTCCAAACGAACTGTACAAGCTTTTTTATTTGAAATACATATAGTCACTCCCAAATTGTGTGAATTTCCTTTGGAATTGATAAAAATATATGAATTTCATTTGCTCATTGGCCATTATAGCTACAGTTTCAGTGAAACTGTATTAAGAATGAATTGTTTTGTATACCAAGCTCTGACCTTGATAATCAACAATATACTTTTTTTACATCTAGAATAGATGAGCTGGGTGATATAAAGTTGTTATAGTTGTTATAGTGATTTCATTACAAAGTTAAACAACAAAAGAAAATTTCTTATAAATATTACGTACTGTACTTACAATTTATTCGCGTGGTTTGTCTATATTTCAAATAAAGTATTTTTTATCATTATATTCCATAGTATTATTTCTTCATGTCAAAATAATACCATTGTTATGTCCAATATGAGATTGTCCACCATGGGGATATCTGAAACGGTAATAGATAATTTTTAGTTAAATGGGAAAAATGTTGCGTAAAAGAAGGGCCATCTGTATGGAAGTACGTTTTCAAATTATTTTGTAAAAACGAAATCTTTCAATTTCTAGTTTGATTTTTTCTGGTGTTTTCGTCAGAGCTGGAACAAAGTACTGACGATTACGCCAGAAAAAATAAAGTGGAAAATTCAGTTTTTAAAGAATAATGTGAAAACTAAAATTATATTTGGAATTTTCATAACTCCATATGTAAATGGGTCTTTTGTTGCGCAACTTTTTACCCACCTTTAACCAAAACTGTATCTATTTCCTTTTCAGATATCCTCGTGGTGGACAACCTTATCTTGGACTCACTGTATATCTAATGGATATCCCAAATGTAAATATAAGATATCCTATTGATATCTATGGTATATCAACAAGCTATCTAGTGGATATCTTCACCGACATCCATAAGATAGCTACTATATCCTGGATATAGGCGGACATATGGATATCTATTGGATGTCTATACGATATCCATCTATCTCCAGTGGATATACTGGATATCCATAAATATTATCCTGTGGATGTCTAATGGATATACTGTGCTGTCTGGGTAAAAGACTATGAAAATCAGCACTGTTTGAAATATCCTACTGGCCTTTATTCAATATATTTCTGACATAACAGAAAACTCCAAGAAGATTATTCTTTGGGTTAGTTCAAAGTTGCAACAATCCACCCCCCCCCCCCCCCCAAATATTCAAGATAGTTAGTAGTAATACAATACATCTCACCTGTATATTATCAATCCCCAGTTCTCCATTGAAGGAAATTTGGAATACTCAAGAGCAACTTGGTGAAGCTGAGTATTTTTCATCTCCTCATACTTTACGCCAGTCCACTCATCCATCACTTTTACCAAATCTGGGGTATAAGTTGAAGCGGTGCCAGTATATTTTTTCAACTCTGGTGTGGTGTAAACCTTATAAATTGCATTTTCATTACCAGGTTCAAGTTTTGAAATTATGAATCCAACTAAGTAAGTAGGCATGGGTGGAGTTGATACAAACTCTACAGCAGTTAATCTGAAAGAGATAATTCATCATTTCATATGAGCAATACAAAATAATCCAATTAATCAGAGTATCGTTATCTCTATTCTAACGTTCACACATAAAGGGAAATACTGTAATGTTTGGAAATTATCGCGAAAAACAAATTGGCACTATTTTAAAAATTTTATTCTGTGTTGTTATTATTTTTCGAGGCAAGTCATCGGCCGAAATGCAGATAGTTCTGTAGAACCTTTCTGCTCCCTGCTCTCTATCTTGTGAGTACTCCGGATCTTCTGATGGAATTCTGGAGATTTTTCATGAAGTTTACCTGTAGGGTGATATCTTCTGCACTGTAAGCTGTTTCATCATCCTCATCACAGAACCTGCATAGTATGGACATGGTGTATCCCAGCAGATGCAGATCTTTTCGTACGTCTCAGGACTTTCATTTACAACGATTTCATAAACGATTTGTATTCTGTACCATGGTACAATACTATTAGAAGAAAAAATTGACACAATGAATTCAATGAGTACTTGATGAATCTATTCGACTCCCATACCCCAATGAGAAATGTTATGTTGAGTAAGCCCAAAGCGTCCTGGCATCACTTAGGTAGGTAGCTTTACATCCAATCGCTTTACGTCCAATCGCGCGTGTTTTGGCCTGTACCGTTAATCGTAGAGGATAAAACTGCTAGTGTAAATCAAAATGTGTCAAGTTTCACTCCTGCTAGTCGTAGCTCGTGGAATGTTGAAAAGTTCAACAGTTTTATAGACTGTTTGACCAAAATGAACAAAATTAAAAACAGAAAACGAAAGAAAAATGTACCTTTATTTTTCGTTTTCGGTGTGCCTGGCCTATCTGAATACTTTAAATAATCGTCAAAAAAGGAGTTGTTGGGTAAAAGCATGGATGGAAAATCGGAACAAATATGGGCATATGCCTTTGATAAATCATGTTTTGGATTGACGTGGCCTTTACTTGATGGAAATTCATAGTATATGACACTAAGGTAAAGACGATTACATTTCCACAGATGTATTGTCTACGCGACATGTTTCGATACACTGTATCTTTTTCAAGCGAATGTAATACATTAAATTATTCTACCTTGAACATTACTTAAATACCCTTCTCAACAATTGAGGTAATTAGGAGCTACCTATGATAAAAATAAAATTGACAATACAATGTAGGTAGGTACCTGTAAATCTCAAAACATATCTACTACTTAATGAGTTGAAAAGGTTTAACAAAGGGGAACTATTAAGATCCAATTGATCATTTAGTAAACAATTCGAAATTTTCAATTTATTAATTTCCAAGAATTTTAAATAATTAAGTCTAATACCCTTATTTTCAACATGAAGGATTTCAAAGTTTCCATCGAAGTCATGGTCTTCTTCCAAAATATGATTGGCATATGTTGAATGTGTTTTATTATTTACAAAATTCATACGGTGCTCACGTACGCGGCTTTTGAATGGTCTACCAGTCTGGCCTACATATACTTTGGAACAAGATCCACAATTCAATTTATAAACTCCTGATTTTTTATATTTTTGTGTTTTATCTTCATTATTTTTAATAAACCTTCCCAACGTGTTATCTGTTCTGAATGCTACTCTTAAATTTTGTTTTTTCAAAAATGACGCAATTTTTTCTGAAAAAACAAAAATTAAAAAAGCATTTACCGAAAGCTATAGAAAAACAATTAAAAGGCTCAGAGTGGGTCTTCACCACTATAACAAAAAAGTTGCTACCCTACAAGCAATCATCCAGTCATTGAAAGGAAAGGTTTCAGATGAAACTTTGGAGATGCTAAACCAAATAGGACCAAATGAAGAATTTCTTCAAAGGCAGCTTCATAATAAACACAAATATGGCAGTGACTTTAAAACATTTGCTCTTACTCTGCATTATTATTCAGCAAAAGCATACGTTTCATAAGAAGAACTTTTAATTCTGCACTTCCACACCCCAAGACACTCTCGAGATTGTATAAAAATTTGAACGGAGAGGCAGGTTTCACATCTGAAGTGTTTAATTTACTAAAAATAAAAGTTCAAAACACAAACCATAAGCTGCTATGCAATTTAACTATGGATGAGATGGCAATATGTCGACATGTACAGTGGGACGGATAAAAATATTATGGTTACGCGGATTTTGGAGTTGAAACTCAAACTGACTGCAATATAGTTGCTAAAGAGGCATATGTTTTCATGCTAGTATGTATAAATCAATCCTGGAAACTTCCTTTGGGATATTTTTTAGGTGTACAAAAACAGAATTTACTAGTTCAGTGCCTGAATTTTTTGCATGAAACAGGTATTTATGTAGTTTCAGTAACATTTGATGGGCAGCAAATAATGTTACAATGGCAAAAAAACTGGGTTGTAAGTTTGTACTCAACAATTTGAAATCGACTTTTATCGATCCTAGTTCACAACGAGAAATTGCTGTGTTTATTGACCCCTGCCGCATGATTAAATTGATACGCAACACATTAGGGGATAAATTAGTTTTAATTGATGAAAATGGTGATAATATCAAATGGGAATATATAATAAAATTAAATGAAATTCAAGAAGAGGAGGGTGTCCATTTAAGTAACAAGTTGAGAAAATCACATGTACTATTCAAAAATCAAAAAATGAAGAAAATGCTAGAATTTTTAAATGAAACATTGCATATCCAACAATTTAAAGATTCCGAAGCTACGGATAAATTTATTAGGATCGTGAATAATTTGTTTGATGTTTTTAATTCACGAAATATCTATCAGGCACATTACAAAAAGCTTTTGAATGGTGATAATTATAATTGTATTAAAAAGTTTTTAACAGAAACCTCACTGTACTTCAAATGTTTGAAATTAACGGATGGCACCCTTCTCATTGAAAGTAAAAGAAAAATGGGTATTCTGGGATTTATATTTTGCATTGAGAGTTTGAAACATTTATACTCACAATTTATCATAAAGAATGAATTAGTGTACATCCCAACGTATAAACTCAGTCAGGATCATGTAGAATTGTTTTTTGGTTTGATTAGATCTATGGGAGGTTATAACAATAATCATACAGCCAAACAGTTCAAAACTGCATATAAAAAAATACATTTGGAATTAAGGGATTCTTTCATGGGTAACTGTATACCGTTAGAAATGATTGCTGTCATGAAACCATGTGATGCTTTTAATAAATCATGTGGCAAGGAAAGGATCGTTGAAGGAGAAGAAAATATGTTAAAACATGTTGACAAATTTACCAAAAAGTTATCTACAAATTTGTCTGCATACAAAGAAAAAGTAGTAATATACATGGTGTCCGGTAAACCTTGTACAATATTGAAACTGGTGATAGACCAGGTCATGACTGTACAGAATATCGGAATTTCACCTCAGTAAAAATATCACCGTTTTCGAGATAATGGGCATTTTAAGAATTTCTGGAAAATCGCTACCCAACCTTGGATTTTTGAGTGCCATGTATTACAAATTGGCTTGAATCCAAATATCTTTGCTGCTGAAGATTACTGATGAGTGATGCTTCTAGACGTACAGTTTTTCAGAAAGTGAAAACATTTTTCAAGAAATGAGGGTAAAATGACAGATTTGAGTTTCATCAATATTTTTAAAAAAAGTTTGACATTATTATCTGAAAGAAACATAACCAATTAGAAGTGAACATTCATTTCAAAAGAATGCTCATTTTGTCCAGACTATCTACCATGGTATAAAACAAACTATAATTATTTTTGGAAGAAGTGGTTTCCATTGAATTAGGCGTGGTTTTAATCTAGGCTTCTATCAACTTTTATTCAAGAAAAAAATGAAACTACCCAACACCAAAACTACGTCACAATCACACTCGACGCGCGTTTCGCCAACAAAGTTAGCATTTTCAGGAGCTAAAAGTAAGCTCTTAAGATTTTAAGATTGTGATGTAGTTTTGGTGTTTGGGTATTTTATTTTTTTCTTGAATTGTATGTACACCAAAGGTTCCAAAATATTCATTTATTTGATCAACTTTTTTACTTACGCCCAAAAATTATTTTATTTAGATTTTATCAAGATAAAATGAGGAAATAATTATTAATAATAAAGAATAGACTGCTTGGTAGCATTAAATAGAATGTCAATAAAATTAACTTTTCATGTAATTAGGCCTAATAAAATTATCGAAATAAAATGTCGATAATCCGACATGGCACCGATTAATACGAATTCTTGTGATAAATGTCGTAATTGTCCAACATCCAGATTCCAACGAAGTTTCAGAGACCGACAGATATACAGGGTGTAACCAAATAAGTGCAAACTTTTTTAAGAGATGAAACCTTGTCGAAAATTAAAAACTTTTTTTTGAACAACTTGTGACTTCTATCGTAGTTTTTTGAAATTATTCCGCTTGTTTCATTCAGTGGTATTCATTTCTTTGTCATGCCGTACATACGTTATACTCCCCGAGAATATGCGCATATGCACTACATTTATGGTGAATGTGGAGGTAGTGCTACTGCTGCAGCAGCGCTTTATGCAGAACTATATCCGATTGCACAATGCCACTCATAGAATCGCTGATTTGGGGGCTATAACCTATAACACATTTGAAAAGGTTCTTCTTGAAAATATGTCGTCTATGCGTACGAGTGGATGGAAAATAACATTTTTGTAATATTATTCAGTGCGATGTTGAATAATCGTTATTGTGGTTTATAGTGTATGTTGATTAAAAAAAAAACGTTGAATTAGTATTTAGGTAGTTCATTACATCTCATTGAATGCTTCTAAGCAGTTGATTCGTTATTACTCATAATTATTTAATCATTTCATCTTGATAGGATAAAAATAAAAGACATTACTGACAAAGTCTAATGGAGTTGATATTAGCTCAGAATAACATCACACTCTAATATTATCGAAATTCTACTCCCTCCAAAAATAATGATCGTATTTTTTATACCAAAGTAAAGCCTGAACAAAATGGGCATTCTTTTGTAATGAATATCCAGTTCCACTTGGTTATGTTTTTTCAAACAATAATGTCAAACTGTTGTTAAAAAAATGGGTGTAACTCAAATCTGTCATTTTACCCTCATTTCTTGAAAAATTGTATTGTTTTCTGAAAAACTGTTTCGTACGTCTGAAAGCATCACTCATCAGTAATCTTCAGCAGCAAAAATATTTAAATTCGTCCCAATTTGTATACATGGCATTAAAAATCCAAGGTGAGGTAGTGATTTTCCAGAAATTAAAAAAATGCTCATTATCTCGAAAACAGTGAGATTTTTACTAAGGTAAAATTCCGATATTCTGAACAGTCATGATCTGGTCTATCACCAGTTTCAATATTGTACAATGTTTACCGGACACCCTGTATATGTTAGGGTTTGTTGTGTATAAAATCATGAAAAATCTAAAATGTGAATAATGCTGATGGTCTTGTTGGTGATAAAGCTGATTATTTGATATCGTTTATCAACCAAAAAGATAGACCGAATTCTCTAACGTATCTCTCAGAGGATGTAATCGTGATATGCAGGACTACAGAAAAACTTTTACAGCATAACATAAGCAAAAAAGAATACATTAACATCGAAAAGTTACTCATACAAGTATTACATCATTTTTTACATAAAAATCTGTTTAAAAAATTGACACACCATTTTGAGGAACTAACTGTTTTGGATTCCTATCTCACGAATTTAATAAAATTAGTAGCTTCCAATTATATTAATATCAGAATTCACCATTATAATGAAACTTTATTAGATAAAAGCAATAGCAAAAGGACGGTTCATAACAAACTTACATTATTCTCTGGTTTTTAGTATATAGTCAGTGTTTATAAATTTGAAAATATGTGTGGGTTCATAGTTATAAATTCATAGTTTTTTGTGAATGAATATTAGTTATTATTAAAATGAACTATTTCATTTATTTTGGTATATTTATTTCTCCGAAAGTTTATTTCAAATTATAAGTATAAGAAAATTGCTGCAAAATACGTATATTGTGAAACATTTACATTAATGAATAGGTAAAGAATGGCGTTTCTTATCCTAAATCCAAATCCGCCCCTGTCTAGTCCCCCCTTTCATCAAACCCAACGAACCGAAAGTGGCAGCCGATGCACATCTTTTCATCGATACATGTTCTATCTCCTCTTTCTATAATCTAAGATCCAAACTTACAAACAATTTTGGGTGCATTGCAAAGAATTCGTGATACTGGGTCGTGTTTTCCACTCCCGTCGAACGTGCATTGAATCGTGCTCTTGTCGTTGATGAAGCAGTTCTGCAACTCCTCGACGAAGATCCATCAACAAGCACCGGTGTGATTAGTCGGATACTTGGTTTAACGCAAACTATGGTATGGCGTATTATAAACGAAAATCGTTTGCATCCATACCTTTTCCGACTTGTAACTTCCGTAACAAGTCCTAGAGCCATAAGACTTGCCACGTCGTCAGGAGTTTTGAGAATTGCTTCTTGACTACACCAGACAAGACCCTCATTTTCCCGAAATATTTTATTAACAGACGAGGATGTATTCACTATGGACGGGATCTTCAATTCACACAGTAGTCATCTCTTTCGCCTATTTCGGTCACAGTTTCGATTTTCCATAAACCTTTGGGCAGGCCTCTACAACAATAGGGTCCTATCCTTTACCAGTGGGGCTAACTTGTGATGCTTATTTGATCTTTTTGATGTATCAACTCTTTGATGATATACCATTGGCAAGGTTGATATGAATGTGGCTCATGCACGATGGAGCCCCACCAGTTTAGTCATGTGGTGAGAGACTTTTTGTACACCGAATGCTCACGCCGTTGGACAGGTCGGGTGCATACATTTCTTGGCCCCCAAGAAGCACAGATATTACTCCTATGGACTTTTTTGTGGAGTAACAAGAAAAGTTTGTTGTACGCTAACCCCATTGACTCGCTACAGGACCTAGAGCAAGCCATAAATAATGCCTCTAATTTCATTCGTGCTCAAAGGGACTTATGTGATTACGTACACGACAACCTCATTAGTTAGTTGGAATTGTGTATTGACGGAAACGGAGCAACATTCGAACATTTGCTTTAACATGATAACATGTCATTCTGTTGCGCTGTGTTATGTGATTTGCAAAAATATTTCATTTATTTTTGCCATTTTGTATTGGGAGTAACATCCCAACCTCACTACTAACCCCACCAGCTCTGTCAGTCCCAAACCTGATGAATGGGGAGGGAAAGTGAGCCTGCATACAGTTCAACGAGGCCAGTTTTTATCCAGTGGCGGCGCGTTCCTAAAAATCAATCAAGTAATTTTTTTGTTCCATTTTTGCAATTCCTTTTGGTGGGAAGAGTATACTGACAAATTTTGTGTAATTGGTGGTGAATCACCCTGTATAAAATAAATATACGAATTCCTGAATTATTTTCCCTTATATTTATTGAAATAAAAAATTAAAATACGCTCACCTATCTGATTCATTCGCTACGAATAAAGTTGGCGTATTTCCTAGCACTTGGACTGTATTAGGAATTGTGATGAAAATGTCAAAAGCTGCCTTGAATTCTGGTTCATCTAAACAAGGAAAAACTCTTCGGGCATAAGAAGGAGCCAGCTGAGTAGCAAGGATACATTCCACGGAGCCATTTCTCTCACAGTTGATCTTGTAAAGCCCGAATTCGCCAACGCTAGTAAACAACGCTTCGTAGTTTATCACCAGCGAATTCGATTTTTTGACAGTGGTGTTCTCCATACATGTTATCGTTATTATCTCCGTATTTGAATCTGCATTGGTCACGTTACAAAGTTTATCATTATCTCCGTTCAAAATTATCTTAGTTAAATTCAAATATGCTGGGGATGCATGCAGAAGGATGTATTTGCTTGCTTCAGTAGTCTGGAAGTTCATGACCACTGACCCAGTGAAACTGTTGCTGTAAATGTCGTTTATGTTAATACGTAAAATATAATTAATTGGCACAACGGTTTTCGGTAGACGATAATTCTTCACTACTTCGACAGATATTTCTGCAGAAACTAGACATAGTAGAACCAGATATTGTCCGATAATGTTTGTCCACGCCATTTCTTCCTGAAACAAATGTTACCACTATCAAGAGAGTTTTTTTAAACATTGGCATTGGTACATGCGTCCTACGTTAACGTGCAAGTTATTGGAATGAAAATCGCATATTTCAAATTTTGTATTCATCGTACACAAGCTACCAAAAATATTTATATCTTGTTCATCGTAATAAACCTTACTCGTACTAAATCTTTGTCTGACTCAACTTCCCACGTCCGTCCGAATCCTCTTCCTTATAGGTTTGGAACCTTAAAAATATCGAGAGCTCCTGTGGCATCTACAGCTTCTGCCCAATTATAGGATTACTTAATAAACATTACATTTGAGTGTGAAATGTGAAGTAGTAATAATAAATTAACAATTTTGATAGAGATTATAGGTTAGTCAGAGTGTGAATTGGAAACGATTTGTCTGAATAGAATTTCAGTGAGTAAAATAATGTCAGCGGAGCAAGGATTATTATAATTTCTGCAAATAGAATTTATACGAAAATGAAAGTGATGGTCTGTATTCGATACATTGAAGTGGAACGTATTGTAACGAACTGGAGGCCGGTCCTGTCGCCTCATTTACATTTTACACCGGCGTTCATCCGATGAGTCATCGCTTTGGTATGCCATTCGGATTTCTAGAACGCCCAGAGCCATCTATTCGAATCTATTCGAATCTAGAATCTGTAGAACAATCGCCAGAGTGAGATCTACTTGGATATAAATAGACAGCCCAGATCAGAGAGGGGCAGATACAGTCTGCTTTCAAATAAATAGTTTGATACAATTCATGATAGATGGTGATATTAGAATTTATATTTTATCGGGAATTATATATTTGACTTCTATCACTAGTTGGAAAAGCAAAATTAATGCATTATTAGTTGTTTTGTTTATTTTTTTGGATAATTCTGGCCCGTATGAGCATTTAAGTTGTTTGATATGTCTAAAGGGTATTTGATATATATCCATCATTCAATGTCATACAGTTTATATCTTTCGAAATGGGACTTTTTTGTCCTCTATTTATTACTGTTTTTTTTAATAATTTCATCTAGTAGTTTTTTATATTCTGTGTACTCTAGAGTTGAAGTGTTTCATTATTGGGATCTTTTTTCAATTCATCATCAATCATTTTTTTTATTAGTCGATTTCGTTATCCAATTTCTACGTTTTTTCTCACTGCCTTCAATCTTGATATATCTGGTAGACATTTCCACTGCATCTTGTACAAGATCTATGAACTTTTTGATTGCCTCTTGAGGACCTTGTGCCTTGAAGACACATTTTACCATATCCATATTTGGTAGTATTGTTTTCTCATCTACAATTTCATTGATCTCTGTGAAAGTGTTCTAGCTGTTTTGGAAGTACTAATTGAACTAAGATCGTGGAGTGATCAGTTATGCAAGTTTGTATCATCATTGGAAAAATGGTATAATATGTGTTGTTTTTGGAATGTACACGGAAAGAAATGGTCCAAGTAAAATGTTTTCTCGACTTTTTCTCGATTGTGGTAAGAACATTAATACCTATATATAAAAAAATAACATTTTGTCTCTAAACAAATGAGTATTCTGAACGCATATAATATTGTACATAATAATATTGTACATACAGCAAGTACTTCGAACATTAGATAATTCACTTTGAATAATGTCAACATTTTACTAGCGCTAGAAAAGTGTATATTCAAATTTATCTATTTTGTGTTTCTGAAAAGTATATCATTACAACAGGGACTCGTGTTACAGGCATAATACAACAGTTTATTTGCAGTAGAGCATGGTGTTCCTGAGATAATGAAACTGTTCACCTACTTGTTGATATGCGACCAGTTCGGGATCAATCGGTAGTAACCGTTGCACTGATCATCAACGTTTTCGCAAAACTGACCTTATTCCAATTCCTGCATTTGAGTTAGTAGTTGTATGTGGATGTGTTACATCGTGTGCCGGAATTATACTATTATTACTGTTGTGAGTTGTGTGAATAATGTTAGTTTGATTTATGTATTTTACTTGTTGGTATGTAGAACGTGGATTTTGACCTAACATTTCTAGAGTATTGACATTGTATGTATAATAGAATCAGGAGAATTTTCCAAAAGACTGAACAACAGTTTTGTTTCAATAAAAATATTAAAAATTTACATATTTATTTAATTTCTTCATCTTTTATTTTCAGTTTTCAGAAAGTTCTAATTCTACATTATGTCATGCATAACTTGGATTTGTTATGATCATAATGAGGAAAGACATTAGCTTGCCTGCTTGTTCATTCATACTGATGAATAGAAACAGATTCAAGAAAGCTCCGAAATTTTTAATTATGAAACAGGTTGAACTGGGTGATCCAGTAAGGGTATGGCCAGAGGCGATGATTTGTTTAAAAGAACCGTCAAAATGTTTTGTACTTCTTTCCACATCAACTTAGAGTTCAAGAAAAAGTATTGTCATAAAACTGCAATCTCTTTCTCCAGTTTTTCTTGAGTTGTGTATTTTGCTAGCCTGTATATGCCATGCAAGTACGTTTTCTTATAGTATAAACTGAATCATTGCTACCTTGGTGCAACCGAACCTTTCATATCATTTTAAATTCAAGAATGAAATGAATGTATTGAAAATAAGGCTTTATAACAAACAAATGATCCTTCTTTGAAGAACTAATAACTCTAAACTGAGGGCAAGTGGATATTTAAATTGAGTCCGTTGTATACCAAAGATGGAATGAAAGCAATTAAAGGTGAGACAATAATGAACTACCCAAAAGTGAGTCATTTGATAATGCCAAGTAAACTAATATTACTATAATAATTTTAAAATGTTGCTGCAGTAGAATACTGTATAGTAGCAACTAATATATTTTTTAGTAGATTTAAGTATATGAGTTATTTGAGAGTGAATCATTCTTCATCAATGGTAATTTTACTTGTCACTAATAGTTATCAAACTGAGCATCTACTGCAAATAAAACGTAGATTGAGGCTTATAAAATAAAAAGTTTGCTTCTAGTAAACAGTTTAATATCGTTAGGTTACATTGCGTTCCTGAAATTACATCAATAACAGCAAGTGATCAAATTCAAGAATCAAATTTTTCTTGTGGCTAATAAAGCGTGTACTTGTCCCATATAGTATGCAAATTTTCACTTGGTGGTATGCAACTTTTATTGCTACTATTAAATTTTTTCCCATGTATGAAAGTGTGGTCATTCATATAAAAAAGTTTGTGAAGATCAAATCGTCTCTTGTCTATACATTATAGTTTGAAATTGTTTTCCGAAATTATACCATATATTCCTATAATTTTTCTTTGGGATTATTCTCAACTAATATTCCGGGGATGATGTTGGAATATTATAGGAATTTTTTATGTTGAATGTCTGAGGAATATTGGCGAAACATTCTCAATGCAATATTGTCCTCACAATATTCAGCAATATTGGTCAAATATTGTTTGCACATTTTAAAAATAGTATTGGTAAACTATTCTTGAAGCAACTTCAGTTCTCCTTCAGTTAATCAATGTGATACCAGAGTCTGCCCTTTGGTTGCCATAACCACTAAGTAAGCTGTGAGAAGTATTTAATATATTTTCTTAGGTTTTAGAAGACATTCTATTTGCAGTGTTTTTATCTAGGTTTGATCATAGCATATTTTAATATGGTTTATTGAATATTCGGGGACTATTCAAAATTCAATAATGGCAGTTGATATTCTTTGTAATATTTACATTCATGTTCATGAGTTGAACCGCGTTGAGAGTTTATAACTTGACGTTTCGGCTCCTGCTTTGGAGCCATTTTCAAGAGAATGACTACAAGGCCTCTATCTGCCTACTCCTCGTGTCTTTGTAATATTGTATCAATATTGTTATCTCAATATTAGCGTGAGGTTTTCATAATAATTTTAATTAATATGAGTTAATAAAATTTGTTGAATATTCGTGAAATAATATTCAACCAATGTGCTATAAAATTGGATATACAACATTGCTTTGTATCCCCAGAATCGATATGAGTGGCACATTGGGATTGCAATATTTATTCTAGATCTAGACAATACTGTATTATTAATATTGGAAGAAATTATTCAATCAATAATGACCCAATATTATAGAGTGTTCCAAATTAAGTCGGCACCATTGCCAAATCCGTTATTATTGATGCTATGAATTCGGTTAAATGGGCAAACTAGTAGCATTTTTAATGGCCTCTTCGATACCGAAAACAAAAAAAATCGCGTTTTCAGAAAAAAAGTAGCATTTATTTTGTGAATCAAAATATGTCTGCTGTAATGATAACTTTGAAGCCGTTTTTGTACAGAACAGAAAATACTGGAGGGCCATATGAATGTGGTTGGAAAAAATGTGTTTGATTCGATAAAACACAATCATTATGAGCAATCAAGTTGCCTTGAAACTTTGTTGAAATACTATTTGTCAAATATTCTCAAGTATATCATGACAATGTCATAAATTATTGTAACTGTCAACTACTGTTCCAATATTTTTCGAGAAAAATGTGATATGTTAGAATCCTACTTGGTTTGCCAGAAAAATAGTGTAAGAGCACTCCAACACTACAGCAATTCATTCCCCGATCGTGAATTACCTAATCGGCGTTTTTTGCTGTGCGTCATCGTCGATTCAGGAACAATGACAAAGTTTTTGAGAAGAGGAGAACTAAAAAACGTTTTGTAATATCTGAAGATAAAGAAATTGACGTTTTATCCTACTTTGAGGTATATCCAAATAATTCCATCAGATTTTTATCTAGTGAAATAGCAGTTCCACTGTCTGGTATTCAACGAATTCTGAAGATTTCCCCTTATAAGTTAAGACCAGTGCAAACACTAGAACCTGGTGATTCTGAGAGACGATTGGGGTTTTGTCGGTGGTTTAGGAATAAATGCAGACAAGATCCAAACTTCTATAGAAATATTTTATGGAGCGATGAGGCTAATTTTTCAAATCGTGAGATGTATAATAGAAAGAATTTTCATTATTGGAGTAGACATAATCCATTTCTAGTCCATCCCTACAATCCGCAAAGACGATTCAGTATTAATGTTTGGTGTGGTTTATTTAGAGACAGAATTATCGGTCCATTTTTCTACCATGGTTTTTTGAACGGACCCCGTTACATTAATTTATTAACAAGAGTGTTGGAAGAGTTTTTTGATGATCTTGATCTGGAGGCTCGTCAGATGATCTATTTTCAGCAGGATGGAGCACCAGCACATAATGTCAGTGGCGTAAAAAGAATGCTGCGAGGCTGTTTTGGAAACAGATGGATTGCTACAAATGGTCCTGTTAAGTGGCCCCCTCGTTCACCAGACATGACACCTCTACATTTTTATTTTTGGGGATTTCTGAAAAATGAGGTGTACAAAATAAAACATAATAATGTATATGACCTGAAAAGTTATATTGAAAATATAATTAATATAATTGATGGCCGAACTGTGTTGAATGCCACACGTAGTGTCAAAAGAGTCCAAATATGTGTTCAACAAGAAGGCGGTGTTTTTGAACATTTACTCGATATTTTATAGCGCTTTATCAAATCCGTTTGTTATAAATGTTTCCTATTAATAAAACTGTCTTATTTTGACCTTTACGAAAAACAGTCCAATGAGATTTGTTGTTGAGAATGTTATTACCAATCGAAATGCATGAAACAATATAGAGTGTTCCATTGAAAAAAATATCATTTTATGAAATATTCTGAAAACGCGACTGTCATTTTTTTTTTTGTTTTCGGCATCGAGAATGCCATTAAAAATGCTACTAGTTTGCCCATTTAACCGAATTTGTAGCACCAATAATAACGGAGTTGGCAATGGTGCCGACTTAATTTGGAACAGCCTGTATATAACAATCTACATTCAGAATGGGTTGAACCAATATTCCACCAACATTATTAATATATTATTTTTTCAATATTCACCCTTGTTGGATCAATATTATTTTTTCATTTACATTAAATCTACATTGACTCAATATAAAACCAAGATACAGCCAATGATGTGCTAGTTGGGTACTAACATTTCTTGCTGTAGTGTCTCTGGAGTCACGATGATAAATGGGCCCTATCAGGGGCGGCCTTTGGGGGTGGCGAGCAGGGCAACCCAAGTGGTAAAATGTACTTGAAATTAATCCACTTGGTTATTTATTGCCATGTGGAAGTTATAGCTGGAATCTGATCTTGTGAGATGCAACATCGTCTTGTGTTCAAGCAAGATCTTTTTTTTTGGTTTGTTACAAAAGTTATACGCTCTGTTTGCTGGCTCGAGTCACAAATGGGCTATTTTAAAAACACATGGGAAATCTTTATCGCTTAAACCACTTTCCGAAACTTGATGTAAATTTTTTGTTTTTGTAAAATTTGTTTTTACAGATCTCCCAGGGAAGATTGTCAGTTGGTTAGTGAATGCCATTCTATAGAAAATTACATAACTACATACGAATTTGTAATTTCTCCTGTCATATGGTATGACATTCTTACGAAGTGTCATAAGAAAAATATAGCAAAGTGAAAATATACACCTAGATGCGGCTATTCGACACCTAGACGCATTTACACAATAGCTTGATGATTCGTGAAAACGATTTCCAGTCATCCTTGGTAACTGCGAGATAAATAGCTAATGAAAATGATATTGAGAAAAAGTTTAAAGTCCTGAGATGTAGACGAATTAGAAGAAAATTTGATTACAAAGGGTAGATGAACTCCTGAATTATCTTCGGAAGATATTTTCAAAATAAACTGTTTTTTCTCCAAATGACATTAAAAGCGGCCTTTTAATGGCACTTGGCAGGCTTAGAAGTTGTACTTTTAATGACTAGGCAGAAAAAGTCCACTTTTACTGCCTAGGCAGAAAAAGTTCGTTCAATTTCTTTGAAAGATCGGAAAAATAGACAATCAGCACATTTTCAGAGAAAGATCCTATATTTTTCTTCTGTCTATATTCCATGAATCTGCTGAACAGGAGTTCATATACAGTTCTTGAATTTTCCGGTAAAAGGTTAAATTCCACATCTCGCGCCTGGTCTCTTATCTCAGGTGGTGTTAATTGCATCAATTCATCCTCACTTTGCAGTAAATCCATTTCTAACATGACAACTTTTCAAAATTGACAATGACAAAGTAAACAGTAAACAAACATATTCAACAAACGTCATCAGCGGTAAACATAGTAACGCAGGGCCCAGTTACCTTTGATAAAATAATTTAGTTATTTGGATATTGATAATGAAACGCAATTTAAATATGAAAAAGTCGATTTTGCGTGGAATTGGAACAAATTTGAAGAAAAAATTATATGTTTCACACGGCAGAAAAGCTTTTATGCCTAGTAAAACAAATAACTATTTATGTACCTAATTGTCCACAATATTACGAAAGTAACTAACCAGTTTTGAAGAACTTGAGCATCATGAGAGCATATTTGGTTTCTCATGTATAGCATAAAATAATTAAAGGAAATGACTGAATTTAAAATTTTGAAGCAATGCAGTAACTTGCAAATATCCCTGACAGTAGGAGATATAAAGGAGACGATGACATCATTTCGCTACTCAAATATACAGTGTAACCCATTTAAGATGGAAGCACCCTCACTTACATTTTTCAACCGATTGGAATGATTTTTCTTTTGTTAGGTAGATATCTAAAAAGTCTATTAGGACACCAAATTTCATGAATAAATCTCAATTTCCAGCGCCAACTAACCTAATTTTTCAAGGTCAAAAATGTAAAAAAATTACTAGCGATTTTTTTTTTAATCTGACTACACCACTGGATTTGCGACATCTTCGAATGATTTAGATGTGAATTACGTTGAAATGCGTTAATCAATAAAAAAGTTATAAAGGAATGAAATTTGAAAAATATGCCGTTTAATCAACCCACCAATTCAAGTTCATGAATTTTATGAAAATTCTGAATACACCACTGGATTCAAGATGTTTTGAAATATCACTGGTCACAGTTTTATCGAAATCTGTTCTGTAATAAAAAGTTATAAGGGAATAAAATTTGAAAAATATATTGTAAAATAGAATGTTAACAACGTTCTAACACCACTGTTGATTATTGAAAAAATTATTGCGGTGATTATTGCAATGTCCTACAATTATAACATCTGAAAATCATGATGGTAAAAATAGGTATTTCTCGAAGTGGAGTGAATACATAAACAAGTACAATCAGGAGAGAACTCCTGGTTAATTTTCATGAAAACAATTTCAACAGTATAAGACAAGTCTAATGTACTCCCAATTATAACGAAAAAAATATGCAATGGATAATAATTATTATCATTCCAGTAGGTAACATCAGCTGTGATTTCTTCCTTTTGTTGAATAGCAAAAAATGAGAGCAATTTTAACTGCCTGTTATTCAGAATGCATTAATGAAATAAACAAGTTAGCTGTGACTTACAGTTTCTCATCTATGTATTTGTGCATGAATTGTCATTTTGCTACGCACCATTAGTGAACTGATATAAAACTGAATATAAAGACAGATAATGACTCAATTGTCAATTCAAGAAAAAATGAATGATTTCCGGAGTGAAAGAGCAGTAACTAGAATATTCAATGAAAGACACCCAAATCGTCCAGCCATAAATAACAGTACGGTACATAAAATAAACCAAGTTTTCAATCGGACTGGAGCAGTAACCACATATATTTCAAAGAACAATATACGAAGAAGGAACGAAAATAACCAGATTATATTAGATTACTTAATCCAAATATTAGTTTGAGGGTTGCCAGCTTAGATTTAAACTTACCAAGGGAGAATGTTAGGCGATGTCTGAGGAAAAATAAATTGAGGCCATTTAAACCAAAGTTTTACATACTCTGGAACTAGATGATCAAGAAAAACGTTTGGAATTCTGCTTAAGGGCCCAGGGCGAGTATCTTAATGACAGACATTTTTTAAAGAAAATTTTATTCAGTGATGAAGCTAGTTTCACAACACATGGAGTGGTTTCATCACAAAATATTCGCTATTGGGCCACTGAAAATCCTAACTGGGTGAAAGCTGTAAAAGGCAGTATTCAGAAAAAGTGAACGTTTGGTGTGGAATACTGAATGAAAGGATATTTGGACCATTCTTTTTCGACGGCAACATGAATGCCGCAATTTTCCTACAATTTTTGAGGAATGAATTTTCGGACGCAATAGATGAACTTCCCCTTGCAGAAACAATAAATTTTTATTTTCAGTTAGATGGTTGTTCCATACATAATGCAGGAATGGTGAAGAGTTGGCTGAATCAAAATTACCCTAATCGTTGGATAGGAAGGGGAAGTACATTAATTGGATGGCCACCAAGATCGCTTGACGTTACTTCACTCGATTTTTTCCTTTGGGGTTATGTTACACAAAAGGTTCACAAATCACGACCAAGGAATCGAGTGGAACTGTGCAGCAGAATTCAGCAAGCTTGCGATGCAATTACTCCACAACAATTGAGGAATACTTTAAAAAATATTCGTAAGCGATATGATCAATGCATTGGATGGAAGTTTGGTTTCCAATACGGTATCTTCTTGGTTTCTATTTTCATATTGTTTGTGAATGAAAGATTGTTTTCCGCTAGTTTGTAGCAATTATAAAAATGTACTTACAGTTATTTTTTGTAGATTTATTTGAAATTATTGACACTAAAGTTTGTTGTGATAAACTGATTGATTGATATGGTTCGACATACATAGGAAAGGAAATTGATTCTCCCATAAATGTTTCATGAATAAATTTATTTGAATAATATTTTGTTGAATATTGCCCCTTATCCAGTGGTGTAGTAAGAACGTTGCTAAAATTCCATTGAAAAACATATTTTTCAAATTTTATTGCTTTATAACTTTTTTATTGCGTAACAGATTTCGATTAAACCGTGATCAGTAATATTTCAAGATATCCTGAATCCAGTGGTGTATTCAGAATTTTCTTAAAATTCCTGAACTTGATTAAACGGCATATTTTTCAAATTTCATTACTTTATAACTTTTTTATTGATTGACGCATTCCAACGTAATTTACATGGTAACCATTTGAAAATTTCACAAATCCAGTGGTGTAGTCAGATTTTTTTTCTAAAAAAATCGCTAGTAATTTTTTTAGATTCTTGACCTTGAAAAATAAGATTAGTTGGCCTTGGAAATTGAGATATATTCATGAAATTTGGTGACGTAATAGACTTTTTGAATGTCCACGCACTGAAAAAAATCATTCCAATCTGTTGAAAAATGTACGTTTTATAAGGGTGCTTCTATCTTAACTGGGTCACACTGTATAAAAGAAAAATATTCAACCGAAATATACCCTACTATCGAAGTAGTCCTGAGAATTAAAGACACAGACAGTAGTACAGTAGTAACAGATGCGTCTGCAGGAAGGCGTTTTTCGAGGTTAAAAATTATTAAAGCATATTTGCGGAATACTATGACACAAGATCGGCTTCAGCGTTCAGCCAATAGATTACCATGATTTAATTCATGATGTCAGTATCAGAAAAAGCAGCAAACATCATTTCTAAATCTAAATCCTTGATTATTTCATTATTAATGCACCTTAGTTTGTAGATTCGTTATCTTTATGTTTATTATTTTTTTGTTAATTTCCAAAAACATATTTGAAACTCTTGTATTTGTTCAAATTTGCATTTCTCGACAAAAATCACTAATTCTTCAAAACAAGGGCCTCGTAAAGATCTACTTGCCCGGAGCCTCGAAAGTGCAAAGGCCCTATAAATGTACACAATTTCAACTAAAGATCGGCCCAAAATTGTAGTTCAGGTAATATAACACAATATGGGTTCACCCAATATCTGAAACCACACCCCTGCACTTTCAGGCTTTTTCATGTACGTATAATGAGACCCAAAAACGAAAGCATCCACAAAAGAAGTTAATGGAAAGAGATAAAAAAGTGAACCTGTCTCGAGTGTATGCCTACCTTGTCAACACCAATCAGACTCGTCCGTCGCTCTGGAATTATTTTCCAAAGTTTTCTCACAAACACCTGTGAAACTCACTACTTGTCTTCATATACAAACAAACTAATGACGATTACTATCAAAACAAATACATATTCGTTTCTGAAATCGACTATTATCGATAACAATATATCATATAGAGCACGTTTATGGGTCTATGTATTTTCAAAGCACCCACTGAATATGACGACGAAAACTATCTAAAAATTTTATTTTGTAACAATAGACTTCAAGTTCTGAGACATTTCATCAATCTTGATATCAAATCAACATAGGAAATGTAAGAGTAATTATCTCTGATCGAACAGAGGCGTAGTCTGAGATGTGCTGAGAGCTAATGATAAACGTTTGTCACACATTGATAAAAAAGGTGTCGTTTTCTATCCAGAAACAAGACAAGAATTAATGAAGTATTTTTGCTATAAAATATATAAAGTAATAGTATCACAAAAGGGAAAGAATCATCTACTCCTCTTCAGTGGGACAAACACTAGCGGCCAGGGTCATCAGGGGCTGTCCGCAAGGGGGAGTCCTGTACCCACTGCTGTGGAACCTGGTGGTGGAGGACCTGCTAATTACAGTCGAGAGGAGTGGACACAGAACACTTGGGTACGCAGATGATATAGTCATTACGATCCAAGGTAAATTTAATAACACGGTTAGGGAAATAATGCAAATGGCCCTAAAGCTGGTCAGTACATGGATGGATAAGGAGGGCCTAACCATTAGTCCCTCCAAATCAACCATTGTAGCGTTTACCCGAAGAAGGAAATTAGAGAGCTTAGGACCTCTGACCCTCCAAGGTCATACAGCTGTCGGGGGAAGCCAAATATCTCGGGGTGATTTTAGACTCGAAGCTCACACGGAACCAACAGCTGGCAAAGGTTGCGACGTTGCAGATAGTCAGACGGGCACACGGAAAAACATGAGGGCTAAATCCCAAAATTATGTATTGGATATACAACATTGTTGTGAAACCCATGATCACATATGCATCTTTGGTATGGTGGACAAAGACAACACAAAAAATAGCCGCGGCTGAGTTGAGCAAGGTACAAAGACTTGCATGCCTTAGCATAACGGGAGCTATGAAAACAACACCAACATTAGCCATGGAAGCACTGTTGGACCTCCCACCGATTGAGATAACAATCATGGAAGAGGCAAGAATGGGACTTCTAAGGCAACAAAAATCGAGCAATAGATCGGATCACAACAAAATAAAGGATATAGTGGGAGGCAACATTCTTGAAATGGAACCAACGGACCACATGACTCCTAGATACTTCTTCAACATTAACTTTGAGGTTATCATACAAGATCGAATGGATTGGTCAGATGACATCAGGGGCAAACCTGGAGAGAAGATCTGGTATACGGACGGATCCAAAACCAGCGAAGGAACTGGTGCTGGCATATACAGTGAGGAGAGAAACTCCCAAATAAGCGTCTCACTAGGAACAAACACCTGCGTATTCCAGGCAGAGATGTCTATACTGCAATGTGCAAGAGAAATCAATATGAGAGAAATGCGTAATGCAAGGATCAAAATGTGCTCAAACAGCCAGGCGTCACTGAAGACTCTTATGAACCCGAAGGTGACATCAAGAATGGTATGGGAATGCCTAGAAGAACTGAGTGACCTCTCAGAACACAACAAAACAACTTTGATTTGGGTTACAGGACACTGTGGCATCGAAGGCAATGAAAAAGCTGATGAACTAGCCAGAAACATTTCATCAACTCCTTATATTGGCCCAGAACCCGCATTCGGGATTACAAAATCCGACATTCGAGGATGCATTCGGAACTGGATCAAACAGAAACAAAGGGAGAGGTGGAACGAAGCCCCTCTCATGCACCACGGGAAAACATACATTAAAGAACTGTCAAAACACAAAACTGAAGAACTACTCAAGCTGAGCAGGAATCAAGTTAGAACGATAACGGGCCTTCTTACTGGTCACAGCCCAATGAGAAAACACCTGCACAAAATGGGGCTGTACAACGGAGAACTTTCCTGCAGACAATGTGGCAAAGGGGCAGAAACATCCAAACACGAACTGTCAGAATGCGAGGCATTAGACCGCAAGAGACAGGCAATATTCGGGAAACCCAGGCTATCTCCCAAAGAATACAGCAGTCAACCGGTGAAGAACCTGTACAGACTGGTACAGGGGACTAGAGTTACGGAGTGGGTGCTGTGAAACCAACTGGAATGCACAAAAAGCCCAAGAGGCTGAGGTGCAGCTAGTGACAGGACCACGCATCCGAAGGAAAACAAATCACAAAAGTTATATTCTCATTTTGCGCTACAGTGTTGTAAAATGGATGAAAAATGCTTGCAAACATGACTGAAAACGGCCGAGTAGAAGCAGGAGATACCGGGAGATTAGGGGTAGCGTATTATCACGTAATCCGTTCATTAGAAGAATCCCCCTCATCTTCCTGTCTCTCCTACCACTTTCAGCCGTTTTCAGTAATGTCTGTAGGCATTTTTCACCCATTTCGAAGCATTGTAGCGCAAAATGAGAATTTACATTTTCAATTCTATTTTCAATATTTGCGAGGGGGAAACCGCTGGAGAATTTTGGTGTACAAGCCTTGGGTATTAGTGGTATTACTCAGGTATTAGTGGGGAATTAGTTGAAAATTATGGGTATTATTCAGGAATTAGGTGTATTAGTTAGAATAGAATATAACTTTATTCACAGCAGTAACTTAAAACAATCAAGACACAATACTCACACAGCGAAAAAAGTTATTCGACAACGATAAGTACACAGATGTACTTGTTTCGTTATAGATACATAATAAAATTGTAATTAAAAATACATGTGTTATTAATATTAAGTAAAAATTAAAACGTGCAGCAATTTTAAAAGTGGACGTGATACATAAAAATAAGTAAAATGGAACCATATATATACGCATTTCAGAACAGTTATTAGACAATATAGCAAAGGCAATAATATGATTTTTTTTATTCAAATAGACGCAGTAGTTCAAGTCGTTGACTTTGTAGGATATGTTCTTTCAAATCTCTTTTAAAGCAATTGATATTTATGATTGATTTTATACTTTCTGTAATTTGATTGTACAGTTTATGCGCAAAGTAGGTATATGATCTTTGAGTGATAGTCCTGACCATTAGGGATGTGGTATACTGATCTCTTTGGCGTGTGTGGTATTGGTGTGAGGAAAGCAATGCCGTATGTTTGTGTGGATGATATTTAGTGCTAAAGCATAAAAATACAACTGTCTTATGTCCAGTATACCAGTTTCGGTGTGTAAACGCTCAGAGGGATATCTGCTGTTTTTTGAAAATATTAATTTAAGAAAACGCCTTTGTATTACTTCAATTTGATGAATACGAGTATTCAAGGCTCCTCCCTACACCGCAATTCCATAGCGTATATGGCTTTCCACAAGTGAGTAATATAAAGTTTTGAGATATTTCAGTGGTAGGAGTTCCTTAAGTTTTCTAAATTTGTATAAAATGGTCCTCAATTTGTTGACGGAATATTTGATGTGGAAATCCCATTTCAAATGAGTGTCAAGAATTACTCCTAGGTATTCCACTTTCTTTTCAGGAAAGATACGAAAGGGTGGATCATTTCTTATAATCAGTTCATCGAATGGGGGTTCTCCAGCTGCATTACAACAGCACGGTTTTATCAATATTAACCGTTAGCAACTTCTTATCCAGCCAACATTTAATAAGTGAGAGCTCCGTTTCAACTTTAATTTTCAGGGAATTCCAGTTATATGCTTTATATATATATATATATATATATATATATATATATATATATATATATATATATATATATATATATATATATATATATATATATATATATATATATATTGAATAGTGTTGGTCCTAGCACGGATCCTTGAGGTACATACCCCACAGTCGATCACCTTATCACTGCTCAGTATATCATCAATTCTTACGGCCTGGCTCCTTCCTGTTAAGTAACTATTACATAATTTCAATATGTTGCCCCGTATTCCAGTATCTTCCAAAGACTGAAGGAGAAGATGATGACTGACAGTGTCAAAGGCTTTCTAAAGATCTATGAACACACACAGAGAGGTTTTCTTTTCATTTAAGGCCGGTAACTTTTGAGGTCAAGGTGAGAACAGCATCTTGAGTGGAGTTTTTTTCTCAAAATCTGAATTGACAGTTGGAGATTAATTTATATTTATTAAGAAAAGAAACGAGCCTATTTTTGATGATCTTTTCAAATATTTTTGACAGATGAGTAACCAGAGAGATAGGGCGATAGTTTGTGATAATAGACTTATATTATCTTATTCTTGAACACTGGCGTAATAATTGATTTTTTGAATTCACTGGGGAAAACACATTCTTCCACACATCGGTTGAGAATATGAGTTAGGGGATCTAGAATGTAAACTGATATTAGTTTTATAGTTTCTACTTTTGAATCGCCACAACCTATTGCCTTATTATTTTTCAGATCGAAGATTGTGTTTTTTAGTTCCATCTGGTCAATTGGTTCGAAAAAGAATGAGTTCAAAATCGGTGTTCTTTTTATTTTGTAATTATCGTTTTTCTTGATCTTGCCAGCAAGAACTTTACCCGTTTCTACAAATTCTGTATTGAATGCGTTTGCAATGTGCGTTTTATTGGTTATCTATAATAATTTTTTGTTTCTTTGTCTTGGATATTCGTTGTGTGATATCCCATAGATTTTTTGAATTATTTTGGTTTTTATCAATCTGTTTTTTATAGAAGTTGAATTTTGCTTTATGGATCAGTGGAGTTAGCTTGTTTCGTTATCTTTTGTATTCTTCCTTCAGTTCATTATCATGTGGGTTCTTTTGAAAACGGCGAAACAGTGTTTTTTTATTGATAGAATTCAGTAAACCATTTGTAACCCAGGGTGCTATTTTAGTGTTTTTTCTTCAAATGTGATGTTTGTCTGTGCATGCTTCTAGCACATTTATGATTAAGTTGATGAATTTCTTCGTTGCAAAGTCTGGAGTTGGCGCAGAGTAGACATCATCCCAGGAAATACCGATGAAGGCGTTGTGTATTTTGTTGGTGTTAATACGTTTAATGAATTTTTTTTTGTTAACATTTGTGTTCGTTTTTTCAGAAAATACTATCTGAAGTAAACTGGTGTAGTGGTCAGTAATTGTTGATTTTAATATTATGGGCAAAATATTTTCATTTGAAATTTATTGGGCATTAGTGGGTATTAGTCGGGAATTAGGGGTATCAGTCGAAAATTAGTGGGCATTAGTCGGGAATTAGAGGCATTACTCAAGTAATACATGGGTATTAATGAAATTATTTCGTTCGATAAGAGGACCAAAAAAAAGGTCGGGGAATCTCCTGATATCAGAATGTTGAATGAAAAAAAAGGTCTTCGGTAAAACATACTTGCCAAAAAAAAACGAATGTTCGGATTTCTATTGCTTTTATTCCTTGGGTATTAGAGGAATTTGTGGAATTTGTTCGGGGTATTACTCATGAGTAATTGGGGTAAATGAATTACTTAAGGATTTTTGGGAATCAGTGTACACAATTTCGTCAGCGGGCTATCACTAGAGCATACAGGCACGCTACAAGATAGAAGAAGAGTAATACTCTGATAGCGCCTGTTTTGTGCACATATACCAAAAGTACACATGTGAGAAAGGCCAACCCTACTTTTTGAAAATTGCCAATGACAAAAAAAATCCAAAATTTTATCATTAAATTATTTTTTCCAAAATCTAGACGGCTTGATATGAAACAATTGTGAATTGAAACTGAATTACTTCACGTTAAAAGCTTACATGAAAACCATTTGGAAATATTTCAATAAATTAAATCAAGGACGGCTAAATACAAAAATACTAAATTTTCATAAAAGTTCTCTACCTACTCCTTTTCAAGAAATGCCAATAAGCGTGACATATCAAGGTTATGTTTTTTTTTTAATGAAACACTCTGTATTTTCTTACATTTTTTAATTCTTTGAGAAAAAATAAGCTGACTTTGCTAAAGTTTCCCTATACCTAACTCTCTCCATTTATGAGATATTCAACTTTTTCTCAAAATGTAACGTTGTCGAAAAAATTCAATATCATTGCAATTATCCACTTCATGTGTACGAAATTTTTACCGGTCACTCTTATCTCTTTCAGCTAGTTACTGCAACTTCAGACGACGATCAATATTATACAGTGTGTTTTATATTGTCAGGAACACTTACCGCATATTTGAACTCCAATAACTTTGTTACTTCAAATGGAATACCCTGTATTTTTCCACGTGAAAAGATTCACCATTTCATTTTCTTTCGAACTATGTAATATGTCCCTATACCTACATATGGTGCTTCAGGAGTTTTCTAAGCCTTTTTGTAAACCAATATAAGTTTCAAAATAATAAAATTCCATCAACCGCCTGATGTCAAATACTGAAAAAAATTCCATTATCTTTAGTAAATTGAATTTGAACACTCTCTACTTACAGTTGATTTTCTTTGGAGCATTTGTTATATCGGTCCATCTGTATCTACTAATTTTGGGGTTACTGGTTAAAAAAAATACAATATTTAGCAATTAAAGTTTAAGTGAAAATTTAAAAAATCATAAGGAATGTTCGACGTGACCACCATCTACTTCAATACAGCATCTAATTCTTTTTTCGAATGAGCTTCTGACATTGTTCAACATATTTGGAGTTACTGTTTGGAAGGCATTTCTAATCCTCACTTTCATATCATCAGGAGTAGTGGGTGGTGTACTGTAAACGATAGTCTTGATATATCCCCATAAAAAAAAGTCCAAAGGTGTAAGATCGGGGGATCTTGCTGGCCAGTTATTAGGACCACCTCTCCCTATCCATTGATCTGGAAATTTTCTGTCCAGATAGTTCCTGACAACACGTTTGAAATGTGCCGGAGCACCATCTAATTGTAGCCACATCTTCTCTCTCAAATTCAAAGGAATATTTTCCAGAAGATTCCAAAAATCTCTTTTTATGAATCTTAAAAATTTCCTTCCATCCAGATGCCCGTCAAAGAAATAAGGACCAATTATGGTGTCTCCTATGATTCCACCGAATGAGTTAACACTCCACCGGTTCTGGCGATCGACGGTTCGAAATAAATGTCTGTTTTCGGTGTCATAATAATGAAAATTATGTCGATTCACCAGACCATTGTTATGGAATGTTGATTCGTCAGTGAATAAAATATTCTCAAAAAAGTTCATATCTTCGCCAACTCGTTCAAGATACCATAAACAGAAATCTATCCTGCGTTCAAAGTCCCTTCCATACAAATGTTGATGCAGCTGAATGTGGTATGGATGATATTTGTGTTTTCTAATAATTCTGCTAACGCTCGATTGACTTATATCTGTGGCATTTGCAATGGCTCTGGTACTGGTATTGGGATCTTCAATCACATGTAAAACTTCGAAATTGTGTTCCTCATTCCCAGTAACTGGTATCGATAGCTCTCGAACAGTGTACTCGATACTACCTGTTTCTCGAAATCTGGCTAATAATATTTCGAATACATTTTTATCAGGATGCTCTTGATCTGGGTATTTTTGTGCATAAACCCTCGACGCTAATAAGCAATTTTCGTAACACTCTCCAATGGTTATTATCATATTGATTCTTTCTTGAATTGTGAAACTTTTCATTTTACTCCTCAAATTTGAGAACACTTGAACAAAACGATTTCAACCCAAACTTATGACAAAATATGACGCTATTTGTCAGAAGCCCGCTTGGAACAACGCAATTGAACACAGTTGAACACATTACTCAAGTATCCATGGCATCAGCCTACTTGATGAAATAATTTCAATGCGAAAAGTTCATCGGATTTTGAAGAAAAAAAATACCATATGGCCACGAGAGTCCGAGGCGTTCAGCCTGACTCACCCTGTATAACAAAAGATGAAGGAAAAACTCAAACTTCAAAATGTATAGAACAAATATTGAAAAATTTAACGTTAACCATATCATGATACTTTTCCGCACGCAAATACAGTTAGGCAAACGACGCGAAGCGGAGTTCGTATAAGTTTTTGCGTGCGGAAAAGGCACTTTGCGCACGTGTTAGGAACAAAATTTTTCCTACGAGCTTCATATCAGATAGCAACGAATATAAAAAAATTATAACTTATTGAATAATTTTTATTCAAACTTGATAGAAAGAACCATACAACAAACAATTACATAACAATAAAAAATTAAATTATTTGTTCGTAATATTTATAATGAAAGAACAATTATTGACATTCTGCAAATTTATTGCAGATCCGGTCAGTTCATTTAATGGGTGACTTGTAGTACGACTTGATGAACACTGACTTAGCGCAGAAGGGCAGAATATGGCTTGATGAAGGTTGATTTACCTCAGGACAGTTGTTCAATAGATCGATGAAATTTAAAAAATATGTTTCATTGTTTTAAGCCGAAAAATAGTATACAGCAGCTAAAATAAATATAAATTTTCCATACCAGTGAGATTTTTGAGTAGTTTTAATTTTCCGCACTCAGTGCGGAAAAAAATCTTATCCGCACGGGGTGCGGAAAAGTGTAACTTTACGCACGCTCGTCGGAAATAGTTATTTATGTAACAAGTGTGTAAAGTGGCTTTTTTTGACGAATGTGAATATTCACATGAGTCAAAAAAAGTCTTTACACACGAATTACATACAATATTTTTTCTACTAGGTACCGTACATTATTTTTCACTGAGATTAGAAATATAAAATTTACTCAACACACTATGGTAATGAATGTACATTTTACGAACATAAATTTATTTGACGATTAAAAATATGTTTCACTCTTACATAACAAAATAACATTAGCAAACAAAACAATGGTCAATAATTTAGATTTTTAGTTGTTAGTTGTTGGAAATATTAATATTGAAGGTGCAACTATTACAGCTTCCAAAATTTATGAATTAGGCCTTTTCCATTACAGAGTTTAAAACATTTTGTGACTTTATTTCTGTAATATTGGTATCGAGCGTTTCTCCAAATTCTCTATTATCGTCATCAACAGTAAAACTGTAGTTTCTAGAAACGCTCTGTTTGGAAGTAGATGGCATACTGTCATCCATCAACAGTTTATTAGAAATTGTATTCTTTTGGGTAATTGTGCTGTCCACATAGCCTTCTGCAACAGCAGATGACTTCCATCCTCCGTGTTTTTTACAGTTAGAAGGTCACCTCCAGAATTTGCTAGCATAGTAGCTGAAGACCTCCTAAAGCAGTGTCCTGTGAAAGCTGTTGGATTGGGCAAGTTCAGATAGGTTGCTATAGCATATGTCATTTTACTAAATGTATTTATCCCCACAGGCTGTTTAGAACATTTGCGTATTTGCGTATTTTAAGAACAACCTATTACAATTTATATTTGATGGTCAGTGAGGTATATTTTTTTATGAAATATAGATAATCAACTGAAGAATCATTAGGATTTAAAATCGTAAAAATGCGTTCCATTCCATTTTTTGTTTCTGGTATTTTAATAATATACACTGTTTGTTTATCTTCTACATCGTTAATTGTCATTTTACATAATTCTTCTCGACGACAAGCTCCCGAAATTCCAATTACGAAACCAACCTAAAAAATAACATATTGCAGTGGTACAAATATCCTGACGTTTGGAATGTAAAATTGTAATCAAAAGGGAATGGTTCATTTTGCGTATGATGTGTTGCCTAATTAAGCCGGTGGCCTTTGAGGATCGGCAGTTACGCAACACTCCTTCCTGCACTATTCTATAAATATATTATAATTCTGTTCATAAATGTGTGCAGATTTTTCTGGTTATAGGTTTTCAGAAGCTTTTTGAGCACTGTTGAGTATATTTGGAGGAGTATTGTCAAATTCGCCTAATGAATTTGAATCCATATCGGTTATCAGATAGGTACAAACAGATAAACTGCAATAAAATTTGAATGAAGAATTATCAGGTATACAAAGGAAAAGGCACTTTACTCCCATGTAATACATATGATTTTTCCTCCTACCCACTCAATAAAATTTTTATTTTGATACAACCGCTTATATTACCAAAATATCCTTTTTCTACAACCGCTTACCAAAGTAGCTTTTGACATCTCAACGCAAAGTTAACGTTTCCTGTGAAATGTCATTTTGTGACTTTATTTGCAAATATACCTATTCTTACTTGATGGAGTATAGACAATACAGTCATGTGCATCTGAGAATCTGCGGTGGTGCAATGGCTAGCGTCTTGGGCTTGTAATCCGAAGGTCCCGGGTTCATCTCCTGGCAATTACAACTTTTTTTTTTCAAGAACGTTATTTTACTTTTTTCTTGTTAGTGATTTGAATTATTGGACATTTAGATAGCTTATACATTTCGGATTGCTATTGAGTGATTTTCTCATAAGTAATGTTATGTGCCTATTGGAATGAAGTCTCGATAATTTTTTTTCTAAGAGCTGCGCTTGCAGAAAAAATAATGTGTATATTTCGAGCACAAAGTGTCATTGTCGTTCTCCAAAGATTAATCTCTTTGTCGAGCAACAATCAATCACTTTGCGCTCTAAATACACAAATAGCTATTAAAGAACTAGAGTAGAAGTAACATTCATTTTCACCAGAATACAGGATATATAAGATGTTCTAGAAATTACGGAAACAATTTGATTATAATAGATTCACAAGTTTCATCGTTTACGACTTACTTGAAATGAGGGGGAGGAAAAGTACTTTCCTCCCTAGGGAGGAAAAGTATGAGTTTCCTCCCTGGTTTGAGGGATGAAAGTGTGTACTTTCTATAGGGGTAGGAGGAAAATACTTTTGCTGTGTCCTGTGATACTAACACAATTTCAGATATTGACTGTCAGTTCTTCCAATTCTCGTAACCACACAGCCTACTTACTTTTTGAGCAAAATCGACATCCACGGTCTGTTTACATTCACTTAAAGCAATGACATTTGCAGAAAATTATGATCAAAATAAAAAACATGACAATTTGTTGCATAATAAACATAAGCAAACATTATTTTTAATCGTAAAAGAAGATACCATAAGTGGCAATTTAAATTAAAACCTTTTATTTGGTTGCTATCCACAATTTTTGACATATTTTACTTTACGCACTAGTGCGTGAAGAGTTTTACTTTACGAACTAGTGAAAAAAAAGTAAAACTTTACGCACTCCACAGCGTGCGTTAAGTACGTACTTTACGCACGGTAGTAGAATAGCTATTTATGATACAAGTTCGTAAAGTAGGACTTTTTTGTATGAGCGTAAAGTTTGTTGAATGAGGCGCAGCCGAGTTCAACAAATACGCGAGTACAAAAAAGCCCTTTACGAAAGTGTTTCATACAAAGATTTTTCTTCGACAGTTATTATATTGCCAAATTGTAGCAATTATATCATTAATTTGAATGTTTAAACATATGAATTGTCGTCGTATTATCAAATAAAGACTTCCGAGTTATATTTGACGCAAAAAAAATGCATAAATGCATGAACAGTTTGTAAAAAATAACTTTACGCACAGTTGATGATTTTACGCACAGGTGATTTTTTTACGCACTTGTGTTGTGTTGTATTACTTTACGCACTGTCAGCAGTGCGTAAAAGCTTAGTTTACGCACAGTCGTAGAAAAAAAACTTTTTTCGTAAAGAGCTTTTTTGTACTAGCGTATTTTGTCAAATTCGGCTTCACTTCGTTTAACAAGCTTCACGCTCATACAAAAAAGTCCTACCTTACGATTTTGGAACATAATAATATAATAATACATAGATATATTGTTTGCTATTTTTCTAGAATTTTGGAGGGAACATCAACAGTTTTTGAATTCTGCTTCGCCAATCAAAAACATATTACTCGGAAGCTCTAATGAGACAGTATAAGTAAAACTATAACCAACAAATTTGAGTGATCCAAAAGTGACGTGTGTGTCAAAGAAAATACATTTTAGTTTTCTTCAAAATACCAAGTTTTTGTCAATATTCTCGATGCCAAATCACTTCAATATACCTTGTGCAAGCTCGTAATGGGAAATATTTTATTTTCCGAGCTATTCGACAATGAAAATAACGCCCCAAGCGAAGAAAGCATCATCAACTTATCCGATAACTGCATCAGCATGCTCGTTAGGGGTAGGAAAACCGATGATTCTCCTTGGAGTCCATCTTTAATCGCCATTTTTAGGTGTAAGCAACGAAGTCCCTGCACCTGCACCAGACAATACAGCCACCGTAAGAGCTGACGAACAACTTCAAGATGACGAATGGATACAGAAGCTGAAGGTGCTGGATGATATCCATTCGAATGATAATGGACTAACAATACCTGCGGTGGAAGACCTCTTCACTAAAGTCGAATCCCAGGTTGACAAAATTAGGCCACAAGTTTGTTCCACATTTCTGGTAAATAATGAGTTTATCTCTAACACTTTTTGTGTCAAACTTTCGTGAATTGTTAAGGCAAGTTGGCAGTTGAATTTAAATATGCCAATATGAGCAAGTTATGAAAAAATTGAGAGGGTTGTCAGTCTAGTTTTCCAAAAACCGGCTACGGCGGTGTACACATACCATTTGCTTTTATCGCTTTCTTCAACAGAAAAAACTGCCTACAGCTCAATCTGACAAGTTCCTATCATATATGCAGCTTCAGAAACCAAATTTTAAGAAGTAACCCTTCCCCAAAGAGACGCCTTTGTTATACACTACTTTATGGATTTATTTCGTTTCAAGTTTTATACTTTTTGGTAATATTCTGGTGTCTGTCCGTCCATCTGTCGCCAGAGATAAATCCTTATATCTCCGGAACCGTTCGAGAGAGCGATTTTTTTTGGCGTTTTTTTTTGTCTCGTACTCAAGGCCGTTGATTGTATCGTTTTCAAAATCCATCATGATATACCTCCATAAGCCCCAATGAACTGATTAGATTCTGGAAATGATCGGAAAATGTTGAGTATTTTTTACCGGCGATTTTCGGAAAATTTTGTATTTGATAAAATACAAAATGTGGCTAAGCCGACGAACGAATCTAGAATTTCAAAATTGTAATCGATAAAGCTCCAACGACCAAACAAATCCCAAAAGTATTGTTTTTGAAAAAACCGATCGGATAATGAAATTGAACAAGTGCATTTTTGAACAATATGAACAAAATGATTTACTACGACATCTTTTTTAACCGCCTTCAGAAAACCTACAAAAACTTTACAAAATTTGTTTCGTAACATCAAAATTCCGGGAAATATTTCAAAAAAACGAAAAATTGATATATTGACCGTACTAATGGAAATCAAGTTTTTTTTATTCTATAACAGTCAGTGTGGTAGATAACAAACAATTTTTTTAACAATATAAAAAAAGAAAATAAAATATTCCAGGCGATAACAGTTAGTAGTTATACTAGAAGTGGAGTGTCAAGATGAGGGTAATGAGCTAAATAAAGAAATAAGTTTCATAAGTTTCGGGGTAAGATAAAGATCAAATGATTATTCAGTAGGAGAACAAAAAAAAAATTTAATTGTGATTGGGTAGATAACAAGATTTTGGTTAGTAAGATGGTATTTGTATTATGAGTTAAAAAATTCAAATTTTCCAGAATAATTTTTTTAATTTCAGTTTTGAATCTATGGGTTGATTTAATTTGTTTGATATGTAATGGCAGTAGATTATATAGCTTTTGTCCGTAGTAGAAAAATGATTTCTGTGTTAGGGATTTATCGAAGAAATCAATATTCACATTCCAATTGGTAATCGAATTTTTTTTTATGAATCTCTTTGAATATATACTCGGAGGAGGCATTGGTAAGTGTAAATTTGTCTAACTGTGAATGATTCAGTTTCTTTATAAAGATATTGAGTTGAAAATCGTCTATTTTTAGATTTATAAAAGTGTGTTTTGGGTAATTTGTAAAGTTATTGTAAATGTGCCTCGCCAGATATAGTTATACAGTATCTTAAAGTTGATTTTTTCTTAAACGCCAAAAATTCTAAAACCAAATGAGATATCACAAAAATGGATGAAAACAGTTTGTTAGTTCTTGAACGGGTTCACAAAAATTCCCATTGACTTTTTCCATATCTCGTTTAATAAACTCAGGAATAATTATGAAACTTTAATAACATATATTTTTGATCTTTGAATCAAAAACAAAAACTCGAAAACTGAAAGAGATATCAAAAAATTAATTCATACTGTTTCATTTTCCTTGAACAGATCTAAAAATGTATCAACAAAGTGTTTCCTTATCTTCAAAATTAACTAGAAATTTTTAAATTATTTTGAAGCATTAAAATCTCAAAGAGGGCGGGAGAATTTAAAATTTTCGAAGATCACGCTTTGAAAATCCAATTAAAAGAGAGGTTGAATAACTGGCAAAGAACTAGTGTTAGTTCAGGGGCACATTTTTGAGAACGATCGGAGGAATTCCATCAGATCCACTAGCCTTTGTAGGTGTTCAGTCCTAGTAAAATGCATCTGGTAGTTTTTTGCAAAAGGTTATCTCAGGCTATGACTGTCAATGGGAGTGATGTTCTGGGGTTGTTTTCCCAGTGAATCCAAAGTAGAATTTGCAGCAAACATTTTGACAGAAATATTGGCTTTTCCTGGGTGTTCGTAGCCAAAGTTCCATTTTCCTTGGTCAGGGAAGGAAATGAGCTGGATACGAAGTTTCTACCCATAGCTTTGGCAAAAGACAAAAACGAGCGGGATCTGTTAAGACACTCGCCGAGTTTTGACCGTATCTTGGCGTTGCAAGCATCTGTCGAGGATTCGATTGACTCCTCACACATGTTTCTATCTTCAACATATTCACTAATCTGGTATCAGGGCTCTGATTTTTATAACATCGATGGTGTGCTGCCTGCTTGAATGTGACAGCTCTGGAGCAGTTTCTGAACCAGGGCATATCAGACGGTGTTCTTCTTGACATAATTGGTATATCCCTGCCAAAAATGTCTCACAGAGACTGATAAAAAAATATTTAAGAAAATTTATGAGATCCAAGTGGAATAGTGAATCCGCAAATCCGTATTGAGCCATATTGGATATACATCAGTATTTAAAAGACATTACAGATACATATTCCTTTAATTTCTAATGTGTTCTTAGACATAACTGTTATCCGGTTCTATCAGCGATTACTGGGATGGATGCTACATGTTTCAATGAGGTCCTGCAGTTTGAAAATGAATTGGAACGTATGAGACTTCATCGCACATCGCAGTAAATTGATTATTTAAAAAAAAAATCATTGATATTCTGCGAGGTCTGCCAGATTGTTCCTATCACACGTTCCATATGAAGATTGACTAATTAATCCAATGGATTTTATAATGTCGTATATTCATAGTCTGATTCAATCTAAAATAATTTATTTAACGAAATACAATGATTCACAATACTATACTCTAATTTACATAACAATCACGGAACTAGGTATTTATATTACACTTTCACTTCACTGACTGTCCATCTGACCGCTGCGTAGTTCTTTTTATATCTGCCGCTCACTTCTCCGAATGCTCATGAAATTTCTTGAGAAGCCTCGAATCGTCCAGATTCTTCGATAAGCGAAGCGCCTCGGAAGTAGTTCACGGTCACGTTCTGACTAGGTGATTGTTCAGGCCCGGCATCGCCCGCAGCTTCGCCATATTGCCCCCTTCTTAGAGATATTTCGTCCCAAAATGTCATCCTTGGAGTGTGTCGATATTTGCAAGATTCCCCATATCTGCACCGTGAAGTTGGATTGAAATAACACTCCACAGTCTTCATGTCATGGTCGAGAAAATCGTGGAGCTGGCCAACGTGTCTAGGGTGTCGTCTATTCTCGGAAGAGGGTAACTGTATTTCTTCGTCACGTTGTTCAGTTGACGATAGTCTACGCAAAAGCATGTTGATCCATCTTTCTTCTTCACCAGCACGACTGGAGAGGACCATGAACTGTCGGATGGTTCAATAACTTCATCTTTCCCCATATCACTGACTATTTAGTCAGCCTCTTCCTTCTTGGCAAGAGGAACAGCCGTATGCCTAGTCAATTCCAGTGACTCGCCGGAGTTTCGCCGCTCGCTACACAAGAACTATAATGCACAGTCGAGCTCCAAAAAAGTGGTACATCGCCAGCGTTTCGCCAAAATGTGACTTATCGCGTAGTTGTCACTTTTTTGGAGATCTACTGTGCATTATAATCCTTGTGTAGCGAACGGCGAAACTCTGGCGAGTCGCTGGCGATTGACTATGCATACGGCAGTAAGTCTTCTAGCTGATTGTCGGATCGGTCGGGTATCCCCAGTATCAATTTTATGTTGAACTACATTCGTTCGACCCCCTTTTCCTTGTCCGGTATCGAAGATGTCTTGGTACTTCTTGACTAATTCTCTCAATCTGTGCTGTTGAGCTGGTTTAATGCCCTTGGAAGAGATGGTAACCAATTTTTCCAGTTCCGCTGTCAGGTTGTTGTCTTGACTAACAGTACCGTGTACACTCCTGATCACAGAGGAAATTGACGAGCAGTGCCCCAAAACAGTTCCTTTCTCCAAGGTCACTGGGTACTAATTGACATTCATTACGCTTACTGGCACAAATTCATCAGCACGCAACAAAGTCTTGCCTAGTGCAATCCCTCGTCCAATTTTCTCATCATGAAGCTTGGGCTCGAACATCACCACGTTTCCATCGCTCGCACCTCCGTCCAAGCGAGCCTACAGTATGGTCTCAGCCCTCTCGTGTACTCTTACATATTCAGCCAGCAGAGCACGAATCATCTCCTCGCTTCTTCCATGTAGCACCAGCTCTTCTCCGTTCACACGTAGGACGCCATCTTTGAAGTTCAATTCAAACCCTCTGGAATTCATGATGTCCATTCCAATAATTGCATCGTCCTCAATGTCCGCTACTAATGCCCGATGTTTCACTTTTGTGCTGCCTAGAATCAGTTCAATCGGTAGCTCTCCATGTACAGTGGCCTGATGTCTTGGTAAAAGCAGGCCTAAGGATTGTCCTAGTCGCACCTGTATCCAGCAGCATTGCGCAAGGCTTGTTGTTGATGAAACCGACTACGAAGGCTCCTTTGTTCTGTCGTTGGAGGACAGCGACATATGCGTTATTCACCGGGGCTTTCTGAGTAATGGCCGACGATTGCCCCTTCTCAACAACCTTCGTTGGTCTCGATCTCTTGAGGGTTGGACATTGTCTTCTCTCAGGCAACATTTCCTTCACCACCTTCCTTATGGCAGCTTCTAGGTTAGCAGGCTCCTGTGGGTCTTCTTCAATAACTCGGACTTTACTTTGGCTTCTGCAGGATTGCTTCGCCGCCTCAAATTCCAAAGCGCATGCCAGTGTATCCACGAGATGTGTTCGACGAGCTAGTGTCAATGCTTGTCTGGTTTCCTGGTCACGAAGTCCATCTAAGAATGCCTGAACTGCTAGTCGCTCCATTACCTTTTCCGGTGTGGCTGGGTATGCAAGGCGAAACAAGCGTGCAACGTCTGCTTCAAACTCTTGTAGGGACTCGCTTGATTTCTTGCAGCGGTTTTTGAGCTGTGAGTGGTATACTTGTTCTAGATGGGTCTGTATATACCGTAATTCGAGATGTTTAATCAGCTGCTCGTAGTCCTCTTGTTCTTGTGCCGTGAGAGTTTGTAAGATATTTGTTGCTTCTCCACGCAACGCCAGTGTTAATGCTACAGCTCTTTGTCCTGCATTCCATCCATTCGCCTTTGCTGCAGCTTCAAACTGTCGGCGGTAATTTGCCCATGGTGTTTTTCCATCAAACTGAGGTGGTTTCATGGAGAGTTTTCCTGTTTCCGGACTGATTTTCACATCTTTCAAACCCTTTTGAACATCATCTAAGATCAAACTGAGTTCCAGCATTGAATTTTCATTGACCGATTCTGTGGTGTGGGTAGTGTCAATTTGCTTTTTCAACTCACTGATTGTTTCTTTCATTTTGCTGATTTCTTCCTCGATTCCGCCTCTGATTTCATCACTGATTGTTTCCTTCAATTTTCCCATCTCTTCCTCAATTTCATCTTTGATTTTCTCCATCTCTGTCTCGACAGTTCCCATTCTTTCTTCTTTCTCGCCACGCCACAAAGTTCTTCTTTCATGGTCCTCTTTCTTGAAGTTTTTCTTCCAAATTTCTCGAACTTTCTTGAAATTCTTCTTTCAGACTATTCAAATTTTCTAGCAGCTTTTCTTCCAGATTTTTCCAATTTTCTAGCAGTTTTTCTGTCATTGATTTGGAATTTTCGTCGAGTTTATTCATTATGGAACCCAAATCAATTCCAGAAACTTCGAACAGAAATGTTTCTGGATCCTCGCCCTCCTGGATTAATCCCTTAGAAAGTCTTGCCTGAAGCACGGCCTTTTTACCACTTGTATCAAGTTCCCTCTCCTCCAGTTCTTGCTTCAATTCCGCAACCTCCAATTCAACCAGGCGAACTTTCCTCGAACACATTTTCTCTTAGTCTATGTCTCACAGTCTATTTCACGGGTCACCAGTCTATTAAAATTATTATTGTCTATTTCACACAGTCTATTCCACGGCCACCAGTCTATTATTATTATTATTATTATTATTGTCTATTTCACACGCGAAAAGTGTATCAGTTTATACTCCGTTAATGCACACAACTGTCCACTTCACGAAAAATGTTTATCAGTCACTGTCTATTTTTACCGAAAACAATTGTCCGAAATACACAAACTGTCTACTTACACGAACACTCTGTATTTATATATTTAAATCCACTTCTGATCACCACTGTAATATATTCATAGTCTGATTCAATCTAAAATAATTTATTTAACGAAATACAATGATTCACAATACTATACTCTAATTTACATAACAATCACGGAACTAGGTATTTATATTACACTTTCACTTTACTGACTGTCCATCTGTCCGCTGCGTAGTTCTTTTTATATCCACCGCTCACTTCTCCGAATGCTCATGAAATTTCTTGAGAAGCCTCGAATCGTCCAGATTCTTTGCTAAGCGAAGCGCCTCGGAAGTAGTTCACGGTCACGTTCTGACTAGGTGATTGTTCATGCCCGGCATCGCCCGCAGCTTCGCCACAATAATTTTATATGCACTTATGCACATAAAGAATAAAGTCATTTTCAAATTAGAAAAAATATGTAAATTACACATTCATTTCTAACAGAAACGAAAAAGACGTAGATCGGGTAGATCTGTGCAGCCATCTGTTCCTCGTCTGTTTTATCACAACTCTCATACTACCGTGTGTCATCGTGGCTGAAAAGGGGGACTTGATAAATCTCGGGTTTCCGATGTACTTGCAAACCGGCCAGCTTGCGGAGAATTGTGGGTATCAGCCAGACGCAGGTTTTTCTGTTCCATTTCTAAACGGGAATTATTTTCTATCAAAAAAATGAAACAGATGGGGACAGAACTTGAATGAATAGCCCGAAAATGGCTGTCATGGAATGGGGAAAGTTCAATATAAAAGAAATACAGAATGATACCAGAATATACTAGAGTTTATTAGGACAGGTGAATGAGCAAGATTTGAACTTCTAAATTTATTTTATACAAAAAAAATGTATTGGTTTGTCAAATGTTTCGCAAGGGAATGGTATTTGCCTACAAGATAAATCGTTTCCTGACCGGTGACACCACTCGGATCACCACGATGTCTTTTGCCGGCTCCCGAGTATTCCCTATCGATCCCTAAACCCTAACTTGCTAAATGACAACTAACAACTTTTTTTTAAGAGCCTAGTCAGGAAAGTTTTTAACCTCGCGAGTCCCCCGTTTCCGGAAGGGGAAAGTACGTTTTTAGCCCTTACTATTCAGTGTGATGAGCACTAACACGTGTTAGCACTCGTAGAATGGCAAGTAGGCGTCCCCTGGGAATATACCGTGTGGTCTTTCACACACTGTCTAAGCCCAAAGGCGTCAGTGATGGCCCCCCAGTCTCGTGGGGCCTGATGATGCCAGGTTAAAAGCACTTGGAAGAGTCACTGACGGCATCCCACGGGAGGTACGACATAAAGCATGTACCCTAAGCTGAAATGGGCAGAGGTATCACAATAAAACAGTAATTAAAATGTTTGCCAATGGGGCACACTAAAGCACAATATAAATATATAAAGTCACTGTTCACCAATGTTAAAAAAAAAGTTTGTCACTCACCTGAGAGCTCTCTTCTGGGTTGACTGGTTGCAATATACGGTTAATACGAATTCTTTCTTTAATAATTTTTGGGTTTTTTATGGTAATCTACCACTCAAAAATTCATACGAGGAATCCTTGAACCAGTGGTTAGCCGTAGATGTCTCAAATAATTTCAACCTGAGCTCTCAGAGTTGTTGATCGTTCCCACGAAGCTGTATTGTTCCAATAACATCGGTGAGATTCGAAAGCACTTTCGAATAATTGAACGAATTATGGCTATAAGCCTGTGCCGTGACAACAGCAGTTCAAACGAATTGTTTCTGGAAAGCGACGATGAATATAAAATACTGTGAAGCTAATATTTGCCAGCACAGGGGCTGAAAATTTGCAAAGTGATTTTATTTTACTACTAGAGCTCTACGATGTTGACTCTGCAAGAAACAGCAATCGAATGCCTTTCAAGACAATTCGACTTATATTTATATCGTCCTTTTGGCTTTGCTAATATGAATTCGCGGCCCACGGATCCAGCAGACCAATCGCGAAGCGCGAGGGGCGAAGCCCGACTCACAAAACCAGAACGAAATTTTCGGCCGGCGTTTATTCTCGTTTTGCTTTCGCTAGCGTTTCGGAGTATCTGTAGGAAATTTTATTACGATAATTTTTAACAGCTATTCGTGGGAAACATAACACGTGGTTATATTTACTTCCTCTGATCCCGCTCTTTGAAACGTTGTCTAGGCCGCACCATCTTCCGAGTAGAGGAAGAAGCTCTCCGAGTAGCCGGTTAGAGATTCATTCATTTCATACATTCAGACGTTGTATGAGGATTACCCCTCATACAACGATTCAGACATTCAGAGCTCACGACTTGTGAAAGAACCACGCAGTTCATTCGATAAGAAACGAAAACTGTTTATCAGCGAATACATTGGACATACGAGGGAAATAATAAGTGAATAAATTCATTCCCGATTATCCGATGATGATAAAAAAAATTATAATTTGCAATTGAAGTCATTTTGAAATATATATCATTATTTGTAGGCGTAGATAAAATAACCTATGGTACATTATGATTCCTCTGATATGATTTGAAAATATGGAGTAATATGATAATAATAATCTATTCGAATATTTCAGCAATATTCTAGAAAGATTTTCCTGGAATGTTGCATTTCGTTGATATGATAATAATAATCTATTCGAATATTCCTAAGAATATTTTGTGTAGAATATTCCATTTGGTTTCGTAATGTTCCTACTGTTGGATCTCATGAAATCTCATAGGATTCGCATAAAATTGGATATGGAATTCCAAATACAGATTGGTCCATCAAGTCCTGAACACACTTTTTTTATGCGATATCGAATGAGATTATAAATTGTGTATTTCCACATATAGGTTCTCAATATTTTGAATGAGGATAAAATGTTCTATCGTGGTGGCATTTAATATGTGTAAATTCATCATGAATGATAAATAAAGAGGAAATAAAATCTTCCAATTTACACAAAAAATATATACTTGTAACGTGCTTACAATTGTTTCGACACACACTCTCTATATATCACAAACCCACACGTACAGACACTACAATACATAAACACTCCGTGCACCCACAATCACACAAACTAGCAGCATATCATTCTATGATTCATAGACTGGTAAATATACCTCAAAGCGATTTAGATTTCAAGTGTGAGTTAAACAAATCGCCGTAAATAATGGATATGAATCATCAATTATAGATAGACTGCTTAAACAAAAACAAAACAAGAAAACTCTAAATTTAATATACCCGCATATCAAAGTAAAAACCGATCAACGTTTTGCATGTCTAACATATCTTGGTCAGCATACGAACAAAATATCCCGTTTCCTTCAGAAACGGAATATAAATGTTGCATTCAAAACCAACAATAACTTATTTTCCTTTATTAACAACGCAAAGTCTGTACGGGATAAATTCAAGAAGTCGGGGGTTTACAAACTTGAGTGTGAGGATTGCAATGCATTATATATAGGCCAGACAGGCCGTAGTTTTAATCAAAGATTCGGTGAGCATTTGAGAAGTTACAGATTAAATAAACAGGACTCAAACTATGCCAACCACCTTATTGACAATAACCATAACTTCACACAAAACCCTGAAATTTTGCATATTCAACCTAAAGGTCAAAAATTAAACATATTAGAATCCATAGAAATCAAGAAACATTTACGTAACAATAGCAATTTAGTTCTCAATGACCAAATTGACCTGTACAATTCACCTATAATTAATTATCTCACTAGTAACTACTCAAATGCTCCCTAATCCAAGCTATATGTCATTAGGAAATTTCATACCTGCAATTGTCATTAGTGAAATTTCATGCATGTTATTTTAATATTTAAGAAGGTGATTTTGACGTTTCTTTAGTTGATAACTCGCTCAGATGATGACACCGTGTGTCGAAACAATTGTAAGCACGTTACAAGTATATATTTTTTGTGTAAATTGGAAGATTTTATTTCCTCTTTATTTATCATTCATGAGGATAAAACATTATTCTGTTTGAAATTGGAATACCTTGTCGAATCGTGTTATAAGTCTCTTTGCACCACTATTACCTAAAACAAACTCTTATACTCTGTATCCTTGTTTTATTATCGACACTTGTGAATTAATTCTCAGTGATTTTGAGTTGTATGAAAACTTATAGGAATCGCATAAATTTAGATGAGGAGTTCCTGCTCCAAACCATCACATCGTGATCCCACTTTTTCCACAAGATACCCAATAAAATTGGATACGGAATTTCTGATACAGATCATCGAATACTGGATCCACTTTCTTCATACGATACCAAATAAGATTAGTAATTGTGAATTTCCACACATTTCTCATACGTTGACAAGCTTATTGTGAATGATCATATAATATCGTTGTGATTGAAAGTGGAATACCTCATCGAATTTCATAGTCCCCTGTATGACATATATTCGGGTATGCTTATAAATTACACCTACTCATAAATCCTCATTCATACTTCGAAAAAGTGTATGTGACAGGGATTACGTACGTGTAGGTTACAGACTTTCCACGTAGGTCCTTATACATTCTCATAATTCGTCTATAATTTTTTATGAGATTATATGTGATATTTTTGGCAGGAATATGTTTGCATCCTCAGCATTATGATTGCAGAAAGTCTCTCAGCGCATTGTGTTGGATCTACAAAAGAGAAAAACACTCTTTCCCATGGAAATGCTGGGGAAAGAAGGTGATGACCATATCCCAATCAGCTGAATTGTAAAGTCATATAAGGGTACTTCTTATTGTTAGAGTGATTGGTACTACAAATAAATATAAATTGAAGAGTTGAGTAGAATGCCATTCTTCATATTAGTGCGGGGATGTTCTTGGAAAACTAGACAAAAAACTCCTCCACTCAGTTCTCAATGCAACAGAAAAACTGTCTCAAAACTCCATCGACCAAAATAATTTTTTTTCCAGATTATTATCTGATAATGTGAAAATGAAAGCAATTTCAATTTCAGCTTTTAATGTGCCTGAAAAAGAACGAGAATTGTATGATTAAATGCAAGAAATTAATAGACGAATTCATCGACTGTGTAGACAAATCAAGAATAGAAATAGTAAAAGAAAGAATAGAAGCGGAACACAACGTTATAAATGAAGAAACACCGACAAATGAAATCACACCAGAATTATCAGAGTAATCGAAAACGTGTCAGTCATTCGTATGTTCATTTGGATATTTTCACAGTGAAACTGCAGATATTTCGAATAAACTCAAACTATTCCAGTACAAATAATTTTTTTCATTTGATATACATTCAGTCACGATAACAAATCAAGCACTGAAAGTGAACTCAATATTTTTCAACTTCGCTTCTAATCTTTCTGAATATGAATCCAATTCATAAGCTAACCAGCTATTTTCAGTTCTATTTTTTGCAGGAACGGATACAATGAGCTATCTGAATGAAATTTATGTACAGGGTCCACCACGACAAGCTGAGACAATATGTATAAGTATGCATTTTCGACTTACTTGGGATTTTTCAAAATTTTTGGCAAAACAGCCCTCCGCAAAAAAAATATTTGTCAAAATCCAAGCCAGTCAGACGAAATATAATCATAGCAGGAATTACGGTTTAGATTTAAGTGAGGGAACAGCTAAGTACTGGTTTCATATGGTACTTGCCACTCATCTGCGAAGATTAGTTCACCCAAATGAATCACCATCATGCACCCCATAAGATTGAGGCCCGAAAAAATTAAGTCCCCAGCAGTCTTATATACGTACTCGAAAGCTCCCCCTCCTTTCCACCAACCCCATAGGTTAAAGTGGTTCCTCATCCTGTTGACTGGCAATCAGCAGAACAAAATCTGATCGTTTTGATATGGAGTGCCCAGCCTATTTGCGGCCTGAAACTCCTTATATCTGAATTGAGTTGACTAATTAAAACAATGACTTTACTTTATGTGCATAGTCAACACAGAATGGTCTCAGAGATGGGAGTGGGATTCACATTCATGTTTCAGATCACACCAGTGAATCGTAAAGTGACTTCCATTATTATCGCATAAACGTATATTCGGTGCCCCGTTGGTCATGTCGAGACATCAAAATGTGATGCAAAATGTGATTCGAAATTAGCCCAATGTGACATTCCATTTATACTTCGGAATCGAATGCACATCGAGATCCTTTTGATGTAACAATGTGAAATTAAAAGGACTGGTACTTATTCAAAAATGCGCTTCACTTTCTGATTCTCCTGTATGTCAAGAATAAAACAAAGCTCACCATGTTTACCATAAATAGAAATTATACCTCAATGTTATTATTCTTACTAATGAATTACGGTTCATATGGAATGGAATGCTAGAAAACAAATGCGTGAGATGATTCCGTAGTATATACTTTTCACAAACAAAAAAAGTTATGAAACTCTGTCTAAATCATAAAAAACAATATACAGAAATGTAGATAAATCTATATTTCAACTTCAATCCTCTGGACAGCATTTTCTTTGCGGTGAAATCAGTGTACCCATCCTGAAAATGCCAAACTCTGTAAATCACTGAATTTACCTTTCTACCTTTCTACTCGCCGTTCCAGTCCTTGAAGGGATACAGTACTTGGTAGGAATAATAATTGGGCAATGTTAATAAACATATTTGATTTAAATATTGAAATAAAAATAATCAAACAGAACACTACACACTATCAGAAGTACCTTTAAAATATTTAAAGGATGGCATCAACCAAATACAGATTCTACTTGACTCTCGATTCGACAAACAACTCTGGCCATTTTGTGTCGTGATGGTTATGTCATGCTCAATTTTGTTACCATAACCTAACTCCTTCTATACCGACAAAATCGCCATGAAATCAAAATTCATGTTAATGTGCTTTGCAATTTTCTTCACATTTTGTGCTCAAAGCGACACTAACGAGAAGAAAATTGTGAACAATTCATAATATTTGGCATCACTAAGTGGTAACAGTGATGTCTAAATGCAACTCATTTTGTTACAATAATCATGAAAGCAACATCTCCTAGATGTTTGTGTTAACTGGGTGCCCCCATAAAACTGGCTGAAGGCCTGAGTAAACACTTGACTGAAGGCCGAGTGTTGTGTAATGAATTTACTGAATTTACTTCCTGGTCGGTTTTTCTTGAAATCTGAAACATGATTGGTCGTGATATAAAGCCTGTTGAAGTTGACGTTGGCGTCGCCGAAGGTTTCGCTTCCGTCAAACTTCTTCAGGGGTGTCGTAGTCTCCCTGGTTCACTGGTCGTCTGAATTTGTCTCTGTCTCTGTCGTTTTACTCACGTCTGTTCTCATGGAGCTCCATGAGCAGAGGGTTCGTGTGGGTCTCTACTCTGTCTAGGGTAGTCCCCGCATGGTGTCTGATTAGTCTGTCGATGTAGTCCGGATGGATGTCGGTATATAAACCTGTTAAAAGCATATATCGTGGTGCGTCTGTTGCCATTCTCAGGCAGACATTCTTTGCCTATACGCGCATTGCATGATTGGCAAAAGGATTGTCCTGATGAGGCGTAGTTTCAACTCGAGTGCCATGTTGCTCCTACGTCCGATGTGTGGCCATAGCTTATGTCTTGCGGAAAAGATTGCCGTGTCATCTGCATAGTGCCAGTTTGGTCATGGTATTTTGTGACAAAGGCATGTCTGCGGTGTAGATCGAGAACAGGTGTGGCGACAGTACTGCCCCCTGTGGTACTCATCCTGCTTCAAGCCTCCTTCATGAAGGGAGAGCATTTCCGACTTTGCATCGGTAATGTCGACTTCTTAGGAAGGGATTGTCAGCTTGACAATTGGTGTGGTGGATCTGGTATCCACTAGCTTCGTGATCAGCCCATCGTGCCAAACTCCAAATGAATAGAAAAATCGTTTCAGCTTTTGATAGGAATTCCGAAGATAAGCACTGAAGAGACACTCCGGCTATTGTGTCAACTTCAAAATGACACCATAATCCAATGGATTATTCTATGATGATTCAAATGTCGACTCTGGGAAATTCCCAAAATATGCAAGTGAATATTACAGAAAGTTATTTTCAGAATAATCATTAATATTCTGCGAGATTTTTACTGGTATATTTCATACGAAGATTGAATAATTAATCCAATGGATTTTTCTATGATGATTAAAATGTTACCTCTGAGAATGTCCCTGAAATAATCAAATTGATATTCCAGTACTAATCTGTTTGATTTCCATTGGTGATCTGTTGAACTCCTGTAATCGGTGTTCCTCCCTCTTTCCTCGTTCATCTTACTCTCACCAAACATGATAGATGGCGCTCACTTCAATTTCAATATTGTGATTCAATGTGTATCCAAAGAAAATGTAAATATGTCATGAAGTAATTCCTTAAACAAATGCGTAAGAAAAATATTTTTTTCAATACCATCCATTTTGAATTCATTTCAGTTTTCTTCCCAGAATTTATTATGAATATCTTGTTACATATTTCACGCCTAAAACATTGTTTCTTTCAATTTCACAATCTTATTTTATAACGAAGTCACCCATATATTCACATATTATGATATTTCTTAAATATTCTGGGGTAATATGACAATAATAATCTATTCAAATATTTCAGTAATATTCTCGGGAGGATTTTCTGGAATATTCCATTTGGTTGATATACGATAATCTTTCCAAAACATTTGGAAAAGATTCTGGAGTAATATTTTAATAATAATCCATTCGAATCTATTCAAATCAATTTTAGATTTTTTTTGAACGACTCACAACCAGATCCACCACGACTCTGACAGCTGACGCTTGTTTCGATTGCTATCTATATCTAGACTATCGCTTATACACAAAATTTAGCGACCATAAATCATTATAAAAATGCAACGCTGCCTTTCGGACTATTTCTGTGAAGAAGTATTTTTTATTTTGCTCCAGCTGACGAAAAAAATTAGATAACAAACCGAAAAATTCAGTATGTCCAAAATAATTTGAAACTCAAAAATATTTCTGGAAATTTTATACTTTCAGATAGATCCCTTCTGCAAAGCAACTATTAACCCATTCAACCAAAACTGTTTATCTATTACAGTTTCAGATATAGCTTTGGTGGACAACCTTATCTTGGACTCATGACTACGTTTATCTGGACGATCTCTATCCGCTTCAAATTCAATAGCATTGAGTCGAGTGAAACCACCCTTCAGTTTATATCGCAATATTTAAGTGGATCGAAAAATCCTATTCTTCAATCCGATTGAAAAAAGCTAACTTCACAGCAAAATGTCGAATTTCGTAACCTAAAATTTCTTGTGTTCTGCGAATTAAATCACGAATCGTTGTTCTGTGGATCTGCTTTCTTCTTTGGACCATACGTTTCGTTTCTTAATTATTATTTTGCTCTCCATTTTGAGAAAGACAATTGTCAATATAAACACTAATCTGAATTTGGCTTCTTTTATCTGTCATTTGTCAATTTCAAACTCATTTATCTCGTAATTTCACTTCTCTTCAAGGCGATCGGTTGGGTCCAATCCTATATTTTATGGAATTGACTTGAGTGATTCAATCCAATCCGAACACTGTATAAATCGATTAGGTGTATCGGATCCAGTCAAGTCAAACCCATTTTGAGCGGATCCAAAGTTGTGAGATAAATGTAGTCAATTATACTTATAATGTGCGGGAAATTGTTAAAATAAAAGAAACCTTTTCACTCTTTCTTATGTTCATTGTTCACATTGAAATGGCAGTTTTTTGGAATGAACTCGAATTATTTCATTAAAATTAATGTTTATTATTTAATATATACACTTTTTGACAATAACAATGCAAGCACTAAAAGTGTAGTCAACGTTTTTCTAAGTTTTTAAACTTTGCTTCTAATCTTTTTGAATATGAGTCCAATTTATAAGCAGCCTGTTCCAGTTTTACCACACTATCTTCAATTTGTTCTATTTGCTGCAGGAGAGGAATCAATGCACTATCTGAAAAAAAATTAGCTATATTATTCAATGTATTTTAGAATCAATACAAATTTGTGAAAGTCACTATACATTGCACATGGGATTCAGATTATTAGTTGAATCCAGTTCCAGGTCTTTGCTATGACCTCCGAGCAATCAAAGATATAGAGATGCCATTTATATATACACAATTATGAAAGCTGCATAACACTATATTTTATAACAGATTGTGGGTGAGGGGTAACCTCCGAGTTCGGAGGGGGAGATTTGTTATTGTTATGATATCCAGATGTAAGTATAGAACCAGTGGCATGCTGATAAATTTTTCTGATGTTATATTTTTAGTTAAAAATATGTATGATTAGACACGGTCGGTGCAGAAAAATTTGTTCTCACAGGTATTGGTATCGATAGACTACGTTACATGTCTGGTTGGAAAGCACGTGTGTGTTGTCAAGATGTCAATGCTGACGTCTAATTCTTAGAATGCGCATCAACTACCGGCGAAAGTGCTGTAGATTTCCCTACAGTTGAAAAGTGAATGCGCTAGCAATAATTACTAAGTCGCTCCGGAGCGCCACAGAAAATAAGAGCCGTCGTGTACCCGCACAGGCTATGCCTTTAGGTACACTCTAAGGGCCGGTTGTTCAGTCCATGGTAAAATCCAAAGATTTATCAAACTTGGTTTGGAGTCGAATCCTAGATTACCGTCAAATGTGTTGTTCAGTAGAAACTCGACCATGGATAATGAAAACCAAGATTTTGCAGTTCATCTGAACTATTTCATGAAAAGTCAAAGTCGAAGTCAAAATATACTTTAATGTCAGAAGTTTTTCAACTTATCGACAAAGCTTTTCAAGTATGAATAAAAATGAAAATTGAAATAGTTATGTATTAAAGACTATAATGGTGATATTCTCCCCGATCTGAACATAAATGCAGACGAAGGAGAGCCACCACCAAATGCGCTCCGGGGCTACTTAACAAATAGAAGGTGGCGTATTTTCTATTTCAACTGCAGAAAAAAAAACGGAAAACCCTAAAGTAACACAGAATGGAACACTTACGCTCATCATCACATCAATGAAAAAAATATTTTACTAATTCATGTCAAATATAACCAAACACTTTCCACTCGTAGTTTCTTACTTTCCTGTGGTTTTTGGAAAGCTTGGTAGAAAACGGAATCATTTAGGGCGCCTTAAACAATGAAATAGATTGAAATTCTTGAGCAAACGTGATGGGATATTTTAAGGTAGATGTAATGATTCGTTCAAGATAGATATGTAAATATGTCCTAGCTGGTTCCCTCGAAAAGGAAAATTCTGTAATGGGATGTGCCATTGTATTCTTTGGTGTATGTAATGTCTCCCAGAAAAATTATTTTCAATAATGAAATCATCACTAAAATACCTAATAGTATCAAATTACATAATGCACTCACTAATTAGTTTTATTAGCGGTTTCATTAGAAACCAGTTCACAATAATCCTCACATTATATTTTGATAATCTAGACCTTAATACAAATTCTTCATATGACCTTTTTTCGAAATGATTTTCACGTAATCTATGAGTACAAGGTGCCCTAATAGGAACTAGGATATTCACCAATTCAATAATATCTTAATAATCAGTTAAGTTATATCATGAGCGTTTTGTGAAAGTGATTTCCGATTATTTTTCCATACTATCATATTGCAGTTCTAATTTTGTCAGTCAGTTATGTCAAATTGAGTGCTTAATCCATCGATTTTGATGGTTTAGCGAAAACTGGAATCAAACCAGGATTAAAGTTCTAACTATGCACTGAACAACTCGATAAACCAAGATTCACATAAAACTGCAGATTATCCCTGACTGAACAACCGGCCCTAAGAGTGTTGTCAGTAAAGAGTAACATATTTTATTACGAGGAATAGGTGCATAAATAAGTGACAATTATACATGACGTGAGAATTGTCAAAACACCAAACAACCAAACCAAACAACCAAAACACCAAACGCACAATATTATCAATAGAATTGCTCGGAAAACATATCTATGGCATACACTTCTCGTTGAGGCTATAAATCCTATACAATAATATGCCATTTTTTTAAACAGATAGGGAATCCTATGCCTATTTGTAATTCCTCAGAAAATGTTATTCTTCATGAAAGGACCACGCACACACCTTATGGGAAAAAGTCTTTCGGTGAAAATGGATGAATCTGGTCTCATAGTGGAAGACTTCAAGATTGTAACTTTCTTTGTCATAGAAGGCTATGATTCCCTATATTAAACTTTGTCTCAAATATAAATAACTTCTTCAAAAAAAATGTTTGTGTTTTTTACCTATAATTTTTTCATGCCCCTGTTAGACAAATGGAGATAAAAGCACACAGTTTGGATGGTGAATTTCGAGTTTGGTAAGATGCAGGAAAGGACCACGCACACACCTTATGGGAAAAATATTTCGGTGAAAATGGCTGAATTTTTTATATTAGCTGGAACCATTCTGACTAAAAGTCTCCATTGGCCCAACTCGATCGTATGACTAGATTCGGCGCTAGATGGCGCCAAATCATGGATTTTGTGATTTTTGGAGAAATTCAGCTGAATGAAAAAATATTAATATCTTATTTATATTCAATATTGTGTGCGACTGGGAATTCCTAATGTTCGCGAGAAATATTTTTCCATAAAACAGAGAAAAAATACGCCGTTATTTTTATACAGGGTAGTCAACAATGTACTTAATTCTTCAGTGATTGAATTTGCCCACGAGGTTAAAAGTTGATTGAGTTTATCATTGAGGATCAATCAGAATTATTTGTTGATCGACCAAAATATAATGAAGTTATGAATACAGAGTGTTTGAAATAAGATAGGGTTCATATGTTTTATATATATTTAATTACTCCACATTCATTAATTTTGAGTGAATTCAGATAATTTTGAGTTTTGTTAAAATTGTTTTTTCCGTTAACCAGCTGTCGTCCCCTTACGAACGGCAGCCCTCAAAAGTCGAAACTTGTGCGAGACAAAATTAACGAGGTCTTACCTTTTTACGTGCGATTCCTAGCACGATCCGAGGAGAATATCGAAAGGAGGTCCGTTGGTCACCCATCCAAACCACGTCCTCGCTTAGCGTTGCTTGGTTTCAGATATCGGTGAACCGGCGCTCTCCGTTCGAGCTATCCCCGCGAGTGAATTCAGATAATTGAAAAACATTTTAGTATTATTTGTAATCGATATAAAACTGTTGTTAAACTGAGATTTACTAAAATCGTGAATTATTTTTCTATAAAACAAAAAAAACTATTTTCTAAATGGTAGTTACCAATATTATCAATTTTTAGGTGACAAAATTCACCATCGAGACTATAAGATGATTAAGTTAATCATTATTGATGATCGATCAGAATAGAAGTTGATCTCTCAAAACAAAATGCAAGTGAGATACATAGTGTTTCACACAAGGAAGGCTCCATTCAATTTGAATAAGTAATTACTCTTCTCGAGGATTCAATCATGACATCGTCCTCAACCTAACTATATCGTAATACCTAAAGGTTCGGAGATAGAGGGCGCCAAATAATTAATTTTGTGTTTTTGTAGGATTTAGCAAGCTATAAAATACGAATATATTTTTTGAGTCACTCAACGAAAGATATCTGATATTCCGAGGATATTGAGTATATTTCTGCCGAATTTATGTTTGAACTGATTGAACCGATCTGAATTCAATGAGAATTCCTTCGATTATAAAACCTAGAGAAACGTATATTTGTTGGATATCTTATAATTCGGTGACATTATGGTAGTATTTTTTTCTGGTACAGATGGTGACTCCGAACTATTTCCTTCATTATTTCCAGTCTGAGGGAGTCGTCACTGTGAAAATTGAGATAAGCTGTTTTGAAAAAAAGTTTTGGGATTATTCGTATTTACCTAAGCTGCAGACCAAGCACATGTAAACTCGGCCGCTCAAGGATTTTTAATCTTCTCAATCAAAGAACACCCCAAAATACGGTATGTAATCTCGGCCGATAACAAACCTGGGTTCATCTTCATTATTTAGTATAATCGAACCAGAACGAAATAACCTTACGTAGGTATTTGAATGCGTGGAAATTGAATACACACATTTTGTGAGAAGAAATTATTTAGTATAATCGAACCAGAACGAACTAACCCTACGTAGACATTTGAATGCGTTGAATTTGTTTGGCTGTTTGTGACTCCACTTCATCTCGCCCATTTTCAACTCTTCAAAACATGTTATAGTTATATAGTTATTATAGGCGGCCGAGTTTACATACTCGAAATCAGGTACAAAATTTTGGACGGCCGAGATTACATACTCGTTAGTGAACATTACTTGATAATCGGCCCAGTTTACAATCGACCCTAAAATTTACCTAAAAATTGAGTATGTTGTTAAGTACCCTACAGAAAGACAGATTCGTTTTCTTTTGTATTATAGACAAATCATGCACGGATCTTGGTAACGCTTAGTTGAACAACAGTTTTATATCGATTACAAATAATATGTAAATGTTTTTCATTTGTCTGAACTCACTCAAAAATAATAAAATTTGTGATTTGGAGTAATTACACATATAATATAACATGAACCCTTCCTCATTCCAAACACTCTGTACTGATAGCTTCATTATATTTTGGTCGATCAACAAACCATTCTGATTGGTCCTCAATGATAAACTCAATCAACTTTTAACCTCGTAGGCAAATTCCATCACTGAAGAATTGAGTATATTGTTGACTACCCTGTATAAAAATAACGGGGTATTTTTTCTCTGTATTATGGAAAACTATTTCTCGCTAACATTAGGAATGCCCAGTCGCACGCAATATTGAATATAAATGAGACATTGATATTTTTTCATTCAGCTGAATTTCTCCAAAAATCACAAAATTCATGATTTGGCGCCCTCTAGCGCCTAATCTAGTCATACGATCGAGTTGAGCCAATGGAGACTTTCACTAAGATTGGCTCCAGCTACAACATATAAAAAATTCAGCCATATTCACCGAAATATTTTTCCCATAAGGTGTGTGCGTGGTCCTTTCCTGCATCTCCCCAAACTCACCATCCAAAACTGTGTGCTTTTATCTCCATTTGTATAACAGGGGCATGAAAAAATTATAAGTAAAAAACACAAACATTTTTTTGAAGAAGTGATTTATATTTGAAACAAAGTTTAATATAGGGAATCATAGCCTTCTATGACAAAGAAAGTTACAATCTTGAAGTCTTCCACTATGAGACCAGATCCAGTAGTGATTTCCACATTCCACAAGTTCAAAAAAAATATACTCAAAACTCAATTTTCATTCAAGGATTAAGAAATTCAATAAGGTATCTCCCAGAATTAGGAGTATGGGATCGAAAAACACTATTTCAACAATAATCTCACAAAAAAGCAATAACAGACAGAACTGTCAGAAGTTTACTTTGTGGAAAACAAACATTGATGTTTAGGGAAGTAGTTGTTTTCTGTTAGATATTACAAAAAAGTAACTTCAATTTATCGCAGGTTTTTTTTTTCCATTTCCAGAGGAGTCATGTTTTGGTTCAATGTTTCAATTGAGAATGTTTCTCTTTAAAACATGAATCCCTTCCAAGAGAGGTTATCTTGTACGATGGAAACTAGCGACTAAAGTTTGTCTTTCAGACGCAGATGATTTCACAACTGATTGATATTCAACAGCGTTGACAAACGACCAGACACAACGCGACCATTTGAAGACGCGACCATTTGAAGACTCAATTGATGATTTTTTTCGATAGTTTGGGTTTTGAAACTTGTAAATAATTCAGGTTTGAGTTGCATGATAATGTCACCATCACCATCCTTCATTCTTCGATTGTTATCGAATGGAACACGTATAGTGACACAATTTTGTGTATGATAAAGAGTTATACCAACGAGATGTGACAACGCCCAACTCAATATCACGACTACAGATTGTGACCATTCACGACTTCAGACCAGGAAGTAAACAGCTAGGTCCAGTACAATACTTTTTAGGTCCATGCGTTTAACTCGTAAAAAAGTTAGCTTTCTGGAAGTACTTTATAAAATCTGAAATTTGGTATATCAATAGTTGACATTATTGAAAATTTAAAAAACGTAGTCAGCACGTATTTGTATGTAGCAAACACCGTCAGCATTCGATAGATTTCCATCAGTGGCGTCCCTGTTAACATGCTCTTCAACAATTTTAATCAAAATATACGCCACAGTTTCTTTTTTAAATAAATATTATTTTTAGAATTGTTCTCTATCTTCTCGAAAAATGGTCTCTTGGCTTTTTTACGTCAGGTGTAAGGTTATCGATTAAAAAAATAAAATTCGGGCTGACTGTGTTTTTTAAAATTTTGAATGATATCAACTACTAGGTAGTAGACTTTACAGATTTGATAAAGTACTTTCGGGAAGCTAAATTTTTACTAGCTTTCACTAGCTTTTAGCTAAGTTTAATACGCTGCTGACGGGTCCTGTTGCATAATTTTGTAGGCTAGCCATTACCAACAGTTTTTTAGGTAATTTACTGTTCGTGGGCCAATTTTTGAATTTATAAAATAGTTGCGACATTTTTTTGTTGTTCAGCTCTCCGATTGTTAAAAACGATTAACGATAATTAATTGTTTTAAATTTGTTTGTTTGTTCTTTCCGTCACCCACCCGGCTGCACCCCTATGCGCAACCCTCAGAAGTATTCAAGAGACTTGTGCGAACTAGGAAAGACGGTGTTGCAATTTCTGTCTACAAGATGTTTATTGTCTGACTTTATGAATTAATTTTAGGGTCAGGGTAAGGCTGGTCTTGAATAAATTTGACCATAATTTAACATGAATACACAGTTCATATACCGGGTGGCTACGGAAGTATTGCCTACGGAATATCTCAGTTATTGTATGAAGTAGGTTTGTAATATTTTGGTTCGAATGATTATTGCAATGGAATGATTATTCTGAATAGCACAAACATCGTCCATAGGTAGATATTAGAATATCTATGGACGATGGCACAGACCAAGTACGTTTATGTTCCTATTTAACCTAGAACCTACAGGATATAATTTATCATTCCACATTATTTTTAATTCTATTTTTGCGTATGGTGATAATCTGTTTTGTTATTTGAAGAATAATAATGGGATTTTTTGGTATTTCATTTCAAAAAATTACTTTCCATTATATCATTAGAAAGGAATGGTTATGCTGAATATTACAGGCAAGAAAAAGTTGTATGTTCCTATTTAAGTTATGGACCTACAGAGTATTGTTTTTTTCCCAATTTTTCCAATATATATATATATACAGAGACCAACAACTGTATTTTCAATTTCTTGAATGTATTTCTGCATGTCTGCAGCCAATTTAGTTGGGAAATTATTCTGAATGCATACTTTAGCAGAATGAACACTCTTTCAACAGAAGAGCTTCTACCCCAGCTTAAGATTCAGTAACGTAGGTGACAGCTAATAGCATGATAAAGATTTAACAGAACTTCCACCACACAGTATGATTTGGACATGAATCTCAATCCATAACCAATTTTTCCAAAGTTGGTCGCACTGTATATCAATAAGGTGGTGTCTATAATCCTAAGTGAATCTATAATCCAGAGTAACCATTTTTCTCATTGAGTTCGAGACCACCTCAACTTGGTTATCTTCATAGATTTTAAATGTCTCAGTATGGTTATGCATAGTGAATTTCATCAATGCGGTTTTGTTGATATTGTCAAGCAGGCGCTAATTCATTTAAAATATTATCAGATCATATCTATTTTCCCAAAATTCACATTTTATGAATTATTATACAAATTAGTTATTGAAGTTTATAATTTGATAAACAAAACATAACAGCGGAGTCACCCACGAAAGTATAAACTAGCAGTTCATTGACAATATTATTCGGCATGTCAGTGGCTCGACATTGAATATTTTTCGCACGTAATAAAAACAAAAACATTTACAAAAGTTGAAGAAATACACGAGAACCGAAAAGATGGGCTCTCTCGGTTGCGAGGATCGCGGGGTCCCGAGAGATCCAGTGTCGTAGAGAATGATATTGAGTCATTGGTACTTATTGGGAAGATAGATCGATTTCCAAAAGCCCTTCGTCTAAACCCCTCCTCTAAGAGATGTACCCAAGTACGCTGAGTGTCTGCATTTGGTAAGAGCCTTTTATATTTGGAACAAATTGTTTATTGCTGTTGTTGCGTATTACATTGCCCTTTGCCCATTGTCCCTCTATTGTGTATCTAGTTGATAAGGTATTGTGTGCACCAGGTTCATTATTTAATATATATACTGTGGCGAAGCTGTGGGCGATGCCGAGCCTGAACACTCACGCAGGCCGCATATGACCTTCGATACGCTATGCACCGAGAAGAATCTGGATGATTCGATGAATCTGGACGATTTGATGAATCTGGACGATTCGATGAATCTGGACGATTCGATGGAAAATTCTAGAGCATTCGGAGAAGTCAACGTCGGATATAAAAAGAACTACGCAGCGGACAGACGGAGTCAGAGCGAAGTGAAAGTCGAAATAAATAGTTCCGTGATTGTTATATAAATTAGAGTATTGTGTTATTGAATCATTGTATTTCGTAAAATAAATTATTTTAAAGTGAATTAGAGTTTAAATATACTACAATACCTTTAAAGTTGGGAAGTGTTTTTGTGACTTGTTTTATTTATCAGAGGGTATCCCGAACAAATATCAGGTTACCCCTGGGTCTTGCTGACCTACGTCCCAAGCAAAGGGCTTATAGCTTCCCTATAGAGCCCTATTCGCGACAATATTAAGGGTGATTTCTCAGCCCACGTGATGACTTTTTCATACTTGGTAACGGTTGTTTCAGTGAGTGTTACTGCATTTTTTTCAGTGATAAAGAAGTTCATCTGCATAAGCAACATCATTTACTATTGAAATATTAAGAAATTAATTCAGCAAACCATTGGCGTATATTCAAAATTCTAAGAATAGATCCCTTTGGAACACCTTGTTTAATTTCTGAGGGACCACTCTGTACACCCTGAATCAATACTTTTTGAGACCTATCCTGGATTTTTGGCATAGAGCAACTCCATTTTCATAATGACTAGATGATGATTGACACAATCACAAGCTCTGGAGAAGTCGATGAATAAACCACTAATTTGTAGTTGTTGGTTATCTAGGGCTGCTATTATACATGTTCAGTGGTTTTATTGGTGCTTTCATTTTGCATAAAACGATAAACGAAGTTCATAAAATGATACGAAACAATAACTGATTTTTCAAGTTAAGTTGGAACAGCTTAGATATACTGGAATGGAGACTAACTCCTCTGTAATTTTCATAATTATTATCAGAATCGCTTATTTTAAATCGGGGTCACTGATTCTACTTTCATTATCTCAGGAAAAACTCAACGTTGCACAGAAAGATTAATGCATGCATACATTTTTTCAATCTGACGCCATACTGATTTATTACAAAATTTTCTATTGTTTGCCAATCAAAAGTCCTCGAATATCAATCATTTGATAAAACTTGAACCCTGAATTATGTACCCAATACATAAAGATGCTGACTGAATGATGATAAAGAGATAAGAGATTGTCCGGCAACGTAAAGTACCAGAAAACAATCTGATTACATTGAAACTATGTCTGGGACAATCCAAAGTTTCCGATTCAAAGATGATTTGGTAAACTAACCGCCTGCCAGTCAAGCAGTAATTTGGATATAATGAAAATCTTGTCCACATAGGACTATGGGGCGCCTTTAGTGTCAAAACCAGTTTTTCCCATATATTTTACGAGGCTTGTTTGGTAAGTCCGTGACTTTTTAAATTTCCCGCGCAGTAACTTTAAATGCAACACTGCTGCTGTCAACCACCATCTTTCAATAGACTACTGTCAAATTTTGAGCAAGCTGCGACATTTGGTTTGTGTTTGACAGCAATTAGAAGCAGACAACCTCGTGAATTTTAACAAAAATGGAAAAAAGTGAATTTCGTGTGTTGATTAAGCATTATTTTTTGCGTAAAAAAACCATAACTGAAACCAAGGAAAGACTTGATAAATACTATGGGAACTCTGCACCATCAATTTCAATGGTTAAGAAGTGGTTTACTGAGTTCCGTTGTGGTCGTACCAGCACAAGTGACGCCGTACGTTCAGGTCGCCCAAAAGAGGTCATCACGCCAGAAATCGTCGATAAAATCCATGGAATGATATTGGACGATCGGAGAATAAAAGTACGTGAGGTAGCTGAGGCTGTAGGCATCTCAACTGAGCGAGTACATCACATTTTACATGAATATTTGGACATGAAGAAGCTATCCGCGAGATGGGTGCCGCGATTGCTCACACTCGACCACAAGCGCAACCGTGTGACCACTTCAAAGAAGTGTTTGGCAAAGTTCAATCGCAATCCGGGCGAGTTTTTACGCCGTTATATAACCGTAGACGAAACATGGATCCATCACAATACCCCAGAGACCAAGGAACAATCAAAACAGTGGGTGTCAACTGGTGAACGTGCACCAAAGAAGGCTAAGGTGCGTCTGTCAGCCAACAAGGTTATGGCCACAGTTTTTTGGGATGCACGCGGTGTCATTCATATAGATTACTTAGAGAAGGGTAGAACGATCAACAGCGAATATTATTCAGAGCTTTTAGACAGATTCGATATTGATTTGAGGCAAAAACGACCACATTTAGCGAAAAAAAAAGTGCTGCTTCATCAAGACAATGCACGAGTGCACACGTGTGTAGTCACTATGGCAAAAATTCATAAATTGGGCTACGAACTACTACCCCATCCAGCATATTCTCCAGATTTAGCCCCTTGCGACTATTTTCTTTTCCCAAACCTGAAGAAATGGCTGGGTGGTAAGAGATTTGGGTCGAATGAAGAGGTTATAACCGAAACAAACGCCTATTTTGAGGGCCTTGAGAAAACCTATTATTTGGAAGGAATAAAAAAACTGGAAAAACGCTGGACTAAATGTATTGATCTAAAAGGAGATTATGTTGAAAAATAAAACGCTTATTTGCCAATTTTTTTTTTCTTTATTCAAATAGTCACGGAGTTACCAAACAGCCCTCGTATTTTCAATAAAATATGTTTGTTCATGCCAATATATTTACTAGGTTTTTTCGTTGTTTTTCCGGCGTTGATGGAAAACTCAATGATGAAAGTTACTGTCCTGATAGCCTGATGTCTTACATATAAGCACGTAAGAACCCCTACATAACTTGGAGGAGGTAGGGAGAGTCAAACACCCGTAGCATCTAAGGCCTACACAACATCGTAGGGTCCGCTCTAGGGCGGATGTGTGCTGGTTTTGCCCGCCCTCTGGCTTCCCAGAAGGACAGGACGAAAAACCTATCACCGCATGAAATGCAATATCATTCCCTCCTAACCCCTCTGTGGCTTAGTGATAGTTTTATTGTTATTTTATATATTTAGATGTATGTTTCATATTATTTTATTGTAAATTCAATGAATAAATATTTTTGGATTTGGATTTCGCCAATATATTTACTAGTTGATCCGAACATACAGTGTCCGCCAAATTGTTGGAACCATTTGGGAAACTTTTTTACAGTTTCTCAGAAAATTTCATTGTTCATAAAAATTGGCGCATTTAATTGGACTAAGTGCGCACATATCGGTTATTACCAGTGGCAATATTCTAAGTGCATATTAATTGCACTTTATAGTGAATATAGAATATCGGCCGTTTCCCGCTCAGTTGTACGCCCCTGGCAACAACCGATATGTGCGTACTTACTCTAATTGAATGCACCAACTTTTATGGAGAATTAAATTTTCTGAGAAACTTTTAATAAAAAAGTTTCCCATATGGTTCCAACATTATGGCGGACACTGTATATTGAAACTGAAAGAATATTTTGATAGAATCGTTCATTCAAATGTAAAAATATCGTCAATACATATCAGCAGTGAAGCGTAATATATGTATTACTTGTTACCAATGTCCTTATGAAAATGAATATTTGAGTTAAACTACTAAATGGCGCTAGCTCATGTAACCTATTCCTTCGCTACGCAGCAACTATGTTGAGAATATAGAGATGAAGGCTGTTCGAGTTTCCAAAATGAGCTTTTGGAGTTCCACTACCTACTAGATGACGCTATTACTTCCTTTGACGTTTATACTTCCAAAGTTTCACCAATATTTGAATTGAAGTAAGATAGTTAGTCAATGCCTGTGGAAAAGGTATTGGACCCAAACCAAACGCGAGTGTCATCTAGCGTGATTAGTTATAGTTGTCGTCAAACATATAAGATAAATAAAAAAGCCGCAAAAAATGGTCTCATCTTTTCCATCTCTTCCTGGAAAGTGCCACATAATGTTGGGGGCAAGTGGTGCAAGAGTTTGAAATAGCTAGTGCATTATAGGTAACTTCGCCATGGGTAAAGGATTAATAAATTCAAATTTTTTTTAGACAAATGAGTATACTAGAGATCGATACTAAGTACATAGATACGAGTAATTCAAAAAATATATGCAGTATTAATGATTCAATTTATCATTCATTAAAAAGTTATTCAACAAAAAAAATAACAAATAAAAAACTTTCTTGTATATACAGGGTGTTCATTCAGTACTGCATTCTTCACGACTCAACATCTGGATTGTCAGGAATTCAGATATTTTTGTTCAGATAATTTAAAAATAATCTAGAGACAAGAATTCTCAAATAAGTGCATATATACCAACATGGTCTTCCATGAAATCAATTTCAACTCTCCAATTGATCGCTCTGTGTTTCATTTATATGAAATCTCTGTAATTAACTCTATGTTTTCAGATCGAATAGTGCGTTGCCACGCTATCATTATTTATACAGATTTTATTGCGAAAAATCACTTCACTTTGAACTGGAATAATACTTTCGTGGTTGAAGATTTTCTAATAGATGATTTGCACCCTGTGTGATTTTTTTCTGATGGAAGCTCTCAGTGTGGTATGTCAATGATCAATTGTGCTAAAATTCCAAAATTATATTTATCATATGGGTGTCTTGAACGGACTTTTCATCCGACACAATTACATTAAATTTTGGTGCCAATTATAGTTTTCTCGATTTTTATCGGTGATTTCTATCAAGTTTTAGTGCAATCATATTTATTTCTTACATAAAATTTAATGTACTTTCATATCCTAAAATCAAATTCGGGAATATAATCAATATTGGACACTGGCATTCTGTTTCGTACAATTATATTTCAATTCATCTGCTCTTGGGTATTTTGTGACTCCCTAAAATATTCTGAATAGCTGGGTGGGTGAAAAACATACATTCTAACTCCCACCCATCCGGTTATATCTCACTTCCACTGGATGTAATGGATCGCCTTCGTTGGATATCTTGAATAGTATGTGATTGGTGATCTTTCAGTAATTAAAGTAAATTCAATATTAATTTTCAACTTTAACAAACGAATTGTTGTCTTTTACATGTTCATCTTAGACATTATTTTCCTTGCAATGTGAGAAATTAATGAACGGACCGGTCCATGCACCTTAGGAATCATCCTGTATGAGCAAATATTGTGTTAGTCCTCACATTTCCTCCAAAAAAAATCAATCACAAAATATATATTTCTGCCAAAAATGCATAGTACCACGCCATACACACCTTATATGATACTCACATAAGAAAATTGGCTAAATTCAGTGTGAGTCAATATCAATACTTACATAACTTCAGGAAATTACCAGGAAATTAATTCCTATTTTGTCAATAACCAAACAGTTTGTCAGACTAAAATCGCACCAAATCAATAAATAAAATTATTGACATCTCTACCTTTATTCAAATTATTCCACCTATCGCCCCCACGTAACACTTGGCGCGGAAGATGTAAAGGCCCGCACAGCAATTAGGTATGTTTTTTCCATGCAGGGTCGGGCGTAGTTATAATAGAAATCACGGCTGTTTGCGGTACGCGCAGCTACTAGCAAATTAGATTTCGACGGGGCAGTTGTTTACCTAATCTAAGGATACTAATAATTATAAAAATGGATTATTCTGAATACAAAAGTTACAGTGCTTTTGTTCAATTAACATGAATAATCTGCACGTGTCACAATATTTAGTGGCATATGTACTAGTCCGACCCTGGTTGGCGGCATGGGAGTCAATTTCATGCTAATCGTCCATTTTTAGCGGCTTTTTTTATTTATCTTATATGTTTGACGACAACTATACAAACATGAATATTTGACGTCATTTTAATACTGGTTTCTTCAAAAAACCCTGATTTTAATGCTCCACCATTGTTTCAATCAAGGTACGACATGACTTGGAGGCCAGATCACTGTCACCATCTACATGTCGCATCCATTTCAATCCAATATAGATCCCTTAAGGTTGGCTAAGTATTTCTATATAAACAGTGGTTTCGCTCAAAGCCGTTGATTGTATCGCTTTCAAATTCCGTCAAGATAAACCTCTATTAGACTACAAGCCCATATAACGATTTTGGGGGGTCATTTTATACAGCATGAAACATATTCAGAACGATGCTGCTATATGAAAAAATAACTTTAGGCACTATGCCGTCAATTCTTGGTGGGACAAATGACTGTAATAATAATGATAGTAATTTTTCACCTGAAGATGTGCTCTACCGACAAAATATTCTTGTAGGGCATTCCTCACGTTGGTGGATTATGAAATAATAATCTCATAGAACCTACTGTCGTACAAAAATAATGAAACCAAAATCCAGGAATTTTTTTTTATTTTTCGGAAATTGAAAAATTTTCCTGGCTTTCGGTTCCATACAGTATAAATCAAAAGCTTATTTTCATAAATATATTAGTAACAAGTAATAAATATATTGCTCTTCACTGCTAATATATATTGACGATATTTTTATATGTGAATAAGTCATAAAATGGAAACATTATACAGGGTGTATGCACTGTATACTAATTGATGTCATTCATTTCAGGTGGTGATTCCTTGTAATATTTTATGAAGAAAATTTCATATAAACGTTTGTCCTAACTTGCTTCATTTCCGAGATACGGGGTGTCAAAGTTTCATTTAAAAATAGGTATTTCATCAATTACTCAAAAGTCTTTTTGTCGATTTTGATGAAACCTGGTGTGGTTATTAGATTAGCAGTAGCAAGGAGCTTCTTTTCATGGAACTATATTTCAAATTAAAAGTCTCAGATGATTCCCTGATTGATATTTATCGTAAAAATCATTGTACGCCACTGTTTTTCTCTAAGTTTCATATTTTTTCAGAGTAAATAATTAAAATTACAACTTTTTTATGATGCCGTGAAAAAGAAATAGCTAAACTTTGTCAAATCAAAGTCAGTGGCGTAGAAATGGTGGTTACGCACCATCAAAGTTCAAAAAGCTGATGAATGATTTTTTTTCTGATCCTACTTATTTTCTTGAAAATCTATTTAATTTTATGCACAAATGTATCGTTAAGTTTTGATAGACACAGTTGAAAATAATAGGCTCAGGAACACAACAAACAACCAGTCCATCAACGACGAAACTAATAAAAGAGTCCAGGTAGAAATAATTTTTTTAAGGAAATCGATTGATGAAGTATTACTATTTCAAATTCACGGCATTATAAGAGAATATTTTTGAATAATTAATGTTATAAAAATATGAAACTACGTAAAACAGTGGCGTAAAATGATTTTTACCATAATTATCAATCAGGTGAACCTTCGCTACTTATAATTTGAAATCTAACTTCATGAAAACGAGCCCCTTGTAACTGCTAATAAATACACAAGGTTTCATGAAAATCGGCGAAAAGACTTTTGATTAATTAATAAATAACCGATTTTTTATTAAAACTTTGACACAACATCACTTGAAAACAAAGAAAGTTAGGACACACGTTTATATGAACTTTTCTTCATAAAATATAACAAGGAATCACTTCCTGAAATTAATGACATCATTTAGTATCCACCCTGTATATGGGCCTGACCAAATATATTTTGATGGAAATAAAATATATGGAAACAACTATATTTGAAACTAACGGCGCCCCATATAGGACGATGATTGCTAAATATTTATCCACTTGATTTGACAAAGCATTTGGACACCTATCCCGACCATAGAAATATTAATACTCAAGAATGCAAGTATATTTATTATGTTTCATGACTCCATTAAATAGCACCCCATGGCGAGTGAACACCTACTGAGATGGCTAAAAACCCTGGTGTAGCAACTTATACCAGCAAACCTATGAAAGCATCCTGGTGTCACGCACAGTTCTCTTTTTCTGCAAACTCATTATTATGACTTTTTTTCTCCTTATAATGACTTTTTCTCATTATGATAACTTTTTTCTCATTATAATGACTTTTTCTCATTATATTGACTTCTATCTCATTATAATGACTTTTATCTCATTATAATGAATTTTATATTATTTGCCTTAATATTTTCTTGGTGACGTTACGTTTTTGGATTCTTATTGGGAATACAATTTTTTGGTATTTAAATCATTTATTATTAACAATTTATTTAGTATACACGGGAGGAAATGCCCATTCACATTCAAGATCGATATGAAACACGAAGCAAAAAAGGGTGGGGGAAAAACATTTTTATAAGAAATAATATTTAAAAAGTCATTATAATGAAATAAAAGTCATTATAATGAAATAAAAGTCATTATAATGAGAAAAAGTCAAAATAATGAGAAAAAATCATTATAATGAGAAAAAAGTCATTATAATGAGTTTTCAAAAAAATCGGTATGCTATCATTTAAAACCATATATCTATTAGCTACGTAGTTAATAGATATATGGATAAAACGAATTAAACGAGAGACATTTGCCAGCTTGATTACGAGAAAACAGAAGAAATCGCGATGTGCTTTTAAAATATCCCGCGATATTTACGTGTATCGCCATCATCAGTTTTCTTCTTAAGGTAAGTTTCCAGTTTCCATGAATATTAGTTTCAAGTATTACATACCAACATGAAATTAATAAAACAGCATGAAAAGTGGAATATACGGAATTATTTGATATTATAAAAATTAAAATTTTGACGAAATGAGTGAGTCTCATTTTAGGTCAACACTTTTATTTGGATGATAATTGCGGGTTCTTTTATGCATGGGTACAAAGCAATCACTGAAATTACTGATCGACAAGCGTAAGGATGCCTCCGAAAATTGGTTGCGCAGTATACAAAACCCTGGAGTGGGGCAGGAGCACAATCGCTCTGCCTTATTAGACAGTAGTCGATCTTTGTCGCACATCTACTTACGCTTTCTATCGTTTGCGCATCTCAGAGGCATCCTTACGCTTGTCGATCTGTAGTTGTCAAATCAAATTTTATTCACCAGTGATGTCCATTTTTACTGACAGCATAATAGAACTCTGGAAGCATTATTATTTTGATGTATGAGTTTGTATTGTTGCGCACTTGGTATGCGACGAAAGCATAGTGAACTGGCTAGCTAAAAACCTTCGAATAATTTTCTGGAAACATCTAGAAGCACGAGTTTTTGTTTTAGATTAAACGTCGAATATTCTTATTGTATTCTGTTCATTTCTTAATTATAGAATTATACTTTCCTTTATAAGCATGCAATTGTGAGATTCAGATGTGTTGAGTATCAGTTGAGTTGATAGTTCAGTAACTGACATTTAATGAATAATAAATATTTGAAGTATAGTACAGTGTTGCGATAAGTTTTGTAAAGTTATAAACGTTACTCTGTTACAAAACAATCAATAATATCGAATGCTCATCAGTATGCCTACCAGGCTGGCAAATCAACAGAACTTGCCCTCAATAACCTTGTCTCAGGAATAAGCGACGCCCTGGAACACCAGGAGGTAGCAGTCGCTGCATTCTTGGACATAGAAGGAGCATTTAACAATGCACTACCTCACTCCCTATATGAGGCCACTGTCTCTAGAGGGATTGAACCGACACTATGCTTCACAACAGAACTATAACGACCTCTCTACAGGGTGAAAGTGTCAGCTTCAAGCCAGCCAAGGGCTGTCCCCAGGGGGGGGGTCCTCTCACCACTGTTATGGTCACTGCTGGTGGATGATCTGCTGGCCATTATCTCGCGTTGGGAGGTTGATCTACAAGCATATGCTGACGATCTGGTCCTAGTAATAAACGATAAATCCGAAGAGACGATCTCCTACGTCCTTCAGGATATATTGGATACCATATATAAATGGTGTGAGAGGGAGGAAATGTCCATTAACTCCCACAAAATGGTCATAGTCCCATTCACCAGGAAAAGGAAGCTGGAACATTTAATACCTCCTTCCATCAATGGTGTAACAATTCCTATTGCGAGTGAAGCAAAATATCTGGGAATAACCCTGGATAAAAACCTTAATTGGAACTCGCACTTGGAAAAGACTATCCGGAAGGCTAGCCTATCATTATCGACATGCCGCAGAATATGTGACAAAACATGTATATTGGTTGTACGTGACCGTCATACGTCCAATGATAACGTATGGCTCTATAGACTGGTGGAGCAAGGGTCATAAAAAAATGGCCATTGCTAAACTTAACGGACTACAGAGACAAGCGTGCCTGGCGATTACTGGAAGCATTCGCTCCACGCCAACGGCAGCAATGGAAGCCCTCCTTGGATTACTTCCTCTCCACATAGTTCTGGAGAGAGAGGCAAGATGGGCAACATACAGACTTTATCAAGCGGCCATTAGTCTACCGCAGGCATGTGTCATGAGAGGCAGCGGCATGCTGGAGGGCATAATAGCTCACAATATTCTAGGAATGCCCTCAGACATAATTCCTAAAACTATCAACCTTCACACGTCCTACACTGTGGTCTTTCCCGAAAGAGAAGACTGGGTCCGGAATGAAACCAACCTATGTAGGGCAAATGAACGTTGGTTCACCGATGGTTCCAAAACTCAGGAAGGCGTCGGAGCCGGAATATATGGGATGAACCCAGTATTGGTAAACTAGCTACGATATTTCAGGCAGTGGTATATGCCATTGAAATGTGTGCCAGGGAGCTGGAAAATCGACACCACACACGAAAAACAATAAAAATATTTTCAGATAGTCAAGCAGCACTTAAAGCGCTTGATTCCAATTGCATTAAATCTAGGGCAGTATTGAACTGCAGAGACACCTTAAACCGACTGGCGCTACGCAACAACGTTACCCTAGTCTGGATACCAAGTCACAGAGGCCTAGAAGGAAACGAAATAGCAGACGCCCTAGCAAAGGGGGGGGGGGGCGAAACAACGTTCACTGGACCAGAACCGGTAATCGGTTTAGCATATAGCACTGCCAAGAATGTCATAACAGCTTGGGCAGACAATGACAGACTCGAGTACTGGCGTAGTCTACCGGGCCTAGCCCATTCCAAAGCATTTATTGCTTGTACAAGGAAAAAACAGGACTCTGACAAATTGCTAGAACTCAGTAGAGCGCATCTCAGAGTTATAGTAGGTTTGCTTACTGGCCACTGCAAACTCAAACATCACATGCATAAAACCGGACTTGCACAAGATGCAGAATGCCGGCTATGCATGGAGGATGATGAAACGGCCAAACATATTCTGTGTACATGCCCTGCAGCGGCCAGAACCAGATTCTCAATATTTGGCGATACGACAATAAGTCCAGAAAACCTGGTAAATTGTTCTCGCAATGTATTCCTCAATTTCGTCAAGAGATTGGATATACTGGGAGAAATATAACCATAGGGTGAGCCACAATAGGCCATTGGCTGCAGTGGAGGGCCTGATACGGGCCCACTCACGTTCAACTAGAAGCGACACCTAATAACGAATAGCGAAGAGTAGACAACAGAATTCTCTCACTAGCTAGTAGGTGTAATACTCAGATCAATAAGTAAACATATTGATCTGAGGTGTAATAACATCTGATAGCGAATGGCTGAATTGTCTATTGGACAATTATTCCATTAGGTGCAAGGTGCAACCAATTATGGCTAGTAGAGAAGCACACTCATCCCCGTTTCTCAACCAAAAAAGAATTCAAACTGATGTTTAGATTTTCTAATATATAGAAAGTTTCAAGTAACACCATTTATAATAATAACCAAGTATAACAAGTTTCAAAACAAATTTTATGCACTTAAGGAACATGAATCCGTAATAATCATCATATACAATGAGAAAAATATATCAAAATTAAATGTGTAAATTGTAGCATTTACATGGTTTAAACTTCCAACTCTCTGTATTATTACAGTTTTGAGTGAAGAAATATAATAGGGACCAGCTACTGACCATTTCCCAACCCAAAAACTCGGCGCAGTCGAAGCCATCCCAGAGAATCCAGCAAAGATGCCCTCATCGCTGCGAGATGTTGTTTGCGGCGCCGGTGAGTAAACATCTTCACCACTCGCCTCCAGATTCTCTGAAACAACCATCGCCCGAATCCAAGGTCCAGAAAACCATCACCAGCTACACACTTGGTGAAACAAAAAAATTATGTGAAACAACAAAAAAATAACCCAGTTGTCACCTCACGTGGGGAGAACTGTAGCGTCACCAGCTGAAATAGAGAAACTGCCGTTTTCCTAGTAACATTCAACTTTCAGGATACTCTCAGCCTTGGTACTGTGAACAAATCCCCAGATGCCACAGGTCATTGGAGCTCAGGATCCCCCAGTAGTACCGCCCGACCGCCCTTTGGCGGGCTTCACACGCTGACCAGCCTAGACCACCACGCTAGCATGACGATAATACCTCCCAAGTTCACCCTTCCAATGACCCCACTAGCAAGCTAGCTGTCACATCTGAACCAAGCTCACACACCACCAAGATGAATCCCTAAAACAAAATACTTTTACAGTTAACCTTCCTTTTTTTTTCAAGAAAAGGTAAAACTTACAAAATAACTCCTTCATTAGAGTACCTATTGCGGGATATGAAATTATATTGGGAAGATAAGACAATTATTAGATTCAGACAGAGCACTGCAAAATTGAAGCCTTTACAGAAAATTGTTGTTGTGATATGGCCATTTAACACAAGTGTCACCACGACAGCCAAGCTCAAAAAGAGCGTTGGCCCCCCTTTTCTCAAAGTAAAATCAGTGACATCTGAAAACCAACGCTATCGAGCAAAAATAGCATTAGAGGGGTCTCTCCCACTGAAATGAAATTATAATGTCATCATATTATAATTTCATTTCAGTGGTCTCTCCTAATGGAATTGTCCTACATACAATTCAGCCATTCGCTGTCAGATGTCATTACACCTCCTAGCTAGTGAGAGAATTCTGTTGTCTAATCTTCAGATGAGCTTGCGCTATTCATTATTAGGTGTCACTCCTAGTACTCATAAGCATTGTTTAAATAGAAGCATTGTTTATATAGAAGATAGTCAACCTTATGGGATTATAATTGGATCAAAATGGATGCGACATGTAGATGGCGATAGTGAGCTCGCATCCAAGTAATGTCGTAACTTCAGTGATCTGGCCTCCAAGTCATGTCGTAACTTGATTGAAACAATGGGACAGCATTAAAATCAGGGTTTTTTGAAGGAACCTGCATTAAAATGACGTCAAATATTCATGTTTGTAACTAATCACGCTAGATGACACTCGCGTTTGCGTCCAACACCAATTACACAGGCATTGACTATCTTACTTCTATATAAACAATGATAGAAGATAGTCAATGACCGTGGAAAAGGTATTGGATCCAAATGCGAGTGTCATCTAGCGTGATTAGTTACAAACATGAATATTTGACGTCATTTTAATGCAGGTTTCTTCAAAAAACCCTGATTTCAATGCTGTCCCATTGTTTCAATCAAGTTACGACATGACTTGGAGCATTGTTTATATAGAAGTAAGATAGTCAATGCCTGTGTAATTGGTGTTGGACACAAACGCGAGTGTCATCTAGCGTGATTAGTTACAAATATGAATATTTGACGTCATTTTAATGCAGGTTCCTTCAAAAAACCCTGATTTTAATGCTGTCCCATTGTTTCAATCAAGTTACGACATGACTTGGAGGCCAGATCACTGAAGTTACGACATGACCTGGATGCGAGCTCACTATCGCCATCTACATGTCGCATCCATTTTGATCCAATTATAATCCCATAAGGTTGACTATCTTACTTCTATATAAACAATGCTTGGAGGCTAGATTACTGAAGTTTCGACATGACTTGGATGCGAGATCACTGTCGCCTTCTACATGTCGCTTCCATTTGAATCCAATATAAATCCCATAAGGTTGGCTAACTATCTTACTTCTATATAAACAATGTCATGAGCATTCCATATTATTGATTGTTTTGCAACAGAGTAACGTTTACAACGTTACAGTCTGTAAATTCATTTCTGAACTCAACTGAATTGCTTCGAGCAAACATCACTCGTCCTGAGGATTCGTGCTGTTTTCTAGAAGCAATTCAGTTGAGTTCGGAAATAAAAGACAGAGTTATGAAATAAATTCAATCACGAGTGGAATTTTACTACACTATTTCACAAAGTGAAAGGTAAAAAATCTGAAATTTGACAGAATTAGAAGAAATTAGTAAAAAATTTAAGAAGTTGATCTGAGAAATTAATAAAGTTCAATGAACAGGAAACATTGATTAATTCGATGGAATTTATCCAAAATCTGCTCATTTTTAAATGCATGCATAGGGTGGTTAATTATATTTGACGTTTAGCAGTAACATACACAAATCTGAAAACACCAAACTTGACAGGCCAATCAGAGTCAAGAGTCAAGTTTGGTATTTTCGATAATCCGAACTTGACTAGAGCTCCTGATTAGTTCATTTGAAATAGTCAAGTTGAGTTGAGCAATAAAAGTAGTTGTTCAACGGCCTATCACCTATTTAGAACCCGAAAACGTAACAGTATTTTATAAATAAGTTGGGGCCCGCAAGCCTGAACAGTTTAAAACTCCACCATTGTGCCCCTACTATCTGTCCCCATCCAAAATGGGATACTACTCATGCTAATGAGGTATTCGAAACTAAAATGAACCTTACATTTTTCATTCAATTCGCACATACTCTTCTTCACATTCACTGCTAAATGCTTCATGTCGGAATATTTCGTTATGACGGCTTGATTCATATTTTCCAGAAGCCTGTAATCATCTAATGTGGAGGTGAGTTCGCCATAAAGGTAGTCAGAGGTTTTACTGAACGTCGTATTGGCAAGATGACTTAAATTTGGGTCATGGGGATCCAGAGCTTCAAAGCTTGAAGTTGAGGTAGAAAGAGTTGGCCCTATAAAAATGTTTAAGAATTTGATATTGATACAAATTGTTTTGAAAAGAATGTGATAACCCATCTACATAGAAATATAAATAAAAGTCTTTTTCAAATAACCTCTTCTGGGTGAATCTGTGACTCCTTCTTGATCTTCCTCAGCCATGTGTAATAATAATAATAAAAGATAATCCTTTAACAAAAAGTCAAAATTTAAGAAAAACATCAACAAGATTCGTTTCGTTTCTGTCGTGCTGTCACTGCTGTCAATGTCAATGCTGAACTAGTTCTGCTGCAGTGGCATTCCGTGTACCCTCGCTTCATGGCGAGAGTAGAGTTCTACAAAATTTGATAACTATCGCTTCGTTCGGTATTCCGTGTACCTTTAGAAGTCTTGCTTTCGAATCGAAAGAGATCGGGATTATTTGACATTGTGTCGTCCTGAAAACATTGAGCAGGTTTTTGGAAATTAATTTTGTTATTATCTTAGGCTGGGGCAACTGGCAAATATTGGTTTGTTTAATTGTTTGTTGTTGTTGTTTGTTGTTTAATTGTAAGTGTGTGATAGTCTGTGAATTAGATATTTTTATAATTGACCCTTGCCTCTGTTAGTTTGGAAGTTTTGTATAGTTACATTGAGTGTTCATAAATGAATGTGAGTTTATTGTTGTAACCTGTAAAATTTGGAAAATCTTGACAAAGTGCCAAATTCGCGAAAACGCTAGGGTCACTGAATCCTAGAAGGCTTTGGCCTTCTTACGGGTACGGCCAAAATGGGTGGAGTCTAATAGTTAAAATCTCTTTAAATAGTTCTAATGTTACAAATAACCCACAAAAGCGCCAATCAGGAAGTAAGGGTCATAAGTGAGAGAGAACAGCAGTGGCATTCCGTGTACCCTCGCTTCATAGCGAGAGTAGAATTCTACAAAATTTGATAACTATCGTTTCGTTCGGTATTCCGTGTACCTTTAGAAGTCTTGCTTTCGAATCGAAAGAGATCGGGATTATTTGACATTGTTTGTGTCGTCCTGAAAACATTGAGCAGGTTTTTGGAAATTAATTTTGTTATTATCTTAGGCTGGGGCAACTGGCAAAGATTGGTTTGTTTAATTGTTTGTTGTTGTTGTTTGTTGTTTAAATGTAAGTGTGTGATAGTCTGTGAATTAGATATTTTTATAATTGACCCTTGCCTCTGTTAGTTTGGAAGTTTTGTATACTTACAGTGAGTGTTCATAAATGAATGTGAGTTTATTATTGTAACCTGTAAAATTTGGAAAATCTTGACAAAGTGCCAAATTCGCGAAAACGCGCAAAGGGTGCGACACCTACAGTCCAAAATATATACTTCGAGGATGGGGAAAACAAACCAAGTCAACATGTGATTTGAGTAGCAAATAATTAACATTTTCTTAGTTTTCAAAACAGCTTGCCGAAGTTTAATGTACCAAAATACTTCTCAAGATTCGAATAATGAGCAGCAAGTGCAAGAGGTATTACTGGGTCCCGCAGTTCAAACACTTATAAAGATACAAATGTATCATACATCTTCCTAAAAGATTCATATCTATGTGAAACAGATTATAATGGTAATTTCAGAAGATTTTTTTTTTCTTTGGTGTTTCGGCATCGACTGCTATGGTCATTAGCCATGTGTTCTTTATAGGCCTTGTTACTAACTCCATACGCCACCTTAGGAGCAGCACTCTTAATTGGAACGCAACAGCGAATCGTGCAGGACTCACCCTAGTCTAGCCACGAGATTTTAATAATTTAATCGGTTAAATTAAATTAAAAATCCCAGCCCAACCAGGGTTCAAACTCCGGACCTTTCGACTCAGAGTCGGACGCTTTAACCACTGCGCCACGCCCCGACATTCAGAAGATTTTATACCATTATACTGTATCTTGGCAATTTCAGTCATTTCAAGGAAACGTCTTGATGTTCAATATTTGCTATAATTTTAATGCTCTTTAAATTTCAAATGACTTCATGAGGCTCCGATGTTGAAGCAGAAGTTTGTAAAACCAGCCCAAATATCTCGAATTTCTCCACATGTTTAACTTGACACAAAATAATACGTCCGCTTTCAATGCATGTTCGCGTTTCACTATCGGCCGATTTCTATCGCCAATATATTTGGATATGTCCTCTAAATTGATCTCTCAACAAGTAACATCCTTCAAAATTTTCCTTTATCGCTTGAAATTCAAAAAGAAATGATGATTTATGGTGGATTTATGCAGCAATCATAAGTCATAAGTCTTAAGTCATAAGGAAGAATATTCGTTAATGATTGGTTGGAATATACGGACCAACCAATCATTGACGATTATTCTTTCTTATGACTTAAGACTTATGACTTATGATTGCTGCATAAATATCCACCATTATTTACCATTTAATCAAATGGGGGTTCACATTGTTTTACCCATTCCATTGACAAGTTTGACAGATACTGCAGCGCCAACTATCGGAAAATTTTCCCCGAATACTCAAGGAGACTAACCCTGTGTCAAGTCACCGGTCGGACCAGGCACGCGCGTTCAGTATGAAGTATGACCATGAGTCGGACCGACCAGATGATTGAAAATATTGGTCACATACATACAGTTCTAATGAGGTCGTCAAGTCAACCAAATGACCGCGCTGGTCGCATCATATTGGTCAGACCGTAGACTTGACTCAGCCTAAAATTTAACAAGTTTAATAATCTCTAGCCAATCAGAAACTTGTAGCATCAACGCGTCATAGTGACGTACTTGGGTATGAGTACAGAGTCGAACTCGAACCAAGCAACAAAACTGTCAGCAGTAACTCTCATATATAACAAGAGCTAGTCCGTCACTGTCTATAGAGAACGGCGGCCATGACACGTCTTACTACGTCATATTTCGTCAAGAAGACTAAAAACAAGGAGGGTTTAATAAGCTCTAGCCAATCAGAGACTTGTATCATCAACGCGTCATAGTGACGTACTTGGGTATGAGTACAGAGTCGATCTCGAATCAAGCAACAAAACTGTCAGCAGTAACTCTCATATACCAAGAGCTAGTCCGTCACTGCCTATAGAGAACGGCGGCCATGACATGTATAACTACGTCACATTTCATCACAAATATTCTTTCATCTCTTTCTACTAGTGTCCCCATTGTCTTATGGGAATCAAACACTCCTTGTTTTTAGTCTTCTTGATATTTCGTCACAAATATATGAGTACAGAGTCGAACTCGAACCAAGCAACAAAACTGCCAGCAGTAACTCTCATATACCAAGAGCTAGTCCGTCACTGTCTATAGAGAACGGCGGCCATGACACGTCCTACTACGTCACATTTCGTCACAAATGTTCTTTCATCTCTTTCTACTAGTGTCCCCATTGTCTTATGGGAATCAAACACTCCTTGTTAAATTTTAGTCTCATTGCCGAATACTTGCTTACAAAAATGCTGCCTGCAAATTTACTCGGGATACAATTGAATGAACTTCAAAGAAGGGAGCAAATTCGAAACTAGAACATGGAAAGAAGAGTGATGAGGTTTGACAGTGATCCATTTGTCTTGAGAGACCAACAGTTTATATATTTGTAAGTCATATGTCTTTCTCTTTTAAAAAATCCAACTTAGAGAAATAAGAGTACGTCTTAGCGAACGACACTACACACTTGCATATCACATAGCATAGTACATAACAGAGTTCAGCCAATCAAAATGCCAGTAGCGTCGGATATTCGCATTTTGATTGGTTGAACTTCGATATTTCTTTATGCTATGCGCTATGCTGCCATGCAAGTGTGTATGTGATAGAGCATTGAAGTCCGTTGCTCATGCACTAATGGTTTGCCCTCAAGTGACTTCACTTCATGGCGGTTTGATCAAATTTTTTGATGTCAACATCAAAGCCCGAGGCTCAAGCTCCGAGCAGTAAAAGATATAGAGAGGGCTTTTCTGTCTCTTTTTCGAAAGCAACACACCCGATGTTGTTTACAAACATCTCAGCCCGAATCATGTTAAAAAAGGGCATTGTCGGAAATATTCGTTTGCACTCGGTGATCAGGTTGGAATTACGTATTATATTCACTCTTAACTTGGCGATCATGTTTGTTTACGTCCGTTTACGACTTATTTGTCGTCTTGTCAAATCAAACCATGGGCGCCGCAGCATGGTAATCATGGCATAAACCATAGTTGACTTTGCATAAGTTGATTTTTATTGAATTTGCTCATTTTCATCCCGATTTTGAGACAATAATACACTATTTGTTGAAAAAGCTGTAAAAATCGACTGAACGATCACCTATCAATAATTAGGAAAAAACTTGTTGAAATGTAGGTATACTAAAAAGTAAGTAAGTAAGTAACCAAATTCAAATCATAAGCCACTAGCTATATCTAATGGGTATTGGAATGTTTTGTTGACATACAGGGATTATCACGTAGGTAATCCGTTCATCAGAAGTTGTCGATATTCCCATTTGAATAAAATTTTATATGCACGGAATTTCACATATATCAATATGAATAATCGAGAATGTTGTCAGTGACGTATCGCTTCTGGTAAAACCTGACGTGGACACTGTGAATCATCGTAGGTTTGAAATCTAATCAATGGGTTGAATAGTATTTTTAATCTCTTGAGAGAGCCCATAATCCCTCCCAATTTCGAGAGATACCTCATTGAATTTCTTCAATACTTTTGGAGATGCAAGGTTAAATAATAACTACATAAGAAATTATCGATTTTCCACCGACAGACTTGTAATATCGATCGCTCCCTAAGCCTAACTCCACACAAGTTAAGAAATAACTTTTTGACAACTCTAAAAAAATTTCAATCATCTGCCTCAGAATATCAAAAACCAGAATTCAGAAAAAAAACATCAGAAAAAGAGTTAGAGAGCTACTAGCTTACTACACTTTGGATGCGTATTTCAATGACACACTTTCATCATAAATTTGAATGTAATCTCTTATGTGTATTATAGTTTATGCGTAAACTCTTATGTGTATTACAATTCATGTATATCGTATAGTATAGTTTACTAATGTGATTCAAAGGTTTGGATATTTTGACTTTTTTACTTCAGCACTTTCATTTATTTTTTCAGTATTTATGACCTTATTCTATGCTTTATCAGCAATAATCTAATTCTTCGCACAATACAGTATTTTTGATTGATTAAACCAACAAAAGTAAGTGTTCATTGCTTTGAAGCAATTTAGTTTCTATTGCCACACAGCAATAATTACTATTTTTCTGCGTTCACAATTGACGAATAAAAGTCAATTTTTAAAAGATCGTAGAAAAAATACTGTATGCCGTGGTAGTACACATGGCGTTTTAACAATTCTCATGTCATTTACAATTGTCACTCATTTTTGTACCTATTCATCGTAATAAAATATGTTACTCTCTACTGAAAACACTCGTAGAGTGTATTCAAAGGCATAGCCTGTGAGGGTATATGGCGGCTATTATTTGCCGTGGCGCTCCTGGGTGACTTAGAAATTATTGGTAGCGCATTCACTTTTTAACTTAGGGAAACCTACAGCACTTCCGCCAAGCATTAGACGTCAGGATTGACATCTTGATAACACACGTGCTTTCTAACCAGGCACGTGGTCTCCTATCGATACCAATACATGTGAGAACAAATTTCTCTGCACCAACCGTGTCTAACATGAGAAAATGTATTAGCACGCCACTGGTTCTACGCTTACGTCCGAATATCATAACAATAACAAATCTACCCCTCCGAACTCGGAGTTTTACCCCTCACCTACAATCTGTAACAAAGGATAGTGTTTAAGTTTCTCTAAAGCCTGATTCACATAATGGCAGTAGCAGTGGCGTCACCCCCTCTATTGATAAGATAACCAATGACAAACATGTTTAGACGACGCTGAAAATTCAAGGTCACGCTGCTGAAAGTTTGATTCATTTAAACTTTTTGCAGTAAAATCTAGCAGTGTTCGCATTTCTAACCTTAAAATTATCATGAAATCGAGATTGCTGTTATGATTCCTTTCTACTGCTTTTAACAAACAATTAGTTGAAAATGTCCATTCCAATGTCACTCATTCGGATAACAGCGTCAAAAGGGGCGGAGTCACTGCCTTTAGTGCCACTGCTACTGCCATTATGTGAATCAGGCTTAAGGACGGCACGGCCTTCTAGATTCAGTGACCCTATGTCAAATATCTGTTTGTCGCCTGGAAACTGTCGCTAACTGTATACACGGAATACCTTTTACGTCAAATCGTAGCGATATGTAGAATTCTATGGCTCACGTAATCACACCGCAGTATTATGTGCCTCAGGAGACTAAAATTTAACAAGGAGTGTTTGATTCCCATAAGACAATGGGGACACTAGTAGAAAGAGATGAAAGAACATTTGTGACGAAATGTGACGTAGTAGGACGTGTCATGGCCGCCGTTCTCTATAGACAGTGACGGACTAGCTCTTGGTATATGAGAGTTACTGCTGGCAGTTTTGTTGCTTGGTTCGAGTTCGACTCTGTACTCATACCCAAGTACGTCACTATGACGCGTTGATGCTACAAGATTCTGATTGGATAGAGCTTATTAAACCCTCCTTGTTACATTTTAGTCTGCTTGGTGATTGGTCACTGTAATGGCAAGTCAGGATGGAAAACAAAGTTGAAAACGGGTAAATTACTAGCCAACCCAATCTCACCTAACCATAGAAGTGTTTATTATAATTACTATGGGCCTAACTAATCTTACGTAAACAGACAATCATACAAAACTGATATCAGGATTATTTATTCAAAATAAGACGTACTCGATAGATAAATGTTTGAATCGGACCGATGTCGGTTGGACCGTTCCCGTAGTAGTAACACTAGTCGGTCGAACCGGTAGCGAACAAAACATTGGATTGGAGCATTCTGACCGGTCGGTACTCCGGTAAGGCCAATTCACAGAACTCATACTTATATCTTATGATATAAGTATGAGTTCTGTGGGCCAATTCAGATACAAGGGTGCCCACGCAGGGTTTTTGATGCACGTGCGATATACACGCATATGCATTTTTGACGATTGTGCCTGAAAACTGCACAACCATTCACATACGTGCAAGATGCATATAACTCCTGGTGGAATTACTTATAGCTGTGAAATTGTCATCCAAAACTGTTGATGTACGGCCTGCTTGATTCATGACATTTTTATTCCTTCAAGAGAGTTTACTCAATTTTAACATAGATGGCAGGCAAATCATTACCGATCATGATGACTTGACATGTCGTTTTGACAAACGCATGCTGCGTCATCGACATAACCTCAAATTGAACCATGTCATCATGTCGAAGTCGAGACTCACAAAAAAATGCTATACACTACCCTAACTTTTACGAATGACAGAAAAACACAAGAACAAATAAATAACAATAACCCAACAACTAAAAACGTCGCAAAACTACCGAACTGAGCGAAAAGTATTAAAAGAACAGAAAAATCACACGATAAATACCATTAGGCTATCCAGAACACGTGACCACGGCTCTTTAAAAATGGCCGGCTGTAGGTACACATGAAATATGAATGGTGTTTGTGTTTGGCACTAGCTTCTACTGCTAATAGTTTTGTTTAGTTGTGATTTGAAATGTTATTATGGCTGTTTTAACTAAAAGTGATTTATTTATTATCATTAGAACGAGTAAACAAAGACACTGCATCGATCTATAGAGACAAAAGGAGAGTGATAAAGTGCATGGATCCTTTTACTTTCACTCCTTGTGAAATGGACATATCTCTAGATCTTTTCACAACAGTAACGGCATTCGACATTATTACATATCTGCTGTTGACTCATAAACAAGAAAGCCAATGAAGGCCTACAAAAGTTTAACAGGCTATAAATATCTTGAAGCAAAAATATTTTTATTCAATGTACATAGACTACATTTATCTCACAACTTTGGATCCGCTCAAAATGGGTTTGACTTGACTGGATCCGATACACCTAATCGATATATACAGTGTTCGGATTGGATTGAATCACTCAAGTCAATTCCATAAAATATAGGATTGGACCCAACCGATCGCCTTGAAGAGAAGTGAAATTACGAGATAAACGAGTTTGAAATTGACGAATGACAGGTAAAAGTAGCCAAATTCAGATACTTAAATAGACATAATATACTTTCGTCCACTCAATTTGGGTTCCAATCTAATAAAAGCACCAATGATGCTATATTCAACCTGTTCCAAAAGCTGGATTGCTATGGAATCAGAGGTGTAGCTTATAACTGGCTGGAATCTTATCTCTCTATCCGAATCCAGATGGTAAAATGTAAAAATGAATTGTCGAACCCCTCAAACATCGATTGTGGTGTTCCTCAGGGCTCGGTCTTGGAACCAATTCTTTTTCTTATTTATTTAAATGATCTTAGTAAAGTCAACATTTCCGGAAACTTCACCATGTTTGCAGACGACACCACAATAATGTGGCACGGAAAAAATGTAGAACGCTTGAAAGAAAATATCGCTTCTGATTTGGAAAAAGTTAAACGATGGTGTGACTCCAACTTGCTGTGCTTCAACATTGAGAAAACAAGCATACTAACCTTCAAATTCAACTTTGACAACCTAGCTCTAGGCAACCATAGGGTAACTAACCAACCACACACCAAATTTCTAGGTTTATACCGAGATGACAAATTGAAATTTGAAGCGCACATAAAAAAACTTAGTAAAACTTTAGCATCAGGCTGTTATGCTGTTCGAGTCATTACCAATGAACTTGGCCTCAATTCAGGCAGAATAGCGTATTTCTCACTGATTGAATCGCACATAAGATATGGCATCTCCTTCTGGGGTTACTGCTCTAACCAGTTGTTGAACTCAATATTTGTACTACAAAAGAGAGCATTGAGGTACTTTAGTAAATGTCATTCAAGGGTTCATTGTAAGCCTCTTTTTATTGAATATCGAGTTTTGACGGTAACTTGTATATTTATTCTCGAAACAGTGTGCTTAATACATAAAACGAAATCAAAAGAGCCGAATAATAGACCCTATTATACTACCCGTCAACACAATAATATTAGTATGCCCATACCAACATCATCCTTGACAAAAAATTGCCTTATATTCGAGAGTAGGAAGATTTATAACCACCTACCTGGCCACCACAAGAACACGGTCTATGCAGCACTATTTCGGAATTCAATTAAGAACATTCTTCTGAAAAAGGCATATTACAACCTGCAGGAGTTCTTTAGTGACAACCTAAGTTAGATCATTATATATGACTAACACTGTAAACCCGTTTATTTTATTATATTTTAATTCTTCTGACTACTAAATGTATAAATTTTAATTGTTGAGTACTGTTAAAATTTTTAATGTGTTAGTAATGTTATTATGACAATCAACTAATAACATCTTACCATATTTTGGAAGTGTTATCAGTTGTGTTTGTATTATGTGCGTATATGTATATGTTTATATTTTTATGTATGTGTAAATAATTTTATTATTTTATTATTTATTATCAATAATTGATTCATTGATTATGTCTTTTCACAAAGCTTTGTCAACAAGAAACATTCTTAGACAATAAAGTATTTTTTGATTGATTTTTGATTGTTTATATTGACAATTGTCTTTCTCAAAATGGAGAGCAAAATAATAATTAAGAAAAGAAACGTATGGTCCAAAGATGAGAGCAGTTTTTTCATTCAGCTGATTAAGGAAAAACATATTTTGGGACTCATGGATGGGAAAAGGATTAGGGTTCAAATGAAAACCACAGATCCACGGAACAACGATTCGTGATTTAATTCGCAGAACACAAGAAATTTAAGGTTACGAAATTCGACATTTTGCTGTGAAGTTAGCATTTTTCAATCGGATTGAAGAATAGGATTCTTTGATCCACTTAAATATTGCGATATAAACTGAAGGGTGGTTTCACTCGACTCAATGCTATTGAATTTGAAGCGGATAGAGATCGTCCAGATAAACGTAGTCATTAACAACCAATTTATTTGACAAATGTTAAATGACACTAATGACAGGACACTTTTAACACGAAGTTAATAATGCCACGTTGCCAATTCTATTACACGGAAGAGTGACGGTTAAGTCTCGTTCATACCCTCGCGAATTTCTCAATTTTTCTGCAAATAAAATGGCTGCCGACATGGTTCAGCATTAACGAATGGTCCGGCATGACTGGCAGTCACTTCATTTGCCGAAAAATTTCGAAATTTGCGAGGATACGAACAAGTATTCATGGAAATTTAAGTTAAACTACAAGAAAGTGAAAAATTTATCGAATTCTCAATCGAGTTTATTAAAGGTTTCTGACATTAACATTCAAAATAACTTTTGACATACAGTTTCTCTGTTGAATGTCAAATCCGCACGATTTGCGAAGTGTCGGCCGAACGCACCCGCTTCGCTTGCATGGTTTATTTTGAGTTATAGTTTTCATTTCAAATTGTAACATAGGTTTGTGGGATTGACAGAATTGTTGACTATTTAGGAAAAGCCGCGCGTTCGGCCGACATTTCGCAAATCCGCGCGCGCGGATTTGCGAAATGTCGGCCGAACGCGCTCGCTTCGCTCGCATATGGTCTATTTTGTTTTATAGTTCTCATTTCAAATTGTAACATTGGTTTGTGGAATTTACAAAATTGTCGACATTCGGCAAATCCGCGCGCGCGGATTTGCCGAATGTCGGCCGAACGCGCTCGCTTCGCTCGCATGGTCTATTTTATGTCATTGTTCTCATTTAAAATTATATCATAGGTTCGTGTAAGATGAATTGACAGAATTGTTGACCAGTTAGGAAAAGCCGCGCGTTCGGCCGACATTTCGCAAATCCGCGCGCGCGGATCCCGGTCCATTCTATTTAGATTTTCAATTTCGGTAAAATTTCATAATCTTACCTTGAAAACCCTCACATACAAATTTTGAACCGAATGTGACCATAATAAAACCCGTTCAATAACTTAGAACTGCCTTCTTAGAGCAGCCATTGTTAATTTATGAACTTTGACGGAGTTCACCGAACCCGAAAATCCTCACATACCAATTATATGAATCGAATCGGACCATAACCACAAAATTCGTTCATCTCTGATTTGCCAAAACTTGATGAAAGCTCAAAGTACTTTCTAAACTCTCCCTGTAACGTGTCGAATATCACCCATAAATTTGTGTTAAATCGGTTTAGTGGTTTTCGAGTCTCTAAAACACAAATAAACAGGCAAACAAACTTACAGTTTTATATATATGGATTCATAATCTACCCCATTACCATAAGAAAATCCAAGTCAATTGGATATTTGTTGTTTGAAATTATATGTGAAAAAAATTGGGAAACCTGTAACACTCTACTGCATGTCTACATGAGAATGGATTCCAATTATATCTACCAAATATGACATGACGAGAGTTTCTAATCACTATGTAGTTGCAAATTTCTTGGAAGCAGTCAACTGACCATCGCCATTTACGCGCGTCTGTGTTTTTGTCATATAGTGTACAGCTTGGAAAATCTAGCTCTGAATGTAGAAATGCCACGCCTATCGATGAGCGGTAGCAGAAGAGCTCAGTACAGTCCGAAACAAGTATGAGTTGCTGTACTCTGGCTATTTCTATTGAATATGTCGCATCGCGAAGCGCAATGTAAAGTCTCATTACTGAATGTACAATTAAACTACCCTCTTTATCGTCCGAATACTTTCTCATTCTTAATTCGCGCATATCATACATTTCTCGAAATTCAAATCTGGATTTGCCAAGCTGTAGGTATTATATTCTTTTTTTTTTTTTTCAAGGGGGTTGGTACTTCACCCTCTCTGCAAGTGATGCAAGAGTTTTTTTCAATACGAAATGATTCTCTCTACCAAGAATAATGAAATGAACCCACTTTGGTTGAGACAGTTTCAGGTTTGACACCTCAAATCGTATTTTTTTATGAGGGGGTTGTTACTCCACCTTCTCTGCAAGTGATGCAAGAATTTTTTTCAACACGGAATGGTTCTCTGTACCATGAATAATGAAATGAACCCACTTTGTTTGAGACAGTTTCAGGTTCAACCCCTCAAATCGCATTTTTCTAAGAGGGGGTTTTTACTCCACCCTCTCTGCAAGTGATGCAAGACTTTTTTTCAACACGAAATGATTCTCTCTACCAAGAATAATGGAATGAACCCACTTTGGTTGAGACAGTTTCAGGTTTGACACCTCAAATCGTTTTTTTTATGAGGGGGTTGTTACTCCACCTTCTCTGCAAGTGATGCAAGAATTTTTCTCAACACAAAATGATTCTCTCTACCAAGAATAATGAAATGAACCCACTTTGGTTGAGACAGTTTCAGGTTTAACCCCTCGAATCGCATTTTTTTTTAAGGGGGTTGATACTCCACCCTTTCTGCAAGTGATGCAAGAATTTTTTTCAACACGAAATGATTCTCTCTACCAAGAATAATGAAATGAACCCACTTTGGTTGAGACAGTTTCAGGTTTAACCCCTCGAATCGCATTTTTTTTCAAGGGGGTTTGTTACTCCACCCTCTCTGCAAGTGATGCAAGAGTTTTTTTCAACACGAAATGATTCTCTCTACCAAGAATAATGAAATGAACCCACTTTGGTTGAGACAGTTTCAGGTTTGACACCTCAAATCGTTTTTTTTATGAGGGGGTTGTTACTCCACCTTCTCTGCAAGTGATGCAAGAATTTTTTTCAACACAGAATGGTTCTCTGTACCATGAATAATGAAATGAACCTACTTTGGTTGAGACAGTTTCAGGTTTAACCCCTCAAATCGCATTTTTCTAAGAGGGGGTTTTTACTCCACCCTCTCTGCAAGAGATGCAAGAGTTTTTTTCAACACGAAATGATTCTTTCTACCAAGAATAATGAAATGAACCTACTTTGGTTGAGACAGTTTCAGGTTTAACCCCTCAAATCGCATTTTTCTTAGAGGGGGTTTTTACTCCACCCTCTCTGTAAGAGATGCAAGAGTTTTTTCAACACGAAATGATTCTTTCTACCAAGAATAATGAAATGAACCCACTTTGGTTGAGACAGTTTCAGGTTTAACCCCTCAAATCGCATTTTTCTAAGAGGGGGTTTTTACTCCACCCTCTCTGCAAGAGATGCAAGAGTTTTTTTCAACACAGAATGGTTCTCTGTACCATGAATAATGAAATGAACCTACTTTGGTTGAGACAGTTTCAGGTTTAACCCCTCAAATCGCATTTTTCTAAGAGGGGGTTTTTACTCCACCCTCTCTGTAAGAGATGCAAGAGTTTTTTTCAACACGAAATGATTCTTTCTACCAAGAATAATGAAATGAACCCACTTTGGTTGAGACAGTTTCAGGTTTAACCCCTCAAATCGCATTTTTCTAAGAGGGGGTTTTTACTCCACCCTCTCTGCAAGAGATGCAAGAGTTTTTTTCAACACGAAATGATTCTTTCTACCAAGAATAATGAAATGAACCTACTTTGGTTGAGACAGTTTCAGGTTTAACCCCTCAAATCGCATTTTTCTAAGAGGGTGTTTTTACTCCACCCTCTCTGTAAGAGATGCAAGAGTTTTTTTCAACACGAAATGTTTCTTTCTACCAAGAATAATGAAATGAACCTACTTTGGTTGAGACAGTTTCAGGTTTAACCCCTCAAATCGCATTTTTCTAAGAGGGGGTTTTTACTCCACCCTCTCTGCAAGAGATGCAAGAGTTTTTTTCAACACGAAATGATTCTTTCTACCAAGAATAATGAAATGAACCTACTTTGGTTGAGACAGTTTCAGGTTTAACCCCTCAAATCGCATTTTTCTTAGAGGGGGTTTTTACTCCACCCTCTCTGTAAGAGATGCAAGAGTTTTTTCAACACGAAATGATTCTTTCTACCAAGAATAATGAAATGAACCCACTTTGGTTGAGACAGTTTCAGGTTTAACCCCTCAAATCGCATTTTTCTAAGAGGGGGTTTTTACTCCACCCTCTCTGCAAGAGATGCAAGAGTTTTTTTCAACACAGAATGGTTCTCTGTACCATGAATAATGAAATGAACCTACTTTGGTTGAGACAGTTTCAGGTTTAACCCCTCAAATCGCATTTTTCTAAGAGGGGGTTTTTACTCCACCCTCTCTGTAAGAGATGCAAGAGTTTTTTTCAACACGAAATGATTCTTTCTGCCAAGAATAATGAAATGAACCCACTTTGGTTGAGACAGTTTCAGGTTTAACCCCTCAAATCGCATTTTTCTAAGAGGGGGTTTTTACTCCACCCTCTCTGCAAGAGATGCAAGAGTTTTTTTCAACACGAAATGATTCTTTCTACCAAGAATAATGAAATGAACCTACTTTGGTTGAGACAGTTTCAGGTTTAACCCCTCAAATCGCATTTTTCTAAGAGGGTGTTTTTACTCCACCCTCTCTGTAAGAGATGCAAGAGTTTTTTTCAACACGAAATGTTTCTTTCTACCAAGAATAATGAAATGAACCTACTTTGGTTGAGACAGTTTCAGGTTTAACCCCTCAAATCGCATTTTTCTAAGAGGGGGTTTTTACTCCACCCTCTCTGCAAGAGATGCAAGAGTTTTTTTCAACACGAAATGATTCTTTCTACCAAGAATAATGAAATGAACCTACTTTGGTTGAGACAGTTTCAGGTTTAACCCCTCAAATCGCATTTTTCTATGAGGGGGTTTTTACTCCACCCTCTCTGTAAGAGATGCAAGAGTTTTTTTCAACACGAAATGATTCTTTCTACCAAGAATAATGAAATGAACCCAGTTTGGTTGAGACAGTATCAGGTTTAACCCCTCGAATCGCATTTTTTTTTTCAAGGGGGTTGGTACTCCACCCTCTCTGCAAGTGATGCAAGAGTTTTTTTCAACACGAAATGATTCTCTCTACCAAGAATAATGAAATGAACCCACTTTGGTTGAGACAGTTTCAGGTTTGACACCTCAAATCGTATTTTTTTATGAGGGGGTTGTTACTCCACCTTCTCTGCAAGTGATGCAAGAATTTTTTTCAACACGGAATGGTTCTCTGTACCATGAATAATGAAATGAACCCACTTTGGTTGTTGGTTGAGACAGTTTCAGGTTTGACACCTCAAATCGCATTTTTCTAAGAGGGGGTTTTTACTCCACCCTCTCTGCAAGTGATGCAAGACTTTTTTTCAACACGAAATGATTCTCTCTACCAAGAATAATGGAATGAACCCACTTTGGTTGAGACAGTTTCAGGTTTGACACCTCAAATCGTTTTTTTTATGAGGGGGTTGTTACTCCACCTTCTCTGCAAGTGATGCAAGAATTTTTCTCAACACAAAATGATTCTCTCTACCAAGAATAATGAAATGAACCCACTTTGGTTGAGACAGTTTCAGGTTTAACCCCTCGAATCGCATTTTTTTTCAAGGGGGTTGATACTCCACCCTTTCTGCAAGTGATGCAAGAATTTTTTTCAACACGAAATGATTCTCTCTACCAAGAATAATGAAATGAACCCACTTTGGTTGAGACAGTTTCCGGTTTAACCCCTCGAATCGCATTTTTTTTCAAGGGGGTTTGTTACTCCACCCTCTCTGCAAGTGATGCAAGAGTTTTTTTCAACACGAAATGATTCTCTCTACCAAGAATAATGAAATGAACCCACTTTGGTTGAGACAGTTTCAGGTTTGACACCTCAAATCGTTTTTTTTATGAGGGGGTTGTTACTCCACCTTCTCTGCAAGTGATGCAAGAATTTTTTTCAACACAGAATGGTTCTCTGTACCATGAATAATGAAATGAACCTACTTTGGTTGAGACAGTTTCAGGTTTAACCCCTCAAATCGCATTTTTCTAAGAGGGGGTTTTTACTCCACCCTCTCTGCAAGAGATGCAAGAGTTTTTTTCAACACGAAATGATTCTTTCTACCAAGAATAATGAAATGAACCTACTTTGGTTGAGACAGTTTCAGGTTTAACCCCTCAAATCGCATTTTTCTTAGAGGGGGTTTTTACTCCACCCTCTCTGTAAGAGATGCAAGAGTTTTTTCAACACGAAATGATTCTTTCTACCAAGAATAATGAAATGAACCCACTTTGGTTGAGACAGTTTCAGGTTTAACCCCTCAAATCGCATTTTTCTAAGAGGGGGTTTTTACTCCACCCTCTCTGCAAGAGATGCAAGAGTTTTTTTCAACACAGAATGGTTCTCTGTACCATGAATAATGAAATGAACCTACTTTGGTTGAGACAGTTTCAGGTTTAACCCCTCAAATCGCATTTTTCTAAGAGGGGGTTTTTACTCCACCCTCTCTGTAAGAGATGCAAGAGTTTTTTTCAACACGAAATGATTCTTTCTACCAAGAATAATGAAATGAACCCACTTTGGTTGAGACAGTTTCAGGTTTAACCCCTCAAATCGCATTTTTCTAAGAGGGGGTTTTTACTCCACCCTCTCTGCAAGAGATGCAAGAGTTTTTTTCAACACAGAATGGTTCTCTGTACCATGAATAATGAAATGAACCTACTTTGGTTGAGACAGTTTCAGGTTTAACCCCTCAAATCGCATTTTTCTAAGAGGGTGTTTTTACTCCACCCTCTCTGTAAGAGATGCAAGAGTTTTTTTCAACACGAAATGTTTCTTTCTACCAAGAATAATGAAATGAACCTACTTTGGTTGAGACAGTTTCAGGTTTAACCCCTCAAATCGCATTTTTCTAAGAGGGGGTTTTTACTCCACCCTCTCTGCAAGAGATGCAAGAGTTTTTTTCAACACGAAATGATTCTTTCTACCAAGAATAATGAAATGAACCTACTTTGGTTGAGACAGTTTCAGGTTTAACCCCTCAAATCGCATTTTTCTATGAGGGGGTTTTTACTCCACCCTCTCTGTAAGAGATGCAAGAGTTTTTTTCAACACGAAATGATTCTTTCTACCAAGAATAATGAAATGAACCCAGTTTGGTTGAGACAGTATCAGGTTTAACCCCTCGAATCGCATTTTTTTTTTCAAGGGGGTTGGTACTCCACCCTCTCTGCAAGTGATGCAAGAGTTTTTTTCAACACGAAATGATTCTCTCTACCAAGAATAATGAAATGAACCCACTTTGGTTGAGACAGTTTCAGGTTTGACACCTCAAATCGTATTTTTTTATGAGGGGGTTGTTACTCCACCTTCTCTGCAAGTGATGCAAGAATTTTTTTCAACACGGAATGGTTCTCTGTACCATGAATAATGAAATGAACCCACTTTGGTTGTTGGTTGAGACAGTTTCAGGTTTGACACCTCAAATCGTATTTTTTTATGAGGGGGTTGTTACTCCACCTTCTCTGCAAGTGATGCAAGAATTTTTTTCAACACGGAATGGTTCTCTGTACCATGAATAATGAAATGAACCCACTTTGGTTGTTGGTTGAGACAGTTTCAGGTTTGACACCTCAAATCGTATTTTTTTATGAGGGGGTTGTTACTCCACCTTCTCTGCAAGTGATGCAAGAATTTTTCTCAACACAAAATGATTCTCTCTACCAAGAATAATGAAATGAACCCACTTTGGTTGAGACAGTTTCAGGTTTAACCCCTCGAATCGCATTTTTTTTCAAGGGGGTTGATACTCCACCCTTTCTGCAAGTGATGCAAGAATTTTTTTCAACACGAAATGATTCTCTCTACCAAGAATAATGAAATGAACCCACTTTGGTTGAGACAGTTTCAGGTTTAACCCCTCGAATCGCATTTTTTTTCAAGGGGGTTTGTTACTCCACCCTCTCTGCAAGTGATGCAAGAGTTTTTTTCAACACGAAATGATTCTCTCTACCAAGAATAATGAAATGAACCCACTTTGGTTGAGACAGTTTCAGGTTTGACACCTCAAATCGTTTTTTTTATGAGGGGGTTGTTACTCCACCTTCTCTGCAAGTGATGCAAGAATTTTTTTCAACACAGAATGGTTCTCTGTACCATGAATAATGAAATGAACCTACTTTGGTTGAGACAGTTTCAGGTTTAACCCCTCAAATCGCATTTTTCTAAGAGGGGGTTTTTACTCCACCCTCTCTGCAAGAGATGCAAGAGTTTTTTTCAACACGAAATGATTCTTTCTACCAAGAATAATGAAATGAACCTACTTTGGTTGAGACAGTTTCAGGTTTAACCCCTCAAATCGCATTTTTCTTAGAGGGGGTTTTTACTCCACCCTCTCTGTAAGAGATGCAAGAGTTTTTTCAACACGAAATGATTCTTTCTACCAAGAATAATGAAATGAACCCACTTTGGATGAGACAGTTTCAGGTTTAACCCCTCAAATCGCATTTTTCTAAGAGAGGGTTTTTACTCCACCCTCTCTGCAAGAGATGCAAGAGTTTTTTTCAACACAGAATGGTTCTCTGTACCATGAATAATGAAATGAACCTACTTTGGTTGAGACAGTTACAGGTTTAACCCCTCAAATCGCATTTTTCTAAGAGGGGGTTTTTACTCCACCCTCTCTGTAAGAGATGCAAGAGTTTTTTTCAACACGAAATGATTCTTTCTACCAAGAATAATGAAATGAACCCACTTTGGTTGAGACAGTTTCAGGTTTAACCCCTCAAATCGCATTTTTCTAAGAGGGTGTTTTTACTCCACCCTCTCTGTAAGAGATGCAAGAGTTTTTTTCAACACGAAATGTTTCTTTCTACCAAGAATAATGAAATGAACCTACTTTGGTTGAGACAGTTTCAGGTTTAATCCCTCAAATCGCATTTTTCTAAGAGGGGGTTTTTACTCCACCCTCTCTGCAAGAGATGCAAGAGTTTTTTTCAACACGAAATGATTCTTTCTACCAAGAATAATGAAATGAACCTACTTTGGTTGAGACAGTTTCAGGTTTAACCCCTCAAATCGCATTTTTCTATGAGGGGGTTTTTACTCCACCCTCTCTGTAAGAGATGCAAGAGTTTTTTTCAACACGAAATGATTCTTTCTACCAAGAATAATGAAATGAACCCAGTTTGGTTGAGACAGTATCAGGTTTAACCCCTCGAATCGCATTTTTTTTTCAAGGGGGTTGGTACTCCACCCTCTCTGCAAGTGATGCAAGAGTTTTTTTCAACACGAAATGATTCTCTCTACCAAGAATAATGAAATGAACCCACTTTGGTTGAGACAGTTTCAGGTTTGACACCTCAAATCGTATTTTTTTATGAGGGGGTTGTTACTCCACCTTCTCTGCAAGTGATGCAAGAATTTTTTTCAACACGGAATGGTTCTCTGTACCATGAATAATGAAATGAACCCACTTTGGTTGAGACAGTTTCAGGTTTAACCTCTCATATCGCATTTTTCTAAGAGGGGGTTTTTACTCCACCCTCTATGCAAGAGATGCAAGAGTTTTTTTCAACACGAAATGATTCTTTCTACCAAGAATAATGAAATGAACCCAGTTTCAGGTTTAACCCCTCGAATCGCATTTTTTTTTTCAAGGGGGTTGGTACTCCACCCTCTCTGCAAGTGATGCAAGACTTTTTTTTCAACACGAAATGATTCTCTCTAACAAGAATATTGAAATGAACCCACTTTGGTTGAGACAGTTTCAGGTTTGACCCCTCAAATCGCATTTTTTAAGAGGGGATTGTTACTCGACCGTCTCTGCAAGTGATGCAAGAATTTTTTTCAACACGGAATGGTTCTATGTACCAAGAATAATGAAATAAACCAACTTTGGTTGAGACAGTTTCAGTTTTAATCGTATTTTTCAATGGGGTTGGTACTCCACCCCCTCTCCAAGTGTTGTAAGATTTTTTTTCAACACGAAATGATTGTCTGTACCAAGAATAATGAAATGAACCCACTTTGGTTGAGACAGTTTCAAGTTTATTCCCAAAGTCGCATTTTCCCAAGTCAGGGTGCTACCCTGTCCTCTCCACAAGTGATGTTTTTTGTATCGAACTTGATTCACGAATTGCCATTCCACAATCAATCGTTTTTTCATGAGATCATCCAATGATACATGTTTTCATTATATTTTATATTATATTGGAAATGATTACAAATGCGCAGAACCCTGAATAAATATTCAGTCCGACGCCACTGACCGATCGGCAATCTTCGGCAAATTAGCTGCTATCTTTTGGCTGCTGTTTTCACACAGGTCAATCCAATGAACATTTGAAAGTAAAAATAGATAAATGTGTAGGCAATCATATATTACAAATAATAGTGTTGAGGAAACAGTCATAACTTCATGCACTGAGAACCACTCCAGGGGTTTTTTGGTACATCGGACAGTCCTATAGAATTTCACAGATATCATTTTCACACTGCAGCACAACTCGACCATCCTCACCTTTTCACAAAGACACCATCTTTACTCTAAAAAATGTCTTCCTTTTATGAAACTTAGGTAGCACAACTACTTTACGAAAATTGTACGCTTTTGGGAAATCAACTATGCAGAATTATTCTTCTGGGAAAATTTACTCATGAACATATATCCTTTGGGTGACCAAATCACAAAATCGCAGTATTTTCGGAAAAAGTAAAGAATATGGGTCCAGCTGGGATTTTGAAATTTTTTTTACAGATGCTCTAAAACGCGATAAAATGAATAAAAAAAAATAAATTTTGGCGCGGAAACACATTTTTCTATTTTATTTTTGAAAAAATAAATGTGGATACTCACTTTCAAGACAAACAAATTCAATTTGTTGGATGGGTTATTTTACCTATTTTTTCAATGTTAATGAACTGTGTTGTATTGATAACACTTTCTACATATACAGAAGTATCAATTCATTAGCAGAATAAGCTTCGAATAGTATGGAAAAGGTTAAAAAAGCTACTTTTATTATGCAGATATGATTAATTTATAATTTGTTGACAAGTGAATAAATTGTAACTGCGACGTTGCCAATAGAGATTTCTGATAGTTTAAAGACTTGTTCATACCCTCGCGAATTTCTCAATTTTTCTGGGAATAAAATGGCTGTCAGTCATGCCGGACCATTCATTGTTGTCAGCCATTTCATTCGTATAGAAATTGCGAAATTCGCGAGGGTATGAATGAGATTCAGTACCGCAAAAGTTCTAATCGACCAGACTGATCAGCATGGACCAATTAGAACATGCGTAAATTATTATCCAACTTCAACCCAAACTAACCTAACCTCATGTATACAGAATAACCATTCGAATTTGGATTAATATTCCAAATCAGACAAATACTATCGTTCTGAATAGCCCATGCAAATTGCCCATATGAAGTCTGGTCGATTGGAACTCTTGCTTTTAGAGATGGAAAAATTTATAACTTTTCTCTATTTTCAATAAACGCACAACATTCATTGTCGATTCAAAGAAAGACATTGATAATGATTAGTTTTTGTTTGTTAACAGGAATATGCGTTTTTGTTGGTAGCTAGGTATCTGGATTGTTATGAAAAATATTTTAGGGTGTGAAATTTCTTTAGATTAAATTATTTGTGGCGAATTTTTAAATGTCTCACAGGAAATTGCATATAACGGGCGAATAAATAAATATATAGGAAGTTAATGTGTTGAGATGAAAAAAAAAAGTTTGGAATAGGTGAAGAATGAGCACAGTTTCATTACAGGTTCACTTCATATATTCATATCTTCCCCAATCTATAATTTGATTTGAAATAGGAGCTATTATATAAAATAGACCATATGCGAGCGAAGCGAGCGCGTTCGGCCGACATTTCGCAAATCCGCAAATTCGCCACAAATAATTTAATCTAAAGAAATTTCACACCCTAAAATATTTTTCATAACAATCCAGATACCTAGCTACCAACAAAAAACGCATATTCCTGTTAACAAACAAAAACTAATCATTATCAATGTCTTTCTTTGAATCGACAATGAATGTTGTGCGTTTATTGAAAATAGAGAAAAGTTATAAATTTTTCCATCTCTAAAAGCAAGAGTTCCAATCGACCAGACTTCATATGGGCAATTTGCATGGGCTATTCAGAACGATAGTATTTGTCTGATTTGGAATATTAATCCAAATTCGAATGGTTATTCTGTATACATGAGGTTAGGTTAGTTTGGGTTGAAGTTGGATAATAATTTACGCATGTTCTAATTGGTCCATGCTGATCAGTCTGGTCGATTAGAACTTTTGCGGTACTGAATCTCATTCATACCCTCGCGAATTTCGCAATTTCTATACGAATGAAATGGCTGACAACAATGAATGGTCCGGCATGACTGACAGCCATTTTATTCCCAGAAAAATTGAGAAATTCGCGAGGGTATATTCGAGGGGTTAAACCTGAAACTGGGTTCATTTCATTATTCTTGGTAGAAAGAATCATTTCGTGTTGAAAAAAACTCTTGCATCTCTTGCAGAGAGGGTGGAGTAAAAACCCCCTCTTAGAAAAATGCGATTTGAGGGGTTAAACCTGAAACTGTCTCAACCAAAGTAGGTTCATTTCATTATTCATGGTACAGAGAACCATTCTGTGTTGAAAAAAACTCTTGCATCTCTTGCAGAGAGGGTGGAGTAAAAACCCCCTCTTAGAAAAATGCGATTTGAGGGGTTAAACCTGAAACTGTCTCAACCAAAGTGGGTTCATTTCATTATTCTTGGTAGAAAGAATCATTTCGTGTTGAAAAAACTCTTGCATCTCTTACAGAGAGGGTGGAGTAAAAACCCCCTCTTAGAAAAATGCGATTTGAGGGGTTAAACCTGAAACTGTCTCAACCAAAGTAGGTTCATTTCATTATTCATGGTACAGAGAACCATTCTGTGTTGAAAAAAATTCTTGCATCACTTGCAGAGAAGGTGGAGTAACAACCCCCTCATAAAAAAAACGATTTGAGGTGTCAAACCTGAAACTGTCTCAACCAAATTGGGTTCATTTCATTATTCTTGGTAGAGAGAATCATTTCGTGTTGAAAAAAACTCTTGCATCACTTGCAGAGAGGGTGGAGTAACAAACCCCCTTGAAAAAAATGCGATTCGAGGGGTTAAACCTGAAACTGTCTCAACCAAAGTGGGTTCATTTCATTATTCTTGGTAGAGAGAATCATTTCGTGTTGAAAAAAATTCTTGCATCACTTGCAGAAAGGGTGGAGTATCAACCCCCTTGAAAAAAAATGCGATTCGAGGGGTTAAACCTGAAACTGTCTCAACCAAAGTGGGTTCATTTCATTATTCTTGGTAGAGAGAATCATTTTGTGTTGAGAAAAATTCTTGCATCACTTGCAGAGAAGGTGGAGTAACAACCCCCTCATAAAAAAAACGATTTGAGGTGTCAAACCTGAAACTGTCTCAACCAAAGTGGGTTCATTCCATTATTCTTGGTAGAGAGAATCATTTCGTGTTGAAAAAAAGTCTTGCATCACTTGCAGAGAGGGTGGAGTAAAAACCCCCTCTTAGAAAAATGCGATTTGAGGGGTTGAACCTGAAACTGTCTCAAACGAAGTGGGTTCATTTCATTATTCTTGGTAGAGAGAATCATTTCGTATTGAAAAAAACTCTTGCATCACTTGCAGAGAGGGTGAAGTACCAACCCCCTTGAAAAAAAAAAAAAAAAGAATATAATACCTACAGCTTGGCAAATCCAGATTTGAATTTCGAGAAATGTATGATATGCGCGAATTAAGAATGAGAAAGTATTCGGACGATAAAGAGGGTAGTTTAATTGTACATTCAGTAATGAGACTTTACAGTGCGCTTCGCGATGCGACATATTCAATAGAAATAGCCAGAGTACAGCAACTCATACTTGTTTCGGACTGTACTGAGCTCTTCTGCTACCGCTCATCGATAGGCGTGGCATTTCTACATTCAGAGCTAGATTTTCCAAGCTGTACACTATATGACAAAAACACAGACGCGCGTAAATGGCGATGGTCAGTTGACTGCTTCCAAGAAATTTGCAACTACATAGTGATTAGAAACTCTCGTCATGTCATATTTGGTAGATATAATTGGAATTCTCATGTAGACATGCAGTAGAGTGTTACAGGTTTCCCAATTTTTTTCACATATAATTTCAAACAACAAATATCCAATTGACTTGGATTTTCTTATGGTAATGGGGTAGATTATGAATCCATATATATAAAACTGTAAGTTTGTTTGCCTGTTTATTTGTGTTTTAGAGACTCGAAAACCACTAAACCGATTTAACACAAATTTATGGGTGATATTCGACACGTTACAGGGAGAGTTTAGAAAGTACTTTGAGCTTTCATCAAGTTTTGGCAAATCAGAGATGAACGAATTTTGTGGTTATGGTCCGATTCGATTCATATAATTGGTATGTGAGGATTTTCGGGTTCGGTGAACTCCGTCAAAGTTCATAAATTAACAATGGCTGCTCTAAGAAGGCAGTTCTAAGTTATTGAACGGGTTTTATTATGGTCACATTCGGTTCAAAATTTGTATGTGAGGGTTTTCAAGGTAAGATTATGAAATTTTACCGAAATTGAAAATCTAAATAGAATGGACCGGGACAACCTGACCTGAACGGGATCGGAACAGCGGAACCGGAACAGAGCGGAACAACGGAATCAGAACAACGGAACCAGAACAACGGAACCGGAACAATGGGACCAGAAAAATGGTGTAGGACTAACGGAACCGGAACAACGGGACTGGGATGACGGGACCGGGTGGAAACAGACAGACATATTTCAATTTCTTTGCATAGCAATGCAAAACACACGCCGGTCAGCTAATTGTTCATAATTTTCGACATGGATTATTTTTGTGATTTATGATCCCATTCTAATGAAAACTGGTATCTAGGACGTATTGAGCTCCAACATTGATAGAATCTTGACAAGATTGAAGAATTTAAGAGAGAAAACTAGTTATTTTAGGATTTAGGATTGAAAATTATGAATATTTCACGAAAAACTACACGAAATGATTCTCTGTACCAAGAATAATGAATTGAACCCACTTTGGTTGAGATAGTTTCAGGTTTAACCCCTCAAATCGCATTTTTCTAAGAGGGGGTTTTTACTCCACCCTCTCTGCAAGTGATGCAAGACTTTTTTTCAACACGAAATGATTCTCTCTACCAAGAATAATGAAATGAACCCACTTTGATTGAGACAGTTTCAGGTTTAACCCCTCAAATCGCATTTTTCTAAGAGGGGGTTTTTACTCCACCCTCTCTGCAAGTGATGCAAGAGTTTTTTCAACACGAAATGATTCTCTCTACCATGAATAATGAAATGAACCCACTTTGGTTGAGACAGTTTCAGGTTTGACCCCTCAAATCGCATTTTTTAAGAGGGGATTGTTACTCGACCTTCTCTGCAAGTGATGCAAGAATTATTTTCAATACGGTATGGTTCTATGTACCAAGAATAATGAAATGAACCAACTTTGGTTGAGACAGTTTCAGGTTTGACACCTCAAATCGTATTTTTTATGAGGGGGTTGTTACTCCACCTTCTCTGCAAGTGATGCAAGAATTTTTTTCAACACAGAATGCTTCTCTGTACCATGAATAATGAAATGAACCTACTTTGGTTGAGACAGTTTCCGGTTTAACCCCTCAAATCGCATTTTTCTAAGAGGGTGTTTTTACTCCACCCTCTCTGCAAGTGATGCAATAGTTTTTTTCAACAAGAAATGATTCTTTCTACCAAGAATAATGAAATGAACCCACTTTGGTTGAGACAGTTCCAGGTTTAACCCCTCGAATCGCATTTTTTTTCAAGGGGGTTTTAACTCCACCCTCTCTGCAAGTGATGCAAGAGTTTTTTTCAACACGAAATGATTCTCTCTACCAAGAATAATGAAATGAACCCACTTTGGTTGAGACAGTTTCAGGTTTAACCCCTCGAATCGCATTTTTTTTCAAGGGGGTTTGTTACTCCACCCTTTCTGCAAGTGATGCAAGAGTTTTTTTCAACATGAAATGATTCTCTCTACCAAGAATAATGAAATGAACCCACTTTGGTTGAGACAGTTTCAGGTTTGACACCTCAAATCGTATTTTTTTATGAGGGGGTTGTTACTCCACCTTCTCTGCAAGTGATGCAAGCATTTTTTTCAACACGGAATGGTTCTCTGTACCATGAATAATGAAATGGACCCACTTTGGTTGAGACAGTTTCAAGTGTATTCCCAAAGTCGCATTTTTCCAAGTCAGGGTGCTACCCTGTCCTCTCCACAAGTGATGTGTTTTGTATCGAACTTGATTCACGAATTGCCATTCCACAATCAATCGTATTTTCATGAGATCATCCAATGATACATGTTTTCATTATATTTTATATTATATTGGAAATGATTACAAATGCGCAGAACCCTCAATAAATTTTCAGTCCGACGCCACTGACCGATCGGCAATCTTCGGCAAATTAGCTGCTATCTTTCGGCTGCTGTTTTCACACAGGTATTGGATTGGTCGTTTTTTTACACACCGAGTGTCAGATATCGCAAAGTAATTTATTTTCACTTGTTACATATTTTTTCTTACTAATTTGTTATTTTGTAACATGGAACTATGTATATTAGGGTATCCTACTTAATAAACATCTATCTATCTAGTCTTTGATTTATATACCACATTATCAAAATGTAGCTAGCTAGGAATTTTTAAAAACTTCACTAAGTCGCGATCTCCACGGCTTCCACAATTTACAACATAACACTTTGTAGGCATGTTTTTTACTCGGCAAAGTTTCATACAAAAATTTCACTCCAATAGATGAAAATTAACAATAATCAGTCTCGTTCAAACAATAACAAATACAATGTGTGCCTTCAGGGCTTCAGGCGGCCATCTTGATTTTAGTTTGACAGCATCTTGGCTATATGCAATGTAATTGACATACACAGAACTCATAATAATATATATTATTATGAGTTCTGTGTTGACATAATAAGTATATAACCTCAAAATAATGTTAACGTTCAAAAACTCAAAAAATTTATCTAGTAGGCACTTTGGATTGTTGGAAACTCCACTATATTCGACTTAAGCGTCATCCATTGACGAATGGAACAAACTCTATTAACGCAATTACAGGATCAAGAACTTTAGTTGAAACATAAGCGAATCAGTAAACGCACCAGGAGTTATATGCATCTTGCATACGTGCCTTTCACGTGCGTTTCTATCTCAAGGTCATATTTCATTTGGTTCTGTTAAAATGTCAATCCTGGAAGAATGAATTTTGAGTTTTTCAAATTATTCCGCTGAATGTGAATCTTTTATCCTTGGTTTATTCATATCAACCTTATTTTATGCTGTAACATATGTTATGGATACCTCAGCTACTACAAAAAAATATTTATATATAATTTGGAAGTCTGTAATTATTTCATGTATGGAGCTGTATCTTTCTTAATGGGAAATGAAAGGAGAAAGTGGGTTAGACCATGACTGAAAGGATATAAAGAATTTTAAACTTGAATGATGATGTGGGATATGATCCTGAAAGTTTAAAAATTCTATCAGAATTAATGAAAATACATACCTTTCAAAAGTTAGGTACTTCAACGAGTAGAGTTGCTGATAGAAAAAAGTCCCCCATTCAGAGGCACTATTTCAGCTTCTGAATAGGCTTATATATCCCACCATTACCTAGAGTTGGAACTATTCTTTCAGAGTCAGTCACTCCACAATCTCTGTAATAATTCCAGAGGTATCCGATGCAATGTATAATAAATACTCTAAACAATGGTTTTTGAAAGATTTGTATAATTTTTCTTTTTGCATTTTCATACAGTTTCCAAGAATATTTCATCTTTTCCTATACAAATATGAAAACATGGAATATATACATCCTGAAAATATTGCAGAAAAGGATTACAACTTAAAAATATCATTGTATCAACCGAACTGCAAAGTAATCAAGTATTATGTTTAATAGTATATTAGTATTCAATACATTTCTCAATCACATTAGTAATATATCGTCCGACGCAGGTGATTATCCATCTTTTCTCCATTGTCAGTTTCTGAATGAAACAGAAGAGTGGATTACTAGTAGATAACCATATGCAGAATTGGCAATTTCCTGAAGCACTAGGAGCAATTGATGGAAAACATCATGTTTCAAGCACCTGCTAGTAGTAGTAGTAGTGGCTCATCTTTCTCAAACTAAACTACATATTTTTGTAGAAGCCCATAGTTCAAGTTCCTGGACCAATATCACTACCAGGCAAAACTAATTCACTTCCATTATTATGTGACCTTCGAGATGCAGCCCTTGATAATAAATGTCATGAAACCATTTCCTTATCGAAACAAGTTGGTAAAACTATTTTCTCCTGCAGCTTCAGGTCTTGAAGGGTAGTTGTGAATTCCAAATGCCTTTGGAATTTTGAACAATAGAAGGAGAATTTATGAATAAATGATAATTTTTAGTTCCGGATACAGTTGTAAAAATTAACACTTTGTTTATTATTTTATTTATTAACCTTTTTAATCTTTAATACTTTCCCAAGTTCATTATTGCCAACAACGAAAAGTAGGGATATTTCATCAAAAACGCATCTGTGTTAAAAAATCACTAGATCATGTGCATGCTCACCCCCAGCGTTACCAGATGCAAAGAAATTTCCTTAGATTAAAAGAATTTGCTTACTTTTTGGAGAAATAGAGATTTTCGAATGAAATCTGAAGAAAAAAAAGCTCAGTGACACATATCATACTCATATTCTCTCAGAAGTTACCACTGAAATAAAGGTATATTTCAGTGGAAGTTACGTATCTGGCCATAAAACATAGAATTCACAATCTTACTCATATACTGTTTTGTTTGACACTTGACATTGTGGTTGGGTTTGACACTTGACATTGTTTTTGGGATTGACTGATTGACACGTGACATTGACACATCGACTAAAGGAAGAAGAAAATGTAAGGTTAAATGAGAATGTCCGAGACCGAGTCCGACTCCTAGATCGAAATTGATGCCCCATCAGTCTCAACCACAGAACTATATCCTGGACTATAGTTCTGTGGTCTCAACGGACAAAACTAATATAAAAAAATATTTACAAAAATATCGTCCAGAGTGGAAAAAAAACAGAAAAAACCCTAAATTTTCGAAGTGGGTTGAACGCAGTGAAAAAGGGGTAAACTTTTTTCACTGTAAAATTTGTAATAATGACTATGACGCCCAAATCACTGCCATAATCAGACATGAAAAGTCTGTAAAACACCAGACTAAAGCTAGTGCATTGAAAAACCAGTCAAAAATCACGTTAAAACCAATAACAACAAATCATGCTTTAATAGAAAGCAAGTAGGGCGGGGATTAGAGCAGTGGTTAAGCGCTCGCCTGGTAATCGAGAGATTGCAGGTTCGATTCCCAGACGGTGCGATCTTTTTTCATTTTCAGATGTGAAAGTCTGAATGACTGAGGCTGAATTCCCACAGATCCGACGTCCGATGATACGATGGTACGAAAATGTTCTGATTGGTTGGCAAAATGTCCTGATTGTTGTCACACCTACCAATTCAACTAATCAGAACATTTTCGTACCATCGGACATCGGATCTGTGGGAATCCAGCCTGAGGCTCGTGTCGGCTGGGAATAATCCTCCACGATTCACTGTTGCGTTAAAAATTAACAGTGCTGCTCCTAAAGTGGCGTATGGAGTTAGTAACATGGCCTATCCAGAACACATGGCTAATGACCATAGCAGTCGATGCCAAAACACCAAGGAAAAAAAAAAAAAAAAAATAGAAAGCAAGTGTTTCAGTTTCACAGAACCTATTTAAATTTTGCTTCAAACTAATTCAAACCTTGGAATTTTTCGAAACCTTCGTTTTTGCGATGCGCATATTTTAATGTAGCTTGTCTATATTTGTTGCGCATGCGCATATCGCCAATTTTTTAGTTGAGGAATTTTAGGGAATTTTAGGCGATTTATCTGAAGATTTTTGAAAATTTAGTCTGGCAACACTAGTCGCCCCGCGTTTTTGACGCAAGCCGGCAGGCACAGATGTGAACGTCGACAGGCATGCATTTCTCATGCAGGGTCAAAAACCCTGCATGGGCACCCATGTATCTGAATCGGCCTGTAGTCACTATCAGTGTCAGTAGTCAATAGTCATTTTCAAAATCAAAACAGAAAAGTTTTTCAATAAAAATGAACTTTCGTTTTTAATTTTTACCTAAATGAAGCGATTTTGTACTTCACCGTTCTACCTCATTGTTCAATGTTCTCATTAAATGTCAATGTCGTAGTTAACTAGTTAATAGACAGTAGCGGAGTAGCGTAAATACTCCCTCTTGTGTTGGTGTTAGGTTTCTTGATATTTGTATTTATTTATTTCTATTACTCATACTTCCTGTAACAGATACTAAAATTGATAGTTGATAAGAGTTTACGATATCACAATGAACATACAATTAATATTTGAATAGTAAATTGTGTTCTGTTGGTATTTTCAGTCAATAGTAAAAAAATAGCAAAATGTTGTCTCCTGAAGAAACCATAAACAATTCGGACCCTCCGTCGGTTTCTAGTAATCTCATCAGAAAAATATCTGGTATATTCTCCAGAAATCAAATGGGATCTTCAACTGGTGGTAGCCTGAGTTATGTAGAGTTTGGAACCATCGAAGAGTCGAGTACTCGAACATTGGGAACTTTCGCTGGAGTGTTCTCTCCAGTAACATTGTCAATGTTTTCTGCCCTTATTTTTCTTCGAATGGGTTGGTGTTGTTAAAAAGGATTATTGAGATACAATTATAACATATCTACTTGTTTTTAGGATATATAGTTGGAAATGCTGGTTTGTTGGTAACGCTGGCACAGTTTGCTATAGCTTATTCAATTTTAGTATTTACTGTTATGTCTGTTTGTGCTATATCCACAAACGGTGCCGTTGAGGGTGGTGGAGCATATTGTATCCTTTTTTCAAAAAAAAAATAGAAAACATCAATAATGAACTTAAATCCCAACCACTTTTCTTTCCCTTACCCTAAATTCAGTTATGATAAGTAGAACACTGGGTCCTGAATTTGGTGGATCTATTGGAACATTATTTTTCCTGGCAAATATTGTGAGTAGTGCACTGTGCATATCTGGATGTGTAGAAGGTCTAGTTGAAAATTTTGGCCCATCAGGTAGGTTATCCAAAAAGATTTCATAAAAGATTCAAAAACAATATTTTGCAGGGTATCTTGTTGGAGGTCTCATTCCAGATGACAAATGGTTTCAGTTTTTATACTGTACCTCCCTAAATGTTCTCAACTTTTTAGTGTGTCTTATTGGAGCCTCGATGTTTGCCAAAACGTCAGTATTCATTTTGGTTCTGGTTTGTGGATGTTTGAGCATAACATTTTTCACCTTCTTTTATCAAGGATTCCTGGAGGTTGGTATTCACATGAACCGATCAGTTACATTTTTGAAATGCATGTTGCTTTTTAGGTTGCTATACCAGATTCCAATACTCTTATACAAAATGCAACCGAACATGTAACTAGGAATTACACTGGGTTGCAAGGTTCGACTCTAGGGGGTAACCTGTGGCCCCAGTATGGAAGAGATTATACTGCAAAGGGGGAATTAGTTACTTTTGCCACTGTTTTTGGAGTACTGTTTTCAGGAGTCACTGGCATCATGGCTGGTGCCAATATGAGCGGTATGTTTGTTGAATATGTCTGGATTTTTTCACATGGTTTTAAAAATTGTCTTAACACGCCTAGGCTTTTATTCAGATTAGTTTATTTAGCAATGAGGCATAGAACACATTATTATGCACAAGTCAAGCAGGAAAATCCTAATTTCATGCTAACAAATGTGATACACAGTTATGGGTTCTAATACTGATTATGGTGTACCTCAAGGCTCGGTATTGGGGCCAATTTTTTTTCTTAATTATTTAAATCTTAGTAAAATCAATATTTCCGGAAAATTCACCATTTTTGCAGATGACACTAAAATCGAGGGGGAAACATCTTTAAATTTCGTACAACTAGAAATTTTGAGTCATTTCGTCAATTTTCAGTCATTGAATCTTCATCGCTTCAGTCATCGGTTTGAGTCTTTCAGTCATCTTTTCAATATTTTAAATCTCGAACACATTTTAGCGAGATGTTTCCCCCTCGACTAAAATAATGTGGCACGGAAATAATGTGGAATTCCTAAAGGAAAATATCGCTTCCGACTTGGAAAAAGTCAAATTCATTCAAAATGTAATTTACCCAGCAATTTGGAAATATGCACTTTACACTATAAGAAATTTATCTTGAGAAAATTTTGTCAACTTTGATTATTTGTTGGAGCTTGATAATGTGTTTTGAGAAAAACCATGAATAATTATTGGTATATTATAAAATTTTCTTTTTTAGGTGAATTGAAGAATCCTGGAAAATCAATACCAAGGGGAACTCTTTCAGCAGTGGCTTTCACACTTGTCGTATACCTGTCAATATCTTTGCTAACAGCTGCGACTTGTACCAAGGAACTGATGCAAAACAACTATTTGTTCCTGGCTGGTATCAGCGTTTTCTCATCGAGTGTTGCTGTTGGACTTCTGACAGCTACTTGGTCTGCTGCTCTGAGTAACGTCATTGGAGCTTCCAGAGTATTAGAAGCTCTGGCGAAGGATAGGGTCTTTGGTAATTACCCTGTTTATTTGAGAATATAAGCTGCTTTGCTCGGCAAAGTTACCAAGTTTGAAACTGAATATTTGATTTAATTTTATTTATTTTTTATTGCATTCTACATTCACATTGAATTCTTGCTAATGAGTTCTTCCTGGAATTATAAGTATAAAAGGGTTGAGTTACTTCCATCGGCTAATATATCCCACGTTGTTTCATGATGGTGAATTGCATTACTGCATTGAAATATAGCACTTCACTTGGTGTAATTTACACTTGATTTTTGTATTCATTTTCCTATTGGATTGTCACACTCGATTCAAAATGTGGTGTAAAATACACTACATCACACTACACCTTGAAGCAGATGAAAGGACATGATGTACTACTATGCTGCAGTCGGGCATGGTCCTATTTAATTCAATATGAACTTCTGCTGGAGGATGTGTTACAAAACTCATCAAAACCCTTCCTGTTTTCCCGAATATCAGAAGCATCCAATTGATTAAACAAAATAACACTTCTAAAATACCTTGTGCCCACTTCTCTGGAGATTGTCTCAACTATACAGCATGACAATTTAAAAACTAACAGTGGACTATATATATCACAATCAAAAGATGATATCAAAAAATGCTCAAAACCTTTTCTAGGATACCTGGGAAGGGAGCTATGCTATCCAATGGTATAAATAATAATTTACAGTGTGTATCAATAATTACCAAATTAATATTGAACAATTTTAAAAACAAAAATATCCTACTTGTGATACAATGTTAAAAAGATCTAAAGGCCAATAAGTGTTCATTATTTGTACGATCGGTACTGTCATTCACCTGTAGTTGTCATAATGGTTTATAGTATACCTGAATGTTTTGAGATAATTTTCATATCTGAGTCCCATAACGAACAGCTCAAATATTTAATGAGAGGCACCCGAACACCGTCACGTGTACATCCGCGATTTAGTTGAAAAGTTTAGAGAAACGAGATCAGTGCAAAATAAAAAAGGGATGCCCCAAGATTACTGAATGAAGCAAGCCAAATTGAGGACCTTGGACAATTCGCAATAGATCCTACTGCCCCAACACGTCAAGTATCTGCAATGACAGGACTGTAGTATTTCTACTATAATAATGCAAAGATATTTGTTAAAAGGTATATTGAATTGACAAAACTTTTCACCTCTGTCAAATTGAATATGTGACAACATCCTTCTTTCTTATCAATAATACCTGGTGTCCAAAATAACCAAAACACGTTCCGAGTTTGGAAATATAGTAGTCACCTAATATTCGAGCTTTTTGATCGAGAAGTCCCTCTGAGGGATTTATGTAGCTCTTTGAACTTTTTGTTGTTGTCGGCAAACATCTGCATCCGTTGCATACACATGCTCTCCAAATCATTTATTTTCTTTGCCAAATATTCATTTGATTCAGTTTTGGTAATCCTATCAATCTCCGTGGACGCTTCTATTTCATCGAGAATCTTAGTAAAATCGAAGTCACTTGGATTGGATATACTCTGAAACCTTCTAGATACTTCTGCCTCAAGTATCAGTTTCAAATCACCCACGGATCCATGAGCGCTCAAATTGAAGTGGTGGAGGATCTTCACTAACTGATCTTTGTTCAGATTCTGGAGCAATTTCATCACCTTTGGGTCACCAATTGTAGTATTACTACTATAATAATAAAACTTTTCACCTCTGACAACAACCTTCTTCAATAGACTACCTAAGCGTGACGTCAAAGTGGGTGAAACTTGGTAAACCTTTCCAAACATTGAAATTCTTTTTTTCGGCAAAAGGTTTCAACTAACTGAGTCTTTATTGAAAATAATACCGATTACCCTTATTTCCGACGGAATTATGCAAAATCATCAAATCAATAATTTCTTATGGGGTTTTAACACGTATTACCAGTTTGTTTGGAAAGGTTTTATAAGCTCCGCCCACTTGTGGCGTCAGGACTTAGGTAGTCTATACCTGGTGTCCAAAATGGCCAAAACACATTCCAGGTTAGGAAATATAGAAGGTGAGTCAATACAGGACTATCACGTGAGTCGGTAAGGAAGGTATTGACATTTCATAAGTTCCACCTGTACAAAGAAGAAATCTTCAAGAACTATATGCGATGATCATCCAGACCGACAAATTCAGTTTTGTGAACTCATGACTGAAATAATTCGCGCTGAACCTAGACTGATTAAAAAATATATTCATTTCAGTGATTGTTTAAAAAATTGATAAAATTTTTATTTCCATCAACCGGTTGCACCCCTACGCGCAACGAAAATGGTGACCATACTGGGAATCGAACCCACGACCCTATGATTGAGAGGCGTACGCTCTACCATCTCGACCACCGCGGCCTATGGTGATGAATGTACTTTTATGCCGAATGGTAATGTAAATAAATAGAACTGTCGGTACTGGAGTGATGCGAACCCGCGATTTTCAGAGAAGGACACACTCATTATCCAGAAAAACTTAATGTTCGGGGAGGGATATTAGGCGATACTTTAATTGACCCCTTGTTTATACCAGGCAATTTGAATGGCGAAATTTTTCTGGATATGCTGAAAAACACCATCAAACCCTTAATTGTGCATGAATTAGAGAACCAAAAGGACGGCCAAGGCAATCAAGCTCTAGACGAATATTTGCGGCACTTCCAAAGTTCCAACAAGATGGAGCACATCCTCACTATGCAGCTGCAGTTAGGCACTCGTTGGATACTAATTATCCGAACAACTAGATTGGAAGGAAAAGTCCTATTTAGTGGCCACCGAGATCACCAGACTTAACCCCACCTATTTTTTTTTTGTGTGGAGTTACCTCAAGTCAGTTGTTTATAAATCTCACAACTCACTTTATGAACATCCTGTTCATATTTTCAATAAAATCAACATAAACAAAGGTAATATCATGGGTCACAGATGAATTAAAAACCTCTAGCTCACAGATGAGAGATTTGCATATTCTCCAAAAAAATCATCCTGATCTGAAACCCACATACAAACAGAGGCTCATTCAACATAAACATCTTGTAGAAAATACCAAATCAATTGTATACAAAAAGTGATTTCAAGTTCCTATATCTCGAAAACGAATCGATAGAATTAATTTATTTTTGTTGTTTGATAATAATGTGGCGAAGCTGTGGGCGATGCCGGACCTGAACTCTTACGTAGCCAGCGCCGACCGTCAATTACTTCCGAGGCGCTTCGCGAAGAATCTGGTCTAATCGGAGAACGTTCCTATGGCTGTTCGAGAAATTTCATGAGCCTTCGGCGAAGAGAGAGTTGGATATTAAAAGAACTGTGCAGCAGACAGACGGTCAGTCAGAGCGAAGTGAAAGTCAAAATAAATAGTTCCGTGATTATAAATTAGAGTATTGTGTTATTGAATCATTGTATTTCGTTAAATAAATTATTTTAGAGTGAATTAGAGTTTAAATATATTATAAGGAAAATACCTTTCAAATGGTATCACTTGCCATATGTTGCCATTTAAAAATATAGGGGTGGCGGTCACAACTCCGAGGGATGGAATGTATTTCGGGTGAAATTCATCGCGAACGATGTTCCCCTCGAAAATGTAGTTGACGTGTCCAAGCGACCTACTGAGCCGCTGTTTCGTCTTCAATGGCCCACTCTGTATAATAGAGTTCCTCAGGACAAAAAAGATCAATAGAACCATTTCAAATTCAAGAAATTTCTGTCAATACTTCTAAGTGGCGGCCTATTCTATCACTTTGGAAAAAAAATTTAACATATTGTAGTAAACAAATTTATTGTTGAATTTTATGATTGTATACTGATTATGTATTGATGTGATAACCCATTTATATCATGTGCTGTGTTGTGTTATGTATTTAAATCTTTGACGTGTTTTCCTACCAATGTGGTATTTTTAATGAATAAATTTGATTTGATTTAAGCTCAAACAATCTCTTGAATTTCCCAAACTGAAAAATTTTACACTTGTATTCTACACTTGTACTGGAAACTTACGAGGATATATTGAAAAATTCTTAGCCTACTATAGAACCAAACAAAATTTCAATGTCAAAATATTTTATTACTCAACATATTCTCCTCTTAATTGGATACATTTATTACAGCGAACCTGCAACGTCCAGACCTCCACAGCTGTTATTACCTCCTCGTTGGAAGAAAATTTACGACCTTTAAAACTTTTTTTCAGTTGAGGAAAGAGATGATAGAAGGATGGAGCCAAATCTGGTGTTCTAGTAATTCAAACCCTAAATCACGAATTTTTTGCATGGCAACATGAGATTTGTGTGCAGGGGCGTTGTCCTGCAAAAACAAAACACCTTTGGATAGCTTTCCGCGTCTTTTCTCTTAAATTTTTTCTCGTAGAGTGGTCAGTAATGTCGAATAGTAATCTCCAGTTATTGGGTGGTATGATTAAAAAGAGTATTTGCTTGTACTTCAAGTAAGAGCTTTTACTTCCTAGTATTTTGTGGAGTATAATGTTTTACATAAAGTAAATTCTTCGATGGGAAGTGTTGACTTAGGTTAGAAGTATAAGCTACAAGTAAATACTAGGACGTGATTAACCTCAAACTGGTTCGTTTGTTGTTGTTTGTTCTGTGGTACTTAATAATCATGAGTGAGAGTAATGATAGCGTTGAACGAAGTGCCGAGGTTGCTGAAAATGTGGAAGTAGATTTTCAGATAGCATTCCTTATTTTGTTAGAAGATTGTAAAATACTTTCTGACAAACGGCAAACTCCAGAAATCAAAGCAGAAATAGAGAAAGCAGCTGAATCACTCGCTGAAGCGTATACCAAGAATACCCAAGAAAATACCTCCATTTTCGTTAAATTTGATGAAGCTGCTCCCCTCGTCTCAATATGATTTCCTAAAAACTCTCTAGCTATCCTTTCAACATTGTTTTCATTGAACCTGAAAGTACAGAGCTTAATAGTAGCAATCTAGCTCAAATAATTAACTTACCGAAATAATTCTCTATTTGAACCTCCCCATGCGTTCTACGTTCACACATTTCCTTCCCTCCTTTTCCTACCATAATTCATAAAAAAAGCCGTAACACCTTTTCAATTGAAGATATGGAGTTAGTCTATGAGTAGCTTCTTAAAAACTACACCAAACACTCCCAAATGGAGGAAATACTTGACAACATTAGTAATTACTGCAGTATTAACTTCTATATATCGAAGTAAATAAAGCAAAGTATAGAGTAATTACTAGTAGTACTTACTTAAGTGTTACTTCAAGTATTATGTGGAGTAAATACTTTGATTTTTTGAAGTGAAAACTACAACATGGAGCATTAACTTGAAGTAAAAGCAAATACTCTTTTTAATCATACCACCCATTGTTCTACACTTATCCAAAAAATCAATCATGATTACTCCATGGCAATCCCAAAAATCTGAAGCAAGAACGTTTCCAGCAGATTTTTGGACACGAAACTTCTTAGGTCTTGGAGAACCGGAGTGTCGCCATTCCATCGATTGTTGCTTTGTTTCTGGATCGTAGAAATGTACCCAAGTCTCATCCATAGTAACAATCCGGTTTAAGAAGTCTACATCGTTTTGAAATCGAGCACAGATCGAACGCGATGCTACTACCCTTGCACGCTTTTGGTCAACATTCATTTTAGCCCAATTCGACGGTCTGTTAAAATCATGTCATGAACTGCATCTATATTTTCGGGGACTGACACATTAACTGGCCTTCCCGATCGGTCATCATCTTCAATGGAAAATTTACCTCTTTTGAAGCTTGTAGTCCAATTTTTCACGGTTGCATACGAAGGTCATTGATCACCAAGAGTATTAAGCATATCTTCGTAAATCTGCTTACCTCTTAACCCTTTTAAATACAGGTGCTTGATGATGGCTCGATACTCCAATTTTTCGATTTTTACAATTTCGGTGGACATATTTTTTCTTTTAATTTATTGCGTAACTCTGGTTTACTTTTTTGACGTCAAACTTTACACTGACACTTCTAATAAGTTATTGTTCGTTGCTATGGTAACGCAATATTTTGTTTATGCAGGGAACTGGTCTAGGCTAACTAGATATCAATACATCCTCGTATATTAGATACTTAAATAGCTTCTAGGAAAATTCCACGTTAATTTTTTCCAGGCTCTCTCCTAAGTTTCATCCCCAGAGGCACATGGAAAGGTAACCCCGTAGCTGCGGTGGTAGTCTCAGCTGTTCTGGTGCAGTTGGTGCTGCTCATCGGTTCCCTCAATCTCATCGCTCAACTGAACTCCGTCCTGTTCCTGTTAAGCTACCTGGCGACGAATTTGGCATGTCTCGGTCTCGAATTGGCCGGCGCTCCGAACTTTCGTCCTACTTTCATGTATTTCACGTGGCACACCGCTCTGGTAGGCTTGTTGGGAACGATCATTATGATGTTTGTTATCAGCGCGATTTATTCAGCGTGCAGCATACTGTTGTGCCTGTTGCTGGTCGTGTTTCTGCATTTGTTCTCGCCTTCTAAGGAGGCTCAGTGGGGCAGCATTTCGCAGGCACTGATATTTCACCAGGTAAGTAGGTAAATATGTAGTTTATTCAAATAGACATTCAGCCATATGCTGTATCACTTCCGTTATGTTTAGCGGTCAGACGTTATCCCAACTTAATGGCAAACTGCCATCATGTTGGGATAACGTCTGACCGCTAAACATAACGGAAGTTATACAGCATAGGGCTAAATGACAATATAATCTGTAAATAGTATAAACAATGTAATAGATCTCCAGCCAACCCCATGTAGAATCATTTAATTAGATGCAAGATAACGTCAAAACGTAGGGAAAATAATTGAAACAATAAAAACCCCATCGTAGGACAAAGTACAGAAGGAGAAAATCTAACGTAAATACATGCACGAAAGGTTTTAATTGATTAGTCATCAAATTGCAGCTGGCATGCCAAATGAAAACAATTACTGTCATAGGAATTTATAGACTATAAAATTCGTAAGGATATATTTATAGGTGTAATAGATATAATTAAAATGCGCGCTTCTTGACACTGCCCGGTAATAAAACTCGATTTGAGCTAATTTTGATCAACGTGGAACCGATTAACATCATGAAATATATGATAAAACGTCTATTAGCAGCCGTAATTAATGTGGCTATTGTTCAAGTTTATTGCTCATTAAAAGAAGATATATAGTTTCTCGAGGATATAAAATGAACAATATCGTATTCTTGGGCAGTGAGAATCAACCGTTCGCGATGGTCAGTTCGCAGTTCAGAATCAACAGTTCGTGATGTCCAGTTTCATGTGTCGTAAAGCCAAAAACCGATAATAAGAAATGTCAGCGTCTCTTCTAACCAAAGGAAGCAGTGTGCTGGTCGTTAAGAGACAGATTCAGTATTGCCAAATATTCGTTGGAAAGTCTACGACGAATCAGCAATTGTAGTCGAATCCACTAGTTTTTCGAGCCAGTAATACACCATTTTTATCAAGACTCGAAAGTACGTTCCCGAATCCTCGGTTGTGCCATAAATTTCTCTTCGGGGAAGAGCCTGTCATCGAAAACCAATGTGTATCTTCGTTTTTCAACAAGTGTGAGGATATCCTTGCCACGCGTCGGCATTAACACCTGAAAGAGGGAATTATCCTCAAGATGCTTCTCTTATGTAAGTGATATCCCATAAATTACCCCTTCAATTCAGTTGACATTCTGGTCTTGTGTTGAACAGTTTTTTTGTCACATTGTTTTACTGTTTTATGAATCAATTATTATGCGTTCTTGAACACTTTTAATAACTGTAACTGAAGATTTTTTCTGTTAGTAAAAAAAAGCAGAATTTAGCCCACAAGATTTTTGGTGTCACTATTTATAATGTACTGGGTTGTGCGAAACGAATTTTTATTTAAACAGTTGTCGATTTATTTTTAGAATCAAAGAAAATTACTTGATTATTGGTCATCAATTATACAGTGTGTCCCACTTACCATGCTCAAGTATCTTTTCAATGGTGAGAGATACGAGGTAGGTTAAATGACACCAAATGTGGAGTTTATCAAGGCCAACTATAATGTGAAAAAATATTTTGATAAAACCTATTCGTTTTTGTTTTATACGCAAAAAACAGGATTTGATCATTTTCATGTCTCCTCCGTAACTTCTTTATTTATGAAAATATTCGAATAGGAATTTCACATTCTCATGGCAGTTTTTCGATGAGATATCGAAAAAATATGAAAATTATACCAACTCTTCTAGAATTTGAGATATCAGCACCAACTTTTATTTTTCCAATGTAGGTCATAGCTTACTATGACTTAGTTATGAATAACTTATTTTTCTCTTACAGATGATATGTCACAGTAATAGTTTTTTGTTGATAACAACGGAGTTATCGCCATTTATACAAAAACGAACTATTTTGAAGACGCCATCTTGAATTTATAAATTTTAACAAAAAAATCATGATCTCCGACTTCAAAAACCCCCACATACCAATTTTGAATGGAATTGGACCATAATCACAAATCTCGTCCGCCATATTAGAGGAGCCGCCATTTTTCATTTTTTACTTCAATAAATTCCAAAGTGTAATGTCACCGGAATTATGAACTTCTGCCAAATTTCAAGTTATTAGGACCGCCAGAAGTGGGTCAAAATTGACTTGCAAGAGACATGAAAATGATCAAAATCTGTTATTTACGTATAAAACAAAAACGAATAGATTTTATCAAAATATTTTTTCACATTATAGTTGGCCTTGAGAAACTCCACATTTGGAGTCATTCAACCGACCTCGTATCTCTTACCATTAAAAAGATACCCATGGTGAGCATGGTAAGTGGGACACACTGTATACATGTGATGTTTGAGTCTCGCATATTATTTTAGAAAACGTATAAACTAATACAGTGTGTTGCGAACCATAATCTATAGCTGTTGCAGCTCATTTTTCTTCTATACCAGAAGAATTTTATTATGGCTCACTGTAGTCAACAATCGTATAGGTCCTTTTTTAGATCGAATTAAATTAAGATTAAGTATAGATTTTTCTGAGTTTCCTTTTACTGTCCTGAATTACCAAGCATTACATACACGTTTCGTGAGTACCTTACAATCTATTAAATCATCACTCAGCCGCTCGAGTATTGGTTACTGATGCTGAGACGTTTCAGGGCTTTTATTTTGACATCAGATCAGTCTCTTATAAATTGGCGAAATAAATGTGCGCTGTCTCGTCTGAGTATCGTTACGTACGTAGTACTCTACAGGGTGTAACAACAAAGTCGCTACCCGCGTCTGCCCTCCATCATTCATAATAATGGAAGAGCCATCCCTGCCATGAGTAATCATGTGCAGGAATTGAATCCCGCCTTCTGTTACAACATACGCTCATTGCTGCACCTTTCAATAAAAGCACTTATTATTATTATTAATAAATATGCTTTATTATCAGAAGACAGAAACTTGTTGACAAAGCTTTGGCAGTATATAATTTGACATAGAATAAAAAATGGTGTACATAACACATAAAAGTAATGATTTGGTCAATGTAGGTTAGAGACTCAAACAATAATTAAAACAAAATGGCCAATATGGTAAAATTAAAGGATACAAAAGAAAAATATTATTTAGATTATAAGATTGTGTTTAATCCATTCAAAGATGTGACATTTCAATCCGCTAGAAACGCTAAAAATGGTAAACGCAAGCAACTACAGAGCAATTTAGATAAAAGAAGACAAAATTCTTAAGAATTAACAGCTATTAGCACCGGTTCTCCTTAATAACAAACTTAGCTGAGTGGTGGATCAGCTTAAGGTACACCTTAAGGTAAAGATGGTTTACATCGTTGACTCCTGGCTTGAACCTTACTTGAGTATTGGAAATGTTTGGAAACAGCGCAAAAAGGATTACGTAACCAACGATGAGACGTTAAACAACGCAAACTTTTAAAATATATGCACACTGCGCAAGCGCTGTCAGTTCTGTCTAATTTGATAGGCTGGCGGGAGTATGGCATGTGATTTGTAAAATTTGTCTCTACCGGGAAAACTAGCCACAACATTGCCAAGAGAGCTGGGTGCACATTAGTTAAAATGCGTAGTTTATTAGCCACCCTAACCTAACCTGATCTGACTTACCCTAGGTAAACAGAAAATTATCCATCCAAAATGTTTACAACATAAAGATGTGGTTAACAATTTTGGATGAATAAGAAAAATTGAAAAGACTCGCCATTCCATTCCTCCAGTACAAAGCAACAGAATATTTTTTAAGTTCTCAAGTAATATAAATCAACAATATATCAGTAGACATTTTGCATTAAGAAATAGGTACAGTGTTGAATCTGAAAATTATTTTCATAACTTTACATTATAGGGATAATCAATATCAGCCTCAATCAGCTTTAGCATATAGAGAACTCTAGGTTTGGTCACCATAAATAGAGGGAACAATGTAAGTTCGTCAAACGTATCCCCTCTCCTACACTTTTCTAGGCACTTGATGAAAAATTTGATTCAAATTCTAGGTCGTCGTCATCTAATATTGTACATGACATTTTGCTTCAAACCTGATACGATCAGATACCCACAAAAATACAATCACATCAGCAAAATCCAGGAAAAGTGCTCGAAATACTTTCAATCATATTACGAAAAAATACCGTAAAATTTTTTTTTGGTACGTCTTATTGTTTCCGAGATATTTTATTGTTTAGCTAGGCGTGCGACGACGTGGAGTCATCGGCCGCTGTGACGTCACTTTACAACGGTCAATTAGTGCGTGCTCTGCTCCCGACATGTGTATTTGGAGTTTGCGTCTAAAATTGAAAAAAATGTCGAATCCAGAAACTATAAAATTCTGTATTATGCCAAAGTGTATAAATACAACTACTAATGCACCCGAAAAGTTGTTTTTTATTGTGCCTTTCGAACCTAAAAGTCGAAAGAAATGGATGCATAACATGAAGAGGGCTGATCCACACTGAGCCTAAAGTTGTGTATTTTGTTGCCAAGATCATTTTGATATAAGTATATCCTACTGCAGTACACGTAATAAACGTAGGTCTGAATATATTTGATAAAGGATACATTTTTTTTTTAAATTTATGTGGTTCAGAGGTTGTAAACATTTTTTAATTTTATTTTATTTGCTTGCTAGAGTGAGTGTTTTAAAGAGCAAGTTTGCCTTTTAGGTACTCAGGTTCAATAATGGAAGTTCCACATAAATTTGAATGCCAAAACCTAAAAGGTTTGTTTATTGCGTTTTTTGCATGTGGAATAATAAATTTGCAGAGTTGTTTGTTTAGTACAAATTAATGTTCAAACTTTTGTATTTTGAGAACATATAAGTAAATGAAACAACTTATGTAGTTACTTGAATTTCTTTAATTTATTCATGCATAAGTAACTATTCAAGCAGATGTTGTCTCTCCAAAATATTTCATATTGTTTAAATAGATTTTCACAGTTATCGTTACCGTACAGTTGGGCCAATCTAACTTCCCTCTGAATATTGGGTGCGTGCGGTACAACAGTCGCTGTCCTTTCTTGTCCTTCTCGATTAAAGTTGGTAGAAGATAATTACCCTCTCTGTTTATCATTGGCGCATCTCAGAGACACATATAGATTTGCCAAGCTGTACAGTATTTCATATACATCATTTTGCTTTGTACTCCAAAATCCACGTGCGCAAATCAAAATAGTCCTTTTTTCCACTCATGTGCTTGTATTTGAGCATAATACTGTGTACCTATTTTTCCATTATGGTAATACAGGTTTATTGTTTTCTCCTCGTATGGACACTTCATCTCATTGAATGACTCATTTTTGAGTCCATCAGGTGAAACACCAAATATCTGCCATTTGCTGTCCAAAATAAGCCCAGTCTGTTTTATTTTCAAATTTTTGAGACTTATAACACTACTGTGATTCAAATAAATACTTATATTAAAAACGTTATTGTGATTGAACATATTATGGAACATCCGATAGCAAAGTAATAAATGAGTGTGCGGTGAAAACGTTGCGTTGTAAAATGACGTCACGCGAGCATGGCGCGCTCGCCCGAAATCTTTGAATACGACGGAAACTAAAATTGTCGTAACTTCAACACACCTCGATTGATTAAATTAAACAAAAACATGTATATTTCAAAACATTTTGGGTACACGGTTATAAAGTTTCAAGTCATTTATCAATTAAAATACAGTATGAAAATGTTGTCCCCTTCAGACTTACTTTTGACTGATTTTACTAGGAAATGATAACCCTCACTGATATTGAATCGTATATCGAATTTGATTGGTGTATATCTCAACGGGTTTTGGAGGTATTGAATGGAAATCAGTTTATGGGGGCCGCTTTCAAAGGGTCGTAGCTCCCTTAGGAAGTATCTGCGGACCTATGTGTGAAGGGACGTTTTTTCTTCTTCATATTTTTGCATGTAGAATCAGTACCCAAAGTTTTTTACCCTATTTCGGAAACACCCTGTATAAATAATCCTTGGCTAAAGAATTGTCGGTTTTAGGTTAGAAAATACCTCCTCCTGCTTGACTCCCGCAAAGATCACGTGAAGTTCTGGCGCCCACAAATATTGTTGCTAGTAAATAGTCCCAGGTCAGCGTGTCCGCTCATAGATTTCGTGAACGACCTCAAAAAAGGTGGTCTGTATGTTCTCGGTCATGTGGACACTGAAGAAAGTGACGAAAATGGTCCAGATCCCACTATCAACCAAACTCTGCATTGGTTGAATTTAATCGATCATTTGAAAGTGAAAGCTTTCGTAGAACTAACTGCTGCCAAGACTGCCAGAGAAGGGCTGCAACACTTGATGAGGTTGTCTGGCATGGGAGCGATGAAGCCTAATACTGTGATTCTCGGATTTCTGGATAGGCAGGAACCACACGATTTTTTGCAAAGGTGAGTGGTTAATATGAGATGATTATAAAAGGGTGGCCTTGGTCCTTTAATCGACAAATTGGAAAAAAATACCAAGAGGTCAGAAGTGAGGTAAGATGGCAAGATATCGAAAAAAGTAATTTGAAAAAGTTGCTTGGGATTTAATTTTATACTCACATACAGTTTCAAGCAATAAATCGGAAAAATTTTAAATTGCAATTTTTTTACTATTTTCCGATCTCTTTATGTTTGTTTGTTTATGTTTATGTGCAAAGTGAAACGCTCATGTAGCATTATCATTAAAACTTGATTATAATCAGGAAACATGATGTTTCTGGATTGCCAAATCATCACGATAGTCTTGGAATTCTGATATAACTGTTAGATACGAACCAATGTAACAGCGAGGGATCTGGCTAAAAACAATTTTTTCAATTTGGTGCCATCTGGTGCGGAGAAAATGAGAAACTTTCGTCATTATCATCAAAATACAAATTTTTCACTATAGTCAAGCCATTCAGAAAAAAAAAACTTTGATATTTGTAAAGAGATCGGAAAATATTCCAAACAAAATGCAATTTCAAATTTATCGCTTGAAACTCTGTGAGTATAAAATTAAATTCCAAGCACTTTTTTCGACCCCACTTTTGGCCTGTTCATAGTATTTTTTCCAATTTGCCGCCATACTAGTGGTCACGTGACATGTGTCAAATTCGATTTTTAGGTTATCGGACATGCACAAACTTTTCCCCAGAAATGTTTTTCGAATACGCGTTATTAGTGTGACATCACGACGCTTGATTTGGTTGGTTTGCGCCAGTATTCATTACATAAACAATGTGTTTGATTTCGGCGTTTTAAGTGTAAAACGCCATAAGCAAACACTATGTTTGGATACTATAACCTGACTTACACTCAACTTACACCAATCACAATTGGAAGCGTGACGTCATGGCTAATAAAGCATATACTCTAACAATAAACTTTTTTCCCATATGGTACATACTTCTTGGCGGTCACTGTAGATGGCATATGCACAACATGCATTGTTGTGAAAGCTTCTCAATGATATATCCTTTGTTAGAGTTTGAGGTGAAGGGTAGTGAGGAGAAACCATTGTGATAATATCCTGGAAGCCGTGGCGAGCTCATCATTTATGCAGAATAGAAAAATATCGTCGGCATATAGGGCGGAGTAGAACTCGGGTACAAAAAGACAAAGTATCAGTTTCGCCATTGAGTTGTTTTCTTGTTTTTCTTGTGTTAATTTGGTTGTACTTTTGCTTTATTATTTTTTTATCACGAATAGACCATCGACCGTGGCTATTAATAACCGAAATTCTTGTGTATTGGCTGCACTAGCCGAAAAGGGAAGAATCCCAGTCTTTCTTTCCATACATTTCCCACAATTGGTAAGATTGTATATACCAAAAATGAGTATGGAAAAATCTACTAGCGTTTTTAGATTTATGTTTTATCTGACATTAAAGTATATTTCGACTTTGACATGCAAAATTATATGGCCTGCATTTAACAGCTTGTCGTTCGTTAATACATCTTGAAGATGGCGTGTAACATTTAGAAACTCAAAAAGAGCTCGAATCTTCAAGGTAAAATTCCTTAGTATGGCTGAACTAAAATTTGAATGGTGCTATCACATAAAAAAAATTTAAGATGGCGATATAAATTAACTAAAATAATAATACATTCTTTCTCCACAATAGATGATAGGTCGGTATTGAAATACTAAATTTCAACAGTTCAAATAACACTTGTAACACACACAACTCAAAAACACTTCGAATAAACTATCTAGAAACCATTAAGCATCGTGTATAACGGATGTTTGTTTTACTCCTTTGAATATTTTGGCAGCGCCCTCTATCGAATTCTACTTTTTCCTATAGCATTTCCAATTCGTGTAGTTCATGTAGCCAGTCGACCAGTACAAAATATGACATGTAGATGCAAGTATTCAACTGGACCACTGTTCCCCTTCCTGCAAACTGTTTGCCTTGAGGACATATAGTATAATTTACGTGTCGCCAGTCTTTCAATCGTGGTCGTGCTATTTACTTTCAGACACAATCGAAGATTTATGTAATGTTTTAATTTTGGATTCATGAAATATCAAGCAAACGCATTGCTAGTCCTATATGCCGGTAAAATTTGTCTACATCTGTATGAGGAATACAAGCCAAACAGGAGTATTTGTCAGTCAACAGCATGGTTTCCTGACCGAAGAGGGTCGTAATGAGACTAATAATAATACCTTCATTCATGCAGTTGTGATCAATGGTTATAAAGTTTTATTGGGTATTATCGAAAGGGAGTAATTCAGCCCCTCCTATCCGAGAAAATTGGCAACTGTTCTTCCATTGAAAAAAATAAGTTGATGGATAATGAAATGTCGGATAGAAAAATGTATATCATCTTGAGAAAACTTACAAAAAGTTACTGAGAAGAAATGTTTCTTATTTTGTTCGAGTTCTGAGGATAACACAAAAAAATAAGATCAAATTATGTAAAATACATTTTTGATTTTAAAATAAAAAATATTTCAAAAGATGAGCTTATTAAAAGAGGGTCACAATGATAATAATAATAAGTCTTTATTCATGCAGTTGTGATCAATGGTTATGAAAGTTTATTGGGTATTATAAGCAGAACAGCTGTATGAAAAGGCGAAAATAAAAACTCTCATGATACCATATTTCGTTCCAATCTGAATCCATGTATACCTCAAAAGCAAATTGTCACAGTTCAGAACAAAAATAATACATACATACATACATACATACATACATACGACATAATTGACTGATTGATTGATTTCAGAAATATAAAAACATTGATCACGTTATATTACACTCTTGTGAGGCCTAACCTAGAATTCGGTTCAATAATCTGGAATGGGGAATCACAAACTACTCTAAAATCATTAGAAAAAGTCCAAAATAGGTTTCTTCGACATCTGTACTTCAAAAAGTATAGAATATGGCCAGATTACAATATTATTAGATCATCTCAGCTCAGGTTACAATTTGGTGTTATTTCCTTGGATAATATGATAAAACTGAATATACTATCATTCTTGTGTAAAATAATAAATTAAGAAATCAATTCTTCCGATCTCTTAGCTCTTATCCCTTTTAACCAGGTTCCCTCTAATGTTCAATACTTCATTATTGTCCACGAGATCTCGCGCCCCTCTTGCAAACATGCTTCGACTGGCCAATTATACTAATTCATTGATTGACATTCAACAGACTGCGAAAACTATTTCTTCAGCGACAAATATTAATTAGCATATGATACTAAACCAGTTATTACAAGTAGATAATGTTATATAGTAGGTAATACTGTTTATTTTGTGTTGATGTCCCCTACAACTCTATTTGATATTGAAATTTTTCATTTATTGTAATTTAATTTTGACTATATATCTGTTATGTATACAGGGTGTTTCATAATAAATGCGCAGGACTTCAGGATGTGATAGCTCGTCCAAAAATATGGAAAAAAGTTTTTATTAACTAACCCTCTAAAATGCACCATTTTCGAGATACAGGGTGTTGAAATTTTAAAAAAATAATCGTTTTTTGCGAATATCTCTGGAACTGTTCATCGCACAGAAAACTGATTTCGTATTTTCTACTCATAATAAGCTATGTTTTGTGTGGATTTTTTTATTTTTTCAAATCCATAATTGGTGAAAATTTTGAAGGGGTAGTGGGTGTTTTTTTCTCCAACTTCTACGCCACTGGAAAAAGTACAGTTTTGAGCCCTCTATATGAACCGCCAATGCTTTCTACACAAAAAAGGTATTCTGGTTATAAGCTCTAAAGTTGGCCGTTTTCAAGAAAAATCAACTTTGATGTTGTTTAAATAATGTTTTTTCCTCGAAAAATTGCTGCGTGCATTGAAGCTAACGGCGGACATTTCCAACAATTCAACTCAGTATGATTGTTATTGTTTTTTATTTTATCTTGCAATTAAGAAGTCAACGTTTGGTTTTGTTACTTGTTTTAACGTTTAAATAAATTTTGTATAATTAGGAAAAAAATTATTTTAAAAAAATTACCATGTTTTTCTACATGAAAGTTGATTTTTCTTGAAAACGGTTAACCTTAGAGTTTATGACCAAGAGTACCTTTTTTGTGTAGAAAACATTGGCGGTTTAAGTAAGCGGCTCAAAATCATACTTTTTCCAGTGGCGTAGAAGTTGGAGAAAAAAACACCCACTACCCCTTCAAAATCTTTACCAATTATGAATTTTTGAAAATAAAAAATGTGCACAAAACATAGCTTATTATGAGTAGAAAATGCATTCAAAATCTGTTTTTTGTGCAATAAACGGTTCCAGAGATATTTGCAAAAAACTATAATTTTTTTTTTATTTCAACACTCTGTATCTCGAAAATGTTTAATTTTAGAGGGTAAGTTAATAGAAACTTTTTTTTTATATTTTTGAAAGAGCTATCACATCCTGAAGTCCTGCGCATTTATTATGAAACACCCTGTATATTCTTGTAAATAGGCCAATAGGCCTGTATGAATATAAATAAATAAATAATACATTGTCACAAAATACCTACCAAATCTCCTGTTGATCGGACGACTGGAGGTGGGTCAAAATTATAATGAAAGCTTGAAAAAATGTCAGCGTTTTTCGAAAAAATACAATTTTCAAAATATTAAAAAAATTAACTGCCGTAGGTACACTGTCCTCAAGAGAAATTCCTTCACATGTGCATCAATCAGGAAAAGTTTCGTTATATAAAACTACGAACCCCGTCATTGATTGTTGATTTTTATTTTTGCTTCCTCAAATTACGCTCCGTGATACGCTCATGAATAATCTCCGAATCTAAAACAAGACAGTGTCTTCATTTCAATTTCTTAATCTTGCTTATTGTAAACGACGTTATCAAAATCACATCCCCATTTCATTCATAAAATGAAAGTATAGCAGGCCCTGAAATGAATATGCCATATGTTTGAATTTGGCTATGCGCCGCCCATTTCAACATTGGATATTCGCTCTTAATCGGAAGTTACACTATTTTTATTGGTATTTCTTTTGAAATAAATCAGAAGCAAGTATTGGCTTATTTCCTTCAATTTCCGAACTAAAATTCTTTATTTTAAAAATAAAATCAATCTCTATATATTCAATTGGTACTCCAATCATTTCTGAGTTCACCTACTAAATTTGAGATCTCCAACTGTAGCCGTTTCTCAATGCAACTTTAAATAAAATTACACGGTAAATAAACGACCACTTTAACGGTTTTCCCTTTTCTTAAAGAAAATAGTATATTTCGTTACGAGTTCATAAAATAGGCTTTTTCCGTGCGTGCGCGCCATGTTCCCGTGGGAGACGAAGCCGAACACGGGAAGTCGTGCAAGCACGGAAAAAGCATTTTTGGACGAGTAATGAACGCTATTTTTCATTATATCTACCTGAAAACCCCAGATTGTCAAGAAACATTTATTTTTAATGATGAAGGAACAAAAACATGTATTATTAATTGAAATATTTATGGTACAAAAATATCCAGCAATTGTCACAAAACAAGCGTAATTTACCCCGTTGGTAAGAAAATTTTCAAACAGTTTGCGTTTTCTAGAGAACTGTCAACAACATATTATTTAATTTTGACATGTAAATAGGCAGCTATAGTGTCATCAGCGCACGGAAAATTTTTCCGTGCGGGCGCGACGGAAAAAGCCCCTTTTCAGTATGCTAAATAAGCATGTAAATATAGTGTTTTCAGATAGGTATAATGAAAACATGTTTTCATTGATATTCAGTAATTGAAACTTAGTGGCATAATAAAGCAAAACAGTTTTGTCGAAGTCACAATTTTTTAATATATCCTAAATTGCGTAGATATAAAAAAATGGCAGAAACTAAAAATTGCAATAGAAAGTTCAAATTTGGAACAAATGTGTAAACTCGGAATAGAAACAATCAATACCTATTGTAGAATATTTATAGTCTGATTCAATCTAAAATAATTTATTTAACGAAATACAACGATTCACAATACTCATATATAACAATCACTCTACTATTTATATTCGACTTTCACTTCACTGACTGTCCGTCTGTCTGCTGCGTAGTTCTTTTTATATCCACCGCTCACTTCTCCGAATGCTCATGAAAAGCCTCGAATCGTCCAGATTCTTCTCGGTGCATAGCGCATCGACAGTTACCCGCGACCGGGCGCCGGCCACGCGAGAGTTCAGGTCCGGCATCGCCCGCAGCTTCGCCACATTGCCCCCTTCTTAGAGATATTTCGTCCCGAAATGTCATCCTTGGAGTGTGTCGATATTTGCAGGATTCCCCATATCTGCATCGTGAAGTTCGATGGAAATAACACTCCACAGTCTTCATGTTAGGTCGTGGAATAGGATTACAGCAAGCCAAAATCTGGATGCCGCTGGATCGGAATATCGTCTCCAACATACTTCTTATAACTCTCCAATCCAGCCCATCAATACCACAGGATAATTTTGGGATTGCCAAGTACACCATATTCTGGTCCACCATCGTATCTCTCAGTTGGGTGAGGCTCCTTCAGACATCTTCATAGGACGGTTTGTCTTGGGAATGCTTCTTGGTCACCAAGTAGTAGATGTTCCTCTGGCCCTTCTTCAGCTGTAGCACACCTCCAATTTCTGGATTCTGTTTCCGTAGTGTTTGGAGTTGGCCAAATTTCTTGGAGAACACCACAGCGATGCCCCTGGACATTCGAAGATCTTCTGCGACGCAGTGTGCTAGGGCGTAATCGACTGGCACTTTGAAAAGATCCTGTGGCTCCTCTCGAGTTACCCCGTGTGACACTTTCTGTCCATTTGAGTATAAGGACATGAATTTCTGGAACGTCATCGCTTCCTCTGATGGTCTGAGGGTGCAGACTTGGTCATGGTTCCCAGCGTAAGGGGCCAACCTGTTGAAATGAACGACCCTGGGTTTACCTCTGGGTGGCTTGTGGATTCGGTAAAGCAGGTCATTCGTCCTCTTGACGATCTTGTACGGACCTTCCCATGAATTCCGTAGTTTCGGTGACAGGCCCCGTCGACAGATCGGGTTGTACAGCCAAACTAGATCACCAATCTGAAATCCTCCAGAATCGGCATTGATGTCATAAGCCGCTTTCATTCGGTCGCTGGCACTCTGGATATTCAAACGGACTCATTCGTGGATGTCTTCCATTCCCTGACGGAGTTTGCTGATGTAGTCCTCTCCCGCGGTATCCTGTCCTGGTGGCGTCCCAAACTTTAGGTCACAGGGAAGTCGCAGTTTTCGGCCCATTATGATACTAGCAGGGGTTTGGCCGGTCGACTCGTGTACTGCGAAACGGTAGGCCATCAGGAACAAATGAAGATACTGGTCCCAGTCTCTTTGATGGTCAGAGACTACCTTGGACAAGTGGCGATTGATAGTCCTGTTCATCCGCTCAACCATTCCATCGGACTGTGGATGTAGAGCCGTGGTTCTCGTCTTGCGGATGTTCAGCAGTTGGCACATTTCTTGGAACAGGTTGGATTCGAAATTTCTGCCTTCCGAATCGACATATCCACTCTTTCACCAAGACGCCCGCGACGGTAATGGCTTCCTGGTTGGGCAGGGCATAGGCTTCGGCCCACTTGCTGAAATAGTCCATTGCCGCAAGGATGTACTTATTTCCGTGATCTGATACGGGGAACGGGCCGGCGATGTCAATAGCGATTCTCTCGAATGGACTACCTACGTTATACTGACGCATCGTGTTCGAGGTCCATTGCTGGCAGCGCAAACAGCACACTTTCTGCACCAGTCATTGACATCAATTCGACAATTGACCCAGTAAAACCGTTGCCTTACTTTCTGCAGGGTCTTCGTCACACCCAGATGTCCTGCGGCAACTCCATTATGGATCTCTTGGAGTACTTCCTGTCTTCTGTTCTTGGGCACCACTATCTGACGTCTGTTCTCCCCACCATCTTCGGACTCCAATACACGTTTCAGGACCCCATTTTCCAGGGTAAGGGAATTCCATTGGGCCCAGTAGGACTTGACTGCTGGGGAATATCTTGCAATTTCCTGCCATGACGGTCTTTGATTACTTTTTTTCCAACCGATGACTAAACCAAGATCTGGATCGCTTTCTTGGTCTTTCTGGACCAGAGCATCTGCGTTCTTGTGGCCACTCCCTGCTCTATGTTCGATCTCGAAGTCGAATTCTTGGAGTCTTTCGATCCAACGTGCTACTTGGCCCTCGGGGTTTTTGAACTGTAGAAGCCATTTAAGGGCTGCGTGGTCGGTCCTTAACAGGAATCTTCTCCCGTACACGTATTTATAAAAGTGTTCTACTCCCTTGACAACAGCCAACAGTTTTCGTCTGGTAACACAGTAGTTACGTTCCGGTTTACTGAGAGTTTTACTGAAGTATCCAATGACCTTTTCTTGCCCATCCTGGATCTGGAACAAGACAGCTCCAAGTCCCACGTTGCTGGCGTCCGTGTCCAAAATGAATTTTCCACTCGGAAGGGGATAACTTAGAATCGGTGCGTTGATCAATGCCCCCTTCAGCTTCCTGAACGAGTCTTGGCATTCTTCGGACCATTGGAACTTTGTTTGACCTTCCGTGAGCCTGGTCAGTGGTTTAGCGATGTTGGCGAATCCCAGCACATATCGGTGATAGTATGTGCACAAACCAAGGATGTATGTCTTTCTGGATAGGCCACTCCTTCACTGCTTTAATCTTCTCGTCATCCACCGCTACTCCGTGCCCAGAGACAACATGGCCAAGGTAACGTACTTCTTTTTGGAACAGGTGGCATTTCTTGGGGCTCAGCTTCAATCCAGAGTTTCTCAGTCGCAGGAATACCTCCTCCAGGTTTTTTACGTGGTCTTCGAACGATTTGCCAACTACAATAATGTCGTCGAGATATACCAAACACGTCCTCCATAAAAGTCCTTTCAGAACCGTCTCCATTAATCTCTCGAATGTGGCTGGAGCATTACAAAGCCCGAATGGCATAACGGTGAAATGCCACAGTCCTGAGCCGATGGTGAAGGCTGTCTTTTCTGTATCTTCTGGAGCCATTTCTACCTGCCAATATCCACTCTTCAGATCAAGGGTCGAGAAAATCGTGGAGCCGGCCAACGTGTCTAGGGTGTCGTCTATTCTCGGAAGAGGGTAACTGTCTTTCTTCGTCACGTTCAGTTGACGATAGTCTACGCAAAAGCGAGTTGATCCATCTTTCTTCTTCACCAGCACGACTGGAGAGGACCATGGACTGTCGGATGGTTCAATAACTCCATCTTTCCACATATCACTGACTATTTTGTCAGCCTCTTTCTTCTTGGCAAGTGTAAGTCTTCTAGCTGATTGTCGGATTGGTCGGGCGTCCCCAGTATCAATTTTATGTTGAACTACATTCGTTCGACCCCCTTTTCCTTGTCCGGTATCGAAGATGTCTTGGTACTTTTCGACTAATTTTCTCAATCTGGGCTGTTGAGCTGGTTCAATGCCCTTGGAAGAGATGGTAACCAATTTTTCCAGTTCCGCTGTCAGGTTGTTGTCTTGACTAACAGTACCGTGTACACTCCTGATTACAGAGAAAATTGACGAGCAGTGCCCCAAAACAGTTCCTTTCTTCAAGGTCACTGGGTAATAATTGACATTCATTATCCTTACTGGCACAAATTTATCAGCACGCAACACAGTCTTGCCTAGTGCAATCCCTCGTCCAATTTTCTCATCATGAAGCTTGGGCTCGAACATCACCACGTTTCCATCGTTCGCACCTCCGTCCAAGCGAGCCTCCGGTATGGTCTCAGCCCTCTCGGGTACACTTACATCTTCAGTCAGCAGAACACGAATCATCTCTTCACTTCTTCCATGTAGTACCAACTGTTCTCCGTTCACACGTAGGACGCCATCTTTAAAGTTCAATTCGAACCCTCTGGAATTCATGATGTCCATTCCAATAATTGCATCATCCTCAATGTCAGCCACTAATGCCCGATGTTTCACTTTTGTGTTGCCTAAAATCAGTTCAATCGGTAGCTCACCATGTACAGTGGCCGGCTCTCCTGTTGCTGTTGCTGTGCGTAGCTTACAGGATGATGGTTCCATTCTCTCTGGTGTTTCAATAAAAGCAGGTCCAAGGATTGTCCTAGTCGCACCTGTATCTAGCAGCATGGTGCAAGGCTCGTTGTTGATGAGACCGTCTACAAAGACACCATTATTTTGACGTTGCAGGATAGCGAGATATGCATTGTTAACGGGGGCTTGCTGGATACAGGTCGACGATTGCCCCTCCTCATCGACCTTCTTTAGTTATCCTGCATCGGTTCCGATTCTGTGAATGTTGGACATTTGTTACGCACATGCCCAATTTTGCCACAATTCCAGCATCTTATCTGTCTTCTCTCAGGTAACATTTCCTTCACCACCTTCCTTATGGCAGCTTCCAGGTTAGCAGGCTCCTGTGGGTCTTCTTCAATAAATCGGACTTTACTTTGGCTTCTGCAGGATTGCTTCGCCACCTCAAATTCCAAAGCGCGTGCCAGTGCATCCACGAGATGTGTTGGACGAGCTAATGTCAATGCTTGTCTTGTTTCCTGGTCACGAAGTCCATCTAAGAATGCCTGTACTGCTAGTCGCTCCATTACTTTTTCCGGTGTGGCTGGATATGCAAGGCGAACCAAGCGTGCAATGTCTGCTTCAAATTCCTGTAGGGATTCGCTTGATTTCTGGCAGCGGTTTTTGAGCTGTGAGTGGTATACATGTTCTAGATGGGTTTGTCCATACCGTAATTCTAGATGTTTGATCAGCTGCTCGTAGTCCTCTTGTTCTTGGGCCGTGAGGGTCTGTAAAATATTCGTTGCTTCTCCACGCAAAGCCAGTGTTAATGCCACAGCTCTTTCTCCTGCATTCCATCCATTTGCCTTTGCTGCAGCTTCAAATTGTTGGCGGTAATTTGCCCATGGTGTTTTTTCCATCGAACTGAGGTGGTTGCATGGAGAGCTTTCCTGTTTCAGACCTGATCACATCTTTCAGACCCTTCTGAACATCATTCAAGTTCAAACTCAGTTCCAGCATTGAATTTTCATTGACATATTCTGTGGTGTGGGTAGTGTCAATCTGGTTTTCCAACTTGCTGATTTTCTCCTTTATTTTGTTAATTTCCGCCTCGAGCCCGCCTTTGATTTCGTCACTAATCGTTTCCTTCAATTTCCCCAGCTCTTCAATTTCATCTTTGATTTTCTCCATCTCTGTCTCGACAGTCCCTATCCTTCCTTCCAGTCGATTCGCCCCGCCACAAAGTTCTTCTTTCATGGTATTCGAATTTTCTAGAAGTTTCTCTTGAAGTTCTTCCTTCAAACTATTCGAATTTTCTAACAACTTTGCTTCCAAATTCCTCGAACCTTCTTGAAATTCTTCTTTCAGACCATTCGAATTTTCTAGAAGTTTTTCTTGAAGTTCGTCCTTGAGAGTATTCGAATTTTCTAGAAGTTTTTCTTCCAGATTTTTCGAGTTTTCTAGAAGTTTCTCTTGAAGTTCTTCCTTCAGACTCACCGAATTCTGTTGCATTTTGTCTTCCATTCCGTCGAGTTTACTCATTATGGAACTCATATCTATTCCAGAAACTTCGAATAAAAATGTTTCTGGGTCCTCGTCCTCCTGGACTAATCCCTCAGCAGGTCTTGTTTGAAGCACTGCCTTTTTACCACTTTTGTCAAGTTCCCTCTCCTCCAGTTCTTGCTTCAATTCCGCAACCTTCAATTCAACCAGGCGAACTTTCCTCGAGCACATTTTGTCTTAGTCTATGTCTCACAGTCTATTTCACGGGTCACCAGTCTATTATTATTATTATTGTCTATTTCACACAGTCTATTTCCCGGATACCAGTCTATTATTATTATTGTCTATTTCACACAGTCTATTCCCCGGCCACCAGTCCATTATTATTATTATTGTCTATTTCACACGCGAGAAGTGTATCAATTTATACTCCGTTAATGCGCACAACTGTCACTTCACGAAAAATGTTTATCAGTCACTGTCTATTTTCTCGAAAACAATTGTCCGAAATACACAAGCTGTCTACTTACACGAACACTCTGTATTTTATCTTTAACAATTGCACTTCTGTCACCACTGTAGAATATTTATAGTCTGATTCAATCTAAAATAATTTATTTAACGAATTACAATGATTCAAAATACTCTAATTTATATAACAATCACTCTACTATTTATATTCGACTTTCACTTCACTGACTGCCCGTCTGCTGCGTAGTTCTTTTTATATCCACCGCTCACTTCTCCGAATGCTCATGAAAAGCCTCGAATCGTCCAGATTCTTCTCGATGCATATCGCATCGAAAGTCACCCGCGGCCGGGCGCCGGCCACGCGAGAGTTCAGGTCCGGCATCGCCCGCAGCTTCGCCACACTATCTTAAAAAAAATCGAATTTATGAGCAGTGGTGGTCGGCTGGTAGGGCATTCGCCTCTCAAGCGTAGGATCGTGGACTCTATTCCCCAGCATGGTCACCGGTCTAGTATATGGTTTCACACGTTAAAAGGTAAGGGCTGCGTCTTCTCTAGCTCGCACAAGTCTCTCGAAGACTTTTGAGGGTTGCGCGTAGGGGTGCAACAGGATGACGGAGATAACAACAAAAAACAAATAAGCTTGTTTCAGCATAGTATTTTGAAAAAGAATACTTTTGTGACTGGTAGGAAAAATCACGTAACACGTCGGAGTAGGCCATTTTTTAAAGCAATTGTCGAATTTCAAAATAAATTATTATTGAAAGTTTTCCCATAGGATGTACTCCTCAGGGACTTAACACTAGTGGTATCAATGATTTTGGCACATTATGTGAATACGTCATATACCTATGAACTACAAACGTAATTTTTAATGATATTTTTACAAACATTGCTTCCACTATGTATTCAGAAGGAAGTATTTATGAAAACATTGTGTTCATCACACCACCCCTTAGAAAATATTAAGATTAGAGAAAAGAGTTGAAATAATTTATTTTTAGTAATGATTCGCCATATTACAATCAAGAATTCGAAAATGATGTGTTCCCAATAAGGAGTCAAAATCCCCTGGAGCCGTTGGAATATGTTCAAATGATGAGAGATGTACTGAGGATTAATAAAAACCTGTGCTTGTGTCGGAATTTTTCCAAACTGAAGAAGGATCCCAAGAGGTAAATAAAATCGAGTTATATTGTGAAGAAAGAATCCAATAGGTTGCTTTCTCTCTCAGGCAGATTCATGTATACACTAGATTTGTTCTGGTTCGTAGATCCAAAACTGGTTGAAAGGTTTAAATTTACATTCGACGATTCGTAGTTTCATAATTATTATCTTATGATGAAAACTGAAACTTTATTGTTCAGTTCTCAGTTTTTAACGTAGATATTTTATTGATATCTAAAACTGAAACAATAGAGATATTGTAGTTCTCAATAACGTCAGGCAGTAATAAATTCGACGTTATTTTGAAATATATTGTATCATAAGAAATTATTTGTAAATATCTATTATTACATTGTCATCCATTTTCGTTCTCTTCCGCATGTGTTAAGGGAAGCGCATTATGTACGACTGATAGTTATTTTTGATATATTTGGAATAACTTTTTTTTTAGTTGTAGATGAGTTGATTCAGTTTTGTTGATTTGTTTTTATTTAGTTCTCTTTCATAAAAATATATATATTTGTTTCAACATTAAAGATTTTTCGTCAGAAATTTCCACAGTAATTTTTTTTATCCATCATTGGAAATCAAAACGTTTTTTCTTCGTTTAAAATAAGATACTTGGTATCGTCACTGACAGTGACAGATACATTCACTACGAAAGCTAGCCGATACCCCAGCGATTGAAGAATATATAAAACAACTTTCTGACAAATTCTATAGGAAGACCATTGGCCAGAGCGATAACATCAGTTCGAGCCCACCTCACCGTGCGTTGGTAGAACGGTGGGCTCATATACCAAGCCTTAAATTTTATCCATGAGCACCCTGAAGTCGAGTGAACGAGTATTCACCAACTAAAGGAATGCATCAACCTGGTTTTTTCTTGCTTTTTTGGTATCTTACTAAAAACTCATTAAGGATCTCCAATCCACCTGATATCTCACAAGTAAAACAACTAATTCCCCCTACATAACTTGGAGGAGGTAGGGAAGTCTGAAAAACAATGTCTTAGTCACCTACAGCAACTAGGACCTAAACAGGTATTGTAGGGTCTGCCCACGGGCAGATGTGAGGCTGGTTTGCTCACTGGTTTGCAGGACTAAACCTAATCACTCCAGGCGCAGTATCCTCCTCCTCCTTTACCCCATACCCTGTGATGTAGAGATAGTTTTATTGTATTTTATCTATATACCTGTTGTAATGTTACTATTTATCTTTTATTGTAAATTTAATATGAATATATATTTTTGAATTAGTTATAACTTATTGCCATAAAAAAACGCATGCGCAATGAGAACAGTTCTCATCAGTTCAGCCTCGAGAGCAAGAACGATTCGTGATAGTTCAGGACAATCCCGAAATTTCGTAAAATAACTTTTGTTTCAGTGTTAAGGGTAAAAAGTATATCGACGTTTGGCCTGTGAACTTTTTGAATCCTGGCGAATACGATGCCTTCGATACAACCTCTCTCTTCATGATGCAACTGGCCTGTATTGTGAACATGGTTCCTTTATGGAGCAAACTGAAGCTCAGACTGTGCATTTGCGACGAAGCTATAACCAGTTATTTCTCTCTAACTTCCACTGCGCCAAGCCATTCTGACAAACTGACAAATCTACTAAAAAACCTAAGGATTGAGGCCGAGTTGTTTCCAGTTAATGGATGGAAGAATGTGATAGAGGCTCATGGCAATAACGAGGATAGGTATACAAATAGGTGAATAAACAACTATCATTTCCTCCCTTTCAAAATAATGTCCATGATTTTTTTTAGTGTCAATTCTTTGATATTACAACAGACAGAAGAAACGGCCGTCACCTTCATTTATCTTCCTGCCCCCCCGAGTGATGATTCTAAAGCAGAGTTGTTTTATAGCAATTTGGAGACTTTTTCGAAGAATTTGCCTCCAACCATTTTCGTGCATGGAGTCAGCACTGTCACCTCGACAACATTATAATGAGAGTGCGAAAATTTGCAGCAATGCCTGTTGATGGCATAAGGTGAGAGTTAGTTGGTGAGTTGAACTTTGTTAGTTGTTCACACCAGTTCACAACGTAAAGTTAACGTCAAAAAAAATACTTTGTCACAAATTTTTTAACTTCAGCTCAATCAACCAGCTAAATTGAAATTGTTGGTATTACATGGTAAATCATGAACCATAATGGTGATAGCCCCCCCTCTCTCCCAACTACTTATCAACCCATATGAAAGGGAGCACCAGGGCCATCCCAAGGGTACTGAGCGCCCTCATACAAGATTTGCACCCTTGTTACACTGTTAAAATGCAAGATGAACTTATTAATAAGGCTCATGTTAATTAACAGAAAGTTCTCTTCTAAGGAAATAAGATAGCGGATATACATTTTTTTATAGTTTCAAACAATTATCTGAGAATGAAGCAGCTTAACTTGATAATTCAGTGGCTGGGTACAATAAATAACTAAGTATGTGAAAAATCTTGACTTTTGAGCGGACAATTTCATGTGTTCAAAGCGATATATTATTTTGTATGTGCTTTAATTCACACACTTTTTAGAAATATTGAGCGTTTTCCAAGAGTATTTTCAACTGTTTAATACCCAGTTGATACCTTTATTTTTTAATAAGTACTATTTTAGATTTTTTTTTGTAAATGACAGTAAATTTTTAAGTAAACTTGTAGCAGAAACTTATTGACTTCAGATATATAACACTTTTTTTTCTATTTTTCTTATTTTGATCTATTTTTCGCGAAATTTGTTGCGAATGATACCTAAATGGTTCAAACGTGACTGAACAATGACCACAATATTTATATAATTTTAATGATTATTTCAGTTGGCCAACCAAGTTATCTACAATCTTGGAATTGTCCATCCACCAAGAATCTCCGACCCCCAAAACTCCCACAATCATATCAATTTTGAATGGAATCAGGCAATAATCACAAAACTCGTTTCCTATTTTGAGGTTGGCCATTTTGATTTTATGAATATCATAATCTCCGACCCCGAAAACCCACCACATATAAATTTTGAAAATAACCGGACCATATAATCTTAAAATTCCTCCGCCATATTGGAGCCGCAATTTTAAATTCATGAGTTTTGACAAAAAAATCACAATCTTCGACCCCGAAAATAACTTCTCCTTATGCTTATGTCTGATGAATATTTTCTTTTTAATATGTATGCAATTAAAAACATGATTTCCATGATTCCATGTGACCTATCCAATACTTGTCACAGCACACAGCCAGAGGTGTAAATGTTTCAGTTTCAGATAGACTTTTTCATCATTTTTTTTTTGTTTAATATAAGTGTCTAAATAATATTTTTTATCGTATCATTAAGCTTGCTTTAAGTTAAATCTTTATTACAAAAAATTATTAAAGGCGGATTTATGCACACTGCTTTTTCATTAATCTGTAACTTTCATCAACTGTCATTAAACTTAAATTTACTTTAACAATTTTGATTCCTTTATGCACTTTAAACAATTATTTGGACTTTTTCTCGAAACAAAAAGAAAAGTAGTTTTACTTACATAGTTTTATCTCCCGAACACGAATCCGAAAGAATTTTGTAGGGATCTCTTATACTTTTCGAGTTATGACCTTCTGAATGTTGAATATCGACCATTTTCAATCTTTCAAACCGGCCTAGTCCGGGAAGTGCTACTTTCCCAAAGAAAAAATGTCCGGGAAGTGAACACTTCCCGGGTGGTTGCCGAAAAAGTACTTTCCCGTATCGAAAACGATACGGGAAAATTTTTGCCGGCTTGTTTACATTTTAGACAGTTTTTGAATTCACGCAAACAATATGTAGAATTCCTTAGTTTTTGATAATGCTGATTGCGATTTCAGAAAAAATAGTATGTGTACCTCGTAGTAAAAGCACATTCCCAGACTTCAATGCTTGTTGGCCTCGGCTTAACACCTCGGCCAACAATTTACATTGTCGTCCGGGAATGTATTGCTTTTACTACTAGATACACAATATACTATTTCTCAGCGAAAAATCGCACAAATGCCTCTTTCTTTTTGTTGACATTTATTTCAGACCCTAATCTGGGATTTATCATACAAAAATGTATATTGATGTCGTCGTACATATTTGACTTCTCATTCTCACAAAACTCAATAATTGTGTGACTATTTTAATTGTTTTTATTTATACTGACTTTTTATTATACCCTAATAGCACCATGAAGTCCGATGGTAATCCATAGGACATCCTCTCAGGACATTCGGGACGTCCTTAGGATGTGCAAAATTGGTACCGCGGACGTCCATTGTGTAGAACACCCAGTATATGGTGCTTCACACGAAACGATACGTTGACGAGACAGCGCACTCCTATTTTGACACTAGACTAATCAGGTGTCGAAAACAAAAGAAAATTGCTGTCATGTCGCGGTACCTTGAATCCTTCTTCGAGCGGCTGAAGAAAGCTTCACTGATTTATTTATGGTTCGTCACAACACGTAGTATAGAATGCTTGTTAATATGAGAGGAGAAAGAAAATTCAAACATTGATATAACTAAAATTAATTTATTTAAAGGTAAAACAAAAACAACGATTTAAATTCTCGGTGTGAATAAACGTGTGAACAACATGCAAATCCCACTGCAAAGATATACAGTGCATCAAAACAATATTTGTTAAACTATAAAATGGGTGAATGGTAAAAAAAATAATATCAAACAAAAAGCATGAAACACTAGCCACTCTTACTGAGTTTTATAACGAGAAAAGGATGGCATAATTAATCTTAAAAGTGAAAATATCTGATGACGGATAAAATAACTCTAAATTCGTTTTGTATCGCCCGCGGTGCAGGTCAAAAACAATTATTAAAAGAAACTGGTAAAAACGAATTTCTTACAAAAAGAGTCTACAGCAAAAGTCATTTTTAAAACGTCAGAAATATGCAAACTGAATCGATAGTAAAACAAAAAACAAATATCTGAGACAAATATAAAAAGGAAACTTCAGTTCATTATATAGGCCAAAATGGGTACAAACAGCTGTGACAAATATTTCTTCACGGGAATATATGGTCATTGACCTACTCACATAAGATAAACATCATCGAACGTAATACACCAGATGTGAGGGGGAAACGTCGCGTGTCAAATCTGGTTCAACACGATTTATGGTGGGACGGCGCCTTCAGGTATTCCAGAGATATTGCGAATTTTCATTGAAGGGCGTAGAAATACTGTACTTAATATTGTGGTCGTAGAACTTCACCTTTCTTTACCAAGGTACGAAGAGCACTTATTTTGTTTTCGATATAAAAACTCGACGTTTATTCTTCACAGAAACTAACAGATTGAAAAACTACATACTTGGGTACACAGATCCATATGGCCGTATTTACTTTACTTAAGATTGTTGCAGGCTCTGATTTGCCTCAACAATACGCCATTTCATAACGAACTGTCTCAAACTACATATTGAAATCAAAAACGTGTTTTCTTCTAGACACTACTAAACGAAAACTTGAATGGATGCTGCAAAAATGCTGAGATGATACTTTCGATTCATTCCTACGACTAGGAATTAAAAACCGGAACTTGCGAACTGACGATTAAAATTCGCGAAACATTATATCTTTTGCCCGGAACTAACTAGATACCGAAGAATACTGAAAGGATACTGAAATGATACTGCCAGTGCATACGCATACGGGTCATTTTATACACTCATGAAGCTATAAATTTTCATAAAATGAATAATAAACTAACACAAAAGTGACATTAGTTACGGCTATTAATAACACTCTATTTTCACATATATCATAGTGTTAAATCGGTTTTCTGACATTCTTAACGGGTTAAAATTTGAGATTTACCGACAGAAAAATGTCAAAAACGCGTGTTGCAATTATATTTATTACACCTATAAATATATCCTCGTGATTTTTATAGTCTGTGAATTCCTAAGACAATAACAACTTTTGTCTTTGGTCATATGTGCTCTCAATTATTTATTACACTAACACGTGCACACAAAAGATTTTCACATTCTTTTGGTAAGCAATTATTATTTTCAACATGTGGTCAAAACTGAGTCATACATTGGATTTCTCACGTATTCTCAAACTAAAACTGACTTTATAAGAAATGTCTTGATTTCGCGAATTCTTTTGTATTCTGAGGTGCAAACGTGCTTTGGGGGCGTCGCTGGCCTCCACAATTGGACATCCGTGGGAAGCACCAATGTCTCGACTTCTCACCAAAATTGGACGTTCTATAAGGATATCCAATGGACATCCACCTGGGATGTTAATCAGACGTCCCCGAATTACTTCAATCGAAAGTACATCTTGGACGTCCTTGGGACGTGCAATATTGGTACGTCCTTAGGACGTGCAGTATTGGTACCGCAGACGTCCATTGGACATCCGTGGGAAGTACCAATGTTTCGACTTCTCACCAAAATTGGACGTTCTATAAGGATATTCAATCGACATCCACCTGGGATGTTCATTGGACGTCCCCGAATTCCATCAATCGAAAGTACATCTGGGACCTCCTTAGGATGTGCAGAATTATCAGATGTGTTTGTTCCTACATCTCATTTAGGACTAAGATTATGATATTGTTGTGGATTACCTAGTGGAGATACCAATTTGGATGGAACCAGATTTACTTACTAGGGAAGCTCAGCACTCTCTCAGAGTCATTCAATTCGGTTTTGTACATGTTTAAAGGATACACACAACTCTACTTGTCTTACGGAAAGACCTTTTTCAAAACAGTGTTGAATAGGTTAGTAATAACTATTGAATAGTATAACAAAACTTTTATTTTCATTTATAGATATAACTACACTGAATGAACACAAAATAACTTACAAAACAGTCACTAAACTAATTAATCACAAAAGACGATAGAAAAGCCGCCTTAGCTGGTAAATACTCAACAATTGTCTGTCAATTCGTCAACACTTCACTTGAACACAGAACACAAAACACAGAAAACACTTTATGCACGGAATCCATGCATAGAGGAATTGTTCGGTTTCAATCCGTATACGAACAAGAGAGACAAACATAATTTTTTTATTTTCATTGTTGTGAAACAGTGAATCGTACTGGCATACGCACAAACTCGAGAATATGGCCCCTGATGACCTCAATGATATTGAAAAGGGTTTTATTTCAGATGGGTTGTTTTCGCTATAATGTTCAGCCCTATTGTAAATATGCGATCCATTTTATACCTCTTCTGTAAAACCACTAGCTGGGATGTATACACGGATACTGGGTACACATGGAGGCCTGATTATTGTAACTGTTTTCGAATTTTGTTTAATTTTTATGATCATCCATCCTTCATCTTTGGATGGATGCACCTAGGAAACATTCCGAAAAATGTTCAATCCAGGACATCCCAAGGAAGTCCTCACAGGGACATTTTCTGAAATTCACTGATTGGGATGACGTCCGATGTACATCCATCAAAAGGACGTTCCAGAATGTCCCCGTACCAAGACCACCATAGGAAGTCCTTTCGAAGACATGCCAACCGGACATCCAATGGATATCCTAGAAAATTCTACAAAATATATCCGAACTAGGACATGCCAAGGAAGTCCTCGCAGGGAGATATTCTAAGATTAACCAATTGGGACGTCCAATATTCATTCACGCGGGATTTTCATAAATGTCCCGTACCAGGACAACCATGGGACGTCCTTTCAAAGACATGCCAGAATACTTACTAACAGGGTCGTCCGATGGATGTCCTAGGAAACATTACAAAATATATCCGACCCAGGACATCCCAAAGACGTCCTCGCAGAGACGTTTTATACGATGTACCGATTGGGACATCCATAGGAAGTCCTTTGGGAAAATTCATGGAAATGCACTGAATCGGACGCCCCAAGGACAATGATTTTAAGTCCCGGACATTCGGACATGATTTGTACCAAATAGGGACGTCCCTGGGACATGGTGTGCTATTAGGGTAATTACTATGTGCAATGAGATTTCTATCCTAAATTTTTAAGTATACAGGGCAATTCAAATTCGAACCCCACCATTGGGATCTCCTAAACTACAGGAGATACGTCGAAGATTAAATTTGGGCAAAGTTGCGTATTCTGGTGCTTAACAAAATACTGTTTTGAAACTTGGAAAATTCCGAGTATTTCCGGAAATATCGGGAAAAAACTGAAAATCGGAATTTTCGTTTTTATTTTTTTCTATCGTTATTTGACAACATAGCTCAAAACCAAAAGTACATTTTCATTGATACTTTTTTCAGCTACACGTTTTCATGTTCAGATTTACTATCCGACGTTTCGTCTTCTGGCATTCATCATCAACTTTTGTTTCTGTTATGGGCGCCATATTGTTTTTTATACAGAAAAATAGTGATTCTCATTCTGATTTCATTGATGTATAATTTGTTATGATTTGCACTTCTGAAACCACAGATATTAAAAAAAACAACTTCATCTGAGATGTTCATGACTCCATCGAAAAATTTTGTTTAATAAACACTAGTTGTCAGAACTCATTAAACATCATAAGTTTGCACAAATACTTCATTCGAAATGTCCTCATTCTCAAATGAAGAAAAACGAGATATGTTGAAACTTTATTATAAATTTGAATAGTACGAAAACAGCACAAATTTATTTTGAATTATATCCGGAAAGACAACAGCCGGATAGAACATTATTCGGAATTTTGGGCAAACACTTGGCTGAGTACGGTGCGTTTCAAAAAACAAGAATGGAATCATGAGCTTGTAAAAAATGCACAAGTGTTCGAAATGATGGCCTTCCTCTTGAATACATAACCGAGCTCGTCGTCTCAAATTAAGAACAGCCCTAACAATATCCCTTATTCTGATAGACCTGAATTGCGTGATGATAGTGTCTCTAAGTTCATCTACTGTGTCATTTTCTTGCTCTCCATAGATTCTGTTCTTTAAAGTGCCCCACAAGAAAGTATCCAAAACTGTAAGGTCAGGTGACCTTGCCGGCCACCTCTCTGGTCCAGAATTTCCTAACCACCTATTAGGAAATCTTTGGTGTAAATATTCGCAAACTGCTCTTTTATTGTGTGGAGGAGCCCTCCGAGTAATAAAAGATATAGAGAGGGCTCTTCTGTCTCGTTTTCGAAAGCAACATACCCGACGTTGTTTACAAACATCTCAGCCCGAATCATGTTAAAAAAGGGCGTTGTCGGAAATATTCGTTTGCACTCGGTGATCAGGTTGGAATTCCGTATTATATTCACTCTTCACTTGGCGCTCATGTTTGTTCACGTCCGTTTACGACTTATTTGTCATCTTGTCAAATCAAACCATGGGCGTCGCAGCATGGTTAGGTTAGGTTAGGTTTGAACGTGAGTGGGCCCGTATCAGGCCCTCCACTGCGGCCAATGGCCTATTGTGGCTCACCCTATGGTTATATTTCTCCCAGCATATCCAATCTCTTGACGAAATTGAGGAATGCATTGGGAGAACAATTTACCAGGTTTTCTGGCCTTACTGTCGTATCGCCAAATATTGAGAATCTGGTTCTGGCCGCTGCAGGGCATGTACACAGAATGTGTTCAGCCGTTTCATCATTTTCCATGCATAGCCGGCACTCTGCATCTTGTGCAAGTCCGATTTTATGCATGTGATGTTTGAGTTAGCAGTGGCCAGTAAGCAAACCTACTATAACTCTGAGATGCGCTCTGCTGAGTTCTAGCAGTTTGTCAGAGTCCTGTTTTTTCCTTGTGCAGCATGGTAATCTTGGCATAAACCGTACTTGGTATTAACAAGTTGATTTTCATTGAATTTGCTCATTTTTATCCCGATTTTGAGACAAAAATACACTATTTGTGGAAATAGCTGTAAAAAAACTATTTTACTATATAAAGCGACTGAACGATCACCTGTCAATGGAATAAACTTGTTGAAATGTAGGTATAGTAAGTGAGTAAGTAAGTAAGCAAACTCAACTCTTCATTAACCAAATTCAAATCATAAGCCACTAGCTGTATCTAATGGGTATTGGAATGTTTTGTTGACATACAGGGATTATCACGTAGGTAATCCGTTCATCAGAAGTTGTCGATATTCCCATTTGAATAAGATTTTATATACAAGGAATATCACATATATCAATAAGAATAGTCGATCTGGAATATCGTCAGTGACGTATCGCTTCTGGATATAAACTTCTTTACTGTGAATGGAACACTGTGAATCATCGCAGGTTTGAAATCTAATCATCAATTGGTTAGTAGTATTTTTAATACTCCTTCCCAATTTCGGGAGATCCCTCATTGAATTTCTTCAATTCTTTTGGAGATGCAAGAAGTTAAATAATAACTACATAAGAAATTATCGATTTTCTACCGACAGACTTGTAATATCGATCGCTCCCTAAGCCTATAATTACACACAAGTTAAGAAATAACTTTTTGACAACTCTAAAAAAAATTCAATCATCTGCCTCAGAATATCAATAACCTGAAAAAAAACATCAGAAAAAGAGTTAGAGAGCTACTAGCTTACTACACTTTGGATGCGTATTTCAATGATTCACTTTCATCATAAATTTGAATGTAATCTCTTATGTGTATTATAGTTTATGCGTTAACTCTTATGTGTATTATAATTCATGTATATCGTATATAAAGTGTATAGTATAGTTTACTAATGTGATTCAAAGATTTGGATATTTTGACTTTTTTACTTTTTTTTAGTATTTATGACCTTATTCTATGCTTTATCAGCAATAATCTAATTCTTCGCACAATACAGTATTTTTGATTCATTGAACCATCAAAAAGTAAGTGTTCATTTCTTTGAAGCAATTTAGATTATATTGCCACACAGCAATAATTACTTTCTTTCTGCGTTCACAATTGACGAATAAAACTCAATTTTTAAAAGATCGTAGAAAAAATAGTGTATGCCATGGTAGTATACATGGCGTTTTAACAATTCTCATGTCATTTACAATTGTCACTAATTTTTGTACCTATTCATCATAATAAAATATGTTACTCTCTACTGACAACACTCGTAGCCTGTGAGAATACATGGCGGCTATTATTTGCCGTGGGTCTCCGGGGTGACTTTATTGGTAGCGCATTCACTTTTTAACTTACGGAAACCTACAGCACTTCCGCCAAGCATTAGACGTCAAGATTGACATCTTGATAACACACGTGCTTTCTGACCAGGCACGTGGTCTCCTATCGATACCAATACATGTGACAACAAATTTCTCTACACCGACCGTGTCTAATTATACATATTTTTAATTAAAAATGAAACATGAGAAAATTTATTAGCACGCCACTGGTTCTACGCTTGAGTCCGAATATCATAACAATAACAAACCTCCCCCTCCGAACTCGGAGTTTTACCCCTCACCCACAATCTGTAACAAAGGATAGTGTTATGGAGCTTTCATAACAAATGTGTGTTGTGATTATAGAAATGGCATCTCTATGTCTTTTATTGCTCGGAGGAGGAGCCCCGTCAGGCTGAAACCAGCAGCTGTTATAATTAACAAGGGGAAACGTATCCATATATTCTTCGATTTCGTTTCTTAAGAACCGAAGATAGGTTTCCCCGTTCAAAGTATTAGAGAAGAAATGAGGTCCAAGTATTCGGTCGTCATAAATTCCAGCCCACACATTCAAACGAAGCCGAACTTGTGGTCTGACTTCTCTGAAGTGTCGTGGATTATTTTCACTCCAAATGTGCTCATTATTTCTATTAAAAACACCACAGTTCGAATAAGTACTTTCTTCAGTCCAAATAATGTTTTTCAAGAAGTTTGTAGGGTCTACCCTATTCGAGAGCCAGCTACAAAATTCCATCCTTCTCTCAGGATCACCTGAATGTAATTTTTGTGAAGTATATATCTTATAACATTTCAAACCACTTTTTTTTAATTCCCTCCAAACGCTCGTCTGTGGCACATCCATTTCTGCCGAGTCTTGATGTGTTGATTTGAAAGGATCTGCATTTATCTAAAAAAGTACCAAAAATAATTATACTTCTTCGAATATGGAATGAACAATTATTTTACCTCGGCTAATAAGTTACGTCTAATATTTTGTTCCATTCTGCTTCCATATTTCATTCTTGGTTTTTGAAACGCACCGAAACGTCGGATAGTAAATCTGAACATGAAAACGTGTAGCTGAAAAAAAGTATCAATGAAAAAGTACTTTTGGTTTTGAGCTATGTTGTCAAATAACGATAGAAAAAAAATAAAAACGAAAATTCCGATTTTCAGTTTTTTCCCGATATTTCCGGAAATACTCGGAATTTTCCAAGTTTCAAAACAGTATTTTGTTAAGCACCAGAATACGCAACTTTGCCCCAATTTAAGTTTCGACGTATCTCCTGTAGTTTAGAAGTTCCCAATGCTGGGGGTCGAATTTGAATTGCCCTGTATACCATTTTTTTGTGACGTGCTATTAATATGCAACCATTTTATTATAATTACTAAACTATGTTCAATGTTATTTGTATCCTAAATTTCGAACTATATACAATTTTTTGTGACGTGCTATTATAAGTATTTATAGTTTAAAGGGTCTCAATGTTAATATTTATAGATTTAACAAAAAGTGCTTTGTGCTTTTTATTTAATTTTGACAGGTGCGAAGGTTATGTCACTTATGTCCTAAGTTATATTTGTATTTTCTTTTTCCTTGATAGTTAAGGAGCTGCCTATATGATTTACTGATAGGTAAGGAAACTGTCTGCTGGGCATGAAATAGCATTCTTGGTGTTGCCTGGATGTAGTTTTAGAATTTCTCCAGGTCAAGATCAAGGAGGGGGGGGGGGGGCGTTTGAAAACCAGTCGTTTGTGACCGTTTGCTGGTTTCACATTTCGGTAGATATGGTGCTGAACATACCTTCTGCCAAGTTTGACCCGTTTACGAGGTCCAGATCCAGAGTTATGCTGAAAAAACAGTGATTTTTGAAAATTACGGTTTTTCGGCATAACTCTGTATCTTGACCTCGTTCGCAGGTCAAACTTGGCAGAAGGTATGTTCAGCAGCATATCTACCGAAATGTGAAACCAACAAACGGTCACAATAGTTATTTATGTATCAAGGGCGTAAAGTAGGCGTTTATGGCCTGCGGCGTGGATGATAGCCCGATGGCGTTAGCCGAGGGCCATCACACTCCGAAGGCCTTAAACGCATTTTACGCACGTGATACATACAAAGTTTTATGCACTAGCGGTTTTATAGCGCGAATCACAAATACTAACTTGAATTGCAATGGTCTACACGTTTCATACGTTATGCATACAATAATTAAGGGTAACATAATATGAGGAATGTGAAACTATAGTAGCTGAGTGCTATATTGGAGAATCTATTTCAAATAAATAGATCATCACCGAAAAAATTGCCAACGATTATGAACAAATGTTAGAAAGAGTATTGCTCTATTGAACTGAAATGATTCTAATTCGTGTTATGAATTGCATGAAATGATGTGTGAGTATAGACAATTTGAGAATTTTGTCTACTTTACGGCCCGCCGGGCCATAATGCGCCCACGGGCGTAAAGTGCCACTTTACGCCCGGCGAACCGGGCGGTAAAGTGTACTTTACCGCCCGCTAGTGCATAAACGTTTTAAAACGCCCCCTTCCCCTCCTTGACCTAGAGAAATTCGAAAACTACATCCAGGCGACTTGGGGCAACACCAAGAATGCTATTTCATGCCCAGCCGGTTTCCTTACCTGCCAGTAAATCATATAGGCAGCTCTTTAACAAGAGATAAAATTTGGTTGTCTTAAATAATAGGTTAAGAAAGATAAAAGTTTATTTGGATGCATAAATGGTTCCATGAAAATACATAGTTTCAACTTCATAGTGAAAGGGCTTAATGAAAGTGAAGATACAAATTAAAGAAAAAGCGGTGTGCATAAATCCGCCTTAACATAATACATAATAAATTAGTTACAATATGTAATTTGTTTGTTACTTTGTAATCCCCTAGATCAAGCTAAAATTACAATAACATGACAATAACCAAAGTTGTTGATTTTATTTTCACATCATCGTTGTCAATGATACGATAAAGGTTTGAATGTAACTAGATTATTATGCAATTTAAATAAATCCCAGAAGTTGCATCAGGCGACTCGGCGCGAAGCGCGTCGTCCTTGATTATTATAAATCGCAAAATAATTTCGTTACATTAATAGCTATAGTGAGAGTTCATTAGCATATATATACCGGGTGATTCTCCAAGGTGGCTCACCCCTATAACTTTTTTATTATTGAAGATAGAAAAACGAAATTTGGGGGTTGTGTATTATAGTTCAATTTACATTTTTTGACATATTAACTTGCTTTATCGTACTTCCGGTTCGACCGGAAATGAGCATAACTTTCGATTTTTAAATGGGACATCCTATATATTTTTACTTATTTCGATCGAGAATGACATTCTAAATCCAACAACACCTCACTTGTCAATATTTGACAAATGAAGTAATTTTTATTTCAATTTTCATTTTTTGATCTAGAATGCCATGGATCGTGTAAATCGCTTCATTCTTGATCAAGTAACATGGGAAAAATACGACTTTGAGGCTTTTGACTTCACAGTCGTTGAAAGAATTATTCAAAAGTCTCAAATATGAATTTTTCCAGTTAACGTGAATTTTTCAAATGGAAAGGGGGTGGCTCGTCGGCTTTTTGTGAAAGATCATTTTCTTACGAATAATTTGATACCACACACTTTCACTTTATTTTCACTATTTCTGTGAGCGATTGCAAGAAGCGACCATACCCAATTACAAATAATACGTATTCGATATGCACTGAGTCCTGTTATTCTAGTTATTCGTGACAAACAATTGAAGCTGTTGCTAGGACTATACCTAAACAAATAGGCCAATGAATATGCTGTCACTTTCAAAAATTCTTTTGTTGCATAGTTCATAATTTGATATGGAAAATTATACTAGAAACGAGAAAATTGACATGTTGCTAATTTACGGAGAAGCAAAAAAGAATGCATCTGATGCAGCTCGAATTTATGCTCAGAGATTCCCTAATCGTCGCCATCCCACTCGGCACTATTTTCCAAAACTGGAAAAGAAAATGCGAAATGAACCAGAAGAAAATGCCAATAAATTCATCGTCAGTGAAGAAAAAGAAGTAGACGTGTTGGCCTATGTTGAAGTGAATTGTACGGCGTCAATTCGCCAAATTGTTTCTGAGTGTGATATAAGTTATTCGTCCGTTTGGAGAATTCTCCACAAATATAATTATCGATCATTCAAGTACCAACTACACCAACATCTTTACGATAACGATCACAACCGAAGATTAACTTATTGCAACTGGTTTTTGACTAAATACAGAGAAGATGTACGTTTTCCATTTAAAATTATTTATTCAGATGAAACTCGATTCACCAACTTGGGTCTGTTTAATCGGAATAATAAAAGGTACTGGTCACAAACAAATTTACATCTCATGCAAGAAGGAAATTTTCAAGAGCGATTTGGTTTCAATTGCTGGATGGGTATTATCGGAGGAAAACTTTTAGGCCCAATAATTTTCGACGGACAACTTACTGGGGAAAAATATCTGCAGTTCCTTAGAAATCAAATAAATGATTTCATTGAAGATTTGCCACTAGCTACCCAAGTTGATATCTATTTTCAACAAGATGGAGCGCCACCTCACAATTCCCAAATCGTAAGAGAACATCTGAATGACACCTTCCCAGAAAAGTGGATTGGCACCAATGGACCTATTCAGTGGCCTGCGAGGTACATTCTTGAGATGTCATATTTTTTTATAATGTATTATTTCTTTTTCATATTCTAGATCACCAGATCTCACTCCACTAGATTTTTTTCTCTGGGGAACAATTAAAAATCAGGTTTATAATACAACATCAGCTACTCGTGAAGAACTGGAGTATAAAGTAAGGGTGGCATTCCAGAACGTTACTGCGGAACAGCTAAACAATGTGGTGCGCGCAACAATTGATAAAGTTGAACTTTGCCGTGATCAAGGAGGGTGTCATTTTGAAAATTTAGAAACTTAATGGACTAATGGTGATATTTGCGTCTTTTAAACAATTCTTAAAACGACTGTGAATTCAATTGTTTGTCACGAATAACTAGAATAACAGGACTTAGTGCATAAGTATACCGAATACGTATTATTTGTTATTGGGTATGATCGCTTCTTGCAATCGTTCACAGATATAGTGAAAATAAAGTGAAAGTGTGGGGTATCAAATTATTCGTAAGAAAATGATCTTTCACAAAAAGCCGACGAGCCACCCCCTTTCCATTTGAAAAATTCACGTTAACTGGAAAAATTCATATTTGAGACTTTTGAATAATTCTTACAGCGACTGTGAATTCAAAAGCCTCAAAGTCGTACTTTTCCCATGTTACTTGATCAAGAATGAGGCGATTCACACGATCCATGGCATTCTAGATCGAAAAATAAAAATTGAAATAAAAATTACTTCATTTGTCAAATATTGACAAGTGAGGTGTTGTTGGATTTAGAATGTCATTCTCGATCGAAATAAGTAAAAATATATAAGATGTCCCATTTAAAAATCGAAAGTTATGCTCATTTCCGGTCGAACCGGAAGTACGATAAAGCAAGTTAATATGTCAAAAAATGTAAATTGAACTATAATACACAACCCCCAAATTTCGTTTTTCTATCTTCAATAATAAAAAAGTTATAGGGGTGAGCCACCTTGGAGAATCACCCGGTATATATATATATATATATATATATATATATATATATATATATATATATATATATATGATTTATTCTTCCTTTTTTGTAAAAATAGGTATATTTCCTGTTACAATGAACTAACAAAAGCTTAACAAATTCTTGTAACATATTCTTATTTCAACAATTGTTTTCAGATGATACCTAGAAGATGCCTTTCTATTCCAGAGGTGAAAATGAAAATTTCTTCAGAGAGTTGGTTGATATCAAATTTTTTTCGTATTTATTGATCTTGGCCCAATATCTCTTCATGTTATTTCAAGTTACTTTAGTATTAAGTAAAAAAATGTTTTAGTATTTTTATACCAAGCCTTCTAGATAAGTTATTAAACAAATCATTTTATTTTTATCAATTGAGACATGGCCTATCTAAAAACCCTGTGATAAAAATGTGTTTTATATTATGACAATTAAATTGAAATGTATACTGAATAATTTTTATATTTAAATATAGTATTATTTTCGAAGTGTATATTTATATTTTTGTCTCTGAACCCACCATTTCAATTTAAATATCTTCCATGAAATCAGAATTTATCAAAAAAAATTACTTTTATCAAGTGTTGCAAAAACTCTCAAGTATATAAAGTATATGTTTGTTCTGGTTGGTTTTCGGGCCTATACTCCTATATAAAGGATATATGTTTGGAATATAAAAAAAACAATTTCTGATCTAGATCCTGACCCTCATTTAACTTTTTTGTGTAAAGAAATTCTACAATATTTTGGTAAGATGTTCTGAAACTAAAAAAAGTATTTCCTTCATTGAACAAAACCCCTCAAAACATTTTGTTTAGAAAAATTGTAAGCTTGAAAAATGTTATCTGTCTTTTACTTTTTAAGTGTTTTATTTTTTATTTTTTGCACCTTGAAAAATGTTAATTAAAGTAATACGTAACAAGTAATACAAATTATAAAACAACAAAAATTAATTGTCGCTCCGGGGTGACTTGATTCTAGTGGCGCATTTGCTTTTTCAGCTGCACGAAAACCCAAAAAAACCTGCAGCACCACATCATCTGAAGTTAGATCGTCTATTATTTTTATTCATGCAAACTATTTAGAGCTGAACAATATGATATTAAGAAATTAAATGTTGCCTCCATAGTTCCAAAATTCGATGAACGTTTATAACTATCAATCACCCTACCATGATATGAATTTCTAAAACTTTATCAAACCTACTCTATGGTAATTTTTTATTGAGTTTTAAACCAATAAATAGTATATCACATATTAAGTTTTGTAAACAGCATATTACGCATGATTGGAAAAATTGCGCACGAGCCCCGTAGTGGCGAGTGCGGTAAATGAGTGCGTAATTGCTTTTTAACCCGCAATACCTTACAGTAGAACCATATCTCTAAGAAGGTCGTAAATCAATATTACCCGACGACCCTCATTATTAACATTGTTTAAAAGAGAAAGATGATCTCTTTAAACAATGTTATTGCCTATTGTTCGAAATGAAGATAAGTAATAAAAGTGTGTCCCTTAAAAGATTCCCAGGTCCGGATTGAAGTATCTCATGAAATAGTTTGGTATTTTACTAATAGTAGGCTCTTCAACCGAATATCCATTATACCTAAAATTTAATGGCAAGGGCAGGTACAACTCTTTGTAGAATCGACTTTCTTATAGTTTTGGTTCTGCTTCACTATACTTTTTCTACGACTCTTATACAGGGTGTTAAAAATGTTTTCAGATAGTCAAGCAGCACTGAAAGCGCTTAAATCGAACTGCTTTAAATCTAGACCGACTAGCGCAACGCAACAATTAACGTTGCCCTAGTCTGGATACGAGGTCACAAAGGCCTAGAAGGTAACGAAATAGCAAAAAGGGGTGCCGAAACAACGTTCACTGGACCAGAACCGGTAATCGGTTTAGCATGTAGCACTACCAAGAATGTCATAACAGCTTGGGCAGACAATAAAAGACTCGAGTATTGGCGTAGTCTAAAGGGACTATCCCATTCGAAAGCATTTATTGCTTGTACAAGGAAAAAACAGGACTCTGACAAACTTCTAGAACTCAGCAGAGCTCATCTCATAGTTATGGTAAGTTTGCTTACTGGCCACTACAAACTCAAACATCACATGCATAAAATCGGACTTGCACAAGATGCAGAGTGCCGGCTATGCATGGAGGATGATGAAACGGCTAAACACATTCTGTGTACATGCCCCGCAGTGGCCAGAACCAGATTCTCAATATTTGGCGATACGACAGCAAGGCCAGAAAACCTGGTGAATTGTTCTCCCAATACATTCCTCAATTTTGTTAAGAGATTGGATATACTGGGAGAAATATAACCATAGGGTGAGCCACAATAGGCCATTGGCCTCAGTTGGAGGGCCTGATACAAGCCCACTCACGTTCAAACCTAACTATACCTTTTCTACGACTCTTTTATATCGGGTGTTGCGTTTTTTTAAGCCTTTTATTTTGTCAAATTATTAAAATAGGCGAGCAAATCATTTTTGGAGTACGTACTACTCACATACTCCATTCCATAAATTTTTTATAAGCCTTATGTCTATCCTTTGGTTTTTGCGGCAGAATATTCTGTACAGCAGAAGCAGCCTGAAGAACAATTTCTGGTAACGTTGCACTCATTTAAAAAAATACTAAAAAATTGAGGATCTGTTTATAATTTATAAAGTATCGATTTAAATTTCAAATAATGACAATGTCACTGTCAAATAGTCAAAACGAGAGTCAAATAAATGTGACAATTTGAGTGGTTCATGGCTAACTTGATTGTTATTCAAGGAATCATAAAGCACAGTTGGGTGGAATGGATTTACTTATACAGTGAACTCATAGGCCAAGCTGTAGATAAAAATAAGAGGCGCTTTTCACACAAAACAAAAGACGCAAACGGCCTGTACTACATTTTATAAGAATGAAAATGAAAGAAGAATGATAATCCCGGTTTTCGCCCCAGCAAAATCGCTTTGTGAAATTTTTTAAAAAAGAAATAGTGAATAAACTTACAATTTTTTTGGTTTTTTGGAAATATCTCAAAGATTATTCAAGGGATCGTTTTACAGTCAATGGAACTTTTGTAGAAATTTATAAAACCTACAAAATGGTTTTTTATACGTCCAGATCGGTGCATTTTTCACTGAGAAAATACGGGAAAACCTCGAATTGTTGGCTTCCTGGAGCCTTTGTAATATCCTTACTTAACAAGATCACACCATAAAAGTTTATTATTTTGTTTATTATAATTTTTTATAACTAAAGAGAAATTAGATATCCAAAAAATTTTGGTAAATCATTTTTTTACGAATGTTTTATTATTGATGTTTTTACATCTACGAATGGCAGTAATAATTAATACTGGTTAGAATTTTTGACGTCATTTGATTATAAATTAGTTATAAAGAAATATAACACTGAAGAAAATTTTTCATTTCCATAATGCTGTCCTGGAAAAATTATTGTTTTTTATATCTCGATTGTTTAAATAATTAGTTAGAAAATTATTTCATTCTTAAAAATCATAATGTGTACCTCAATGGATAAACAAACAAAAAATTCTGTATAAATAATTTCATTATTTATTAACTTAACAATTTGTAATAAAGAAATTCTGACGCATTTATTTTTTACAAAATCAGCCATATATAAATTAAAAAGAATATTACAAAGTGTTATAAAAAAAAAAACAAAAAATTGTTTCCCTACTTTGTTATATGGTTTGTCCCACACCCTCATATTCCATTGAGAATAAAATAATTTGAATTTTTTTCTCATATTGTAGTAGGTACTTGGAATGCCTACCTTTATATGTTGATGAAACATTTGTAGGTATGTCCCTTTTCCACGGCTAACTATAACCAATTGAAAAGTGAAAAAGTGGGGAAAACATATTAAGCATTTTTTCATCACAAAATTAACATGAAATTCTGTTTCAGAATACCCTTAAACCCCCAGATCTCAATGCTTCAATCAATTGATTATACAGGGTGTCATTTGTTGCTGGCAATATGATTAACTCTTTTTCATCAGTAATATTTGCTTAATTTTGAAAATTTCTTCACTTTTCACAAAATTCACAAAAATATTCAATTAATAATGCAAAAAATAACCAAATATTACTTTTCCATAACAAACTGTGACCAATTGAATAGTGAAAAATTGGAAAAAAATATATTAAGGATCTTTTACTGAAAAATTAACCCCAACTCCTAGTTTTGGAATGTCCCAGAACGCCACTTCAATTGACGGGTGTGAAGTTATCCACAACCACAAATGTACACTGAGAAAAATGTAACTTAGCTGGTAAAATCCCTCTTTCCCGCTTAAATGATGAATTAGAGATTTCTCAATGGGTCCATGGAATCAAGTAGGTTGCTTACCATGGGATATGATTATTGAAGTTATTTTTGTGTGGTGAAAAGGGGGTGAAATTTTCTAAATGAATAAATTTAGTATTTAAACGGCAGTGTAGAGTATTTTTTGTGACAGAATTGTTTTAAGGAGAATGAAATACATAAGTGTGAATATATGAATTCATTTGTCGCCCCATCGGAGAGGGTGCGGTAGGGGTGCGTTTGACGAAATTAATTAATATTAATTTGAACCGACTTTGTAGACTTTTTTCGATCGTGAAATATTTTAGGAGGGTGAAATACATAACTACGGATTTATAAAATCATTTGTCGTCTCGTCGGAGAGGGTGTGGTGAGGGTGAGTTTGTCGAAAATAATCAGTTATCAGTTAAAACGACGTTGTAGAGTTTTTTCGATTGGAAAATCTTAATCAGGAGGCTGAAATACATATCTGAGACTATATTAATTCATTTGTCGCCCCGTCGATGAGAATGGGTGGGGGTGAGTTTGTCGAAAAAAATCAATTATCAGTTCAAACGACGTTGTAGAGTGTTTTCGATTAGAGAATCCTAATCAGGAGGTTGGAATACATAGCTGTGGGTATATCAATTCATTTGTCGTCCCGTCGGAGAGGGTGTGGTGGGGGTGAGTTTGTCGAAAAAAATCAATTATCATGTCAAACGACGTTGTAGAGTGTTCTCGATGAGAGCATCTTAATGAGGAGGTAAAAATACATAGCTGTGGGTATATCAATTCAATTGTCGCCCCGTCAGAGAGGGTGTGGTGGGGGTGAGTTTATCGAAAAAAATCAATTATCATGTCAAACGACGTTGTAGAGTGTTTTCGATGAGAGCATCTTAATCAGGAGGTAAAAATACATAGCTGTGGGTATATCAATTCAATTGTCGCCCCGTCAGAGAGGGTTTGGTGGGGGTGAGTTTATCGAAAAAAATCAATTATCATGACAAACGACGTTGTAGAGTGTTCTCGATGAGATCATCTTAATCAGGAAGTTAAAATACATAGCTGTGGGTATATCAATTCATTTGTCGCCCCGTCAGAGAGGGTGTGGTGTTGGTGAGTTTATCGAAAAAAATCAATTATCATGTCAAACGACGTTGTAGAGTGTTCTCGATGAGAGCATCTTAATCAGGTGGTAAAAATACATAGCTGTAGGTGTATTAATTCATTTGTCCCCCCGTCAGAGAGGGTGTGGTGGGGATGAGTTTGTCGAAAAAAATCAATTATCATTTCAAACGACGTTGTAGAGTGTTTTCGATGAGATCATCTTAATCAGGAAGTTGAAATACATAGCTGTGGGTATATCAATTCACTTGTCGTTCCGTCGGAGAGGGTGTGGTGGGGGTGAGTTTGTCGAAAAAAATCAATTATCATGTCAAACTACGTTGTAGAGTGTTCTCGATGAGATCATCTTAATCAGGAAGATGAAATAGATAGCTGTGAGTATATCAATTCATTTGTCGCCCCGTCAGAGAGGGTGTGGTCGGGGTGACTTTGTCGAAAAAAACAATTATCATTTCAAACGACGTTGTAGAGTGTTTTTGATAAGAGCATCTCAATCAGGTGGTAAAAATACATAGCTGTAGGTCTATCAATTCATTTGTTGCCCCGTCAGATTGGGTGTGATGGGGGTAAGTTTGTCGAAAAAAATCAATTATCATGTCAAACGACGTTGTAGAGTGTTCTCGATGAGAGCATCTTAATCAGGAAGTTGAAATACATAGCTGTGGGTATATCAATTCATTTGTCGTCCCGTCGGAGAGGGTGTGGTGGGGGTGAGTTTGTCGAAAAAAAATCAATTATCATGTCAAACGACGTTGTAGAGTGTTCTCGATGAGAGCATCTTAATCAGGAAATTGAAATACATAGCTGTGGGTATATCAATTCATTTGTCGCCCCGTCAGAGAGGGTGTGGTGGGGGTGACTATGTCGAAAAAAATCAATTATCATTTCAAACGACGTTGTAGAGTGTTTTCGATAAGAGCATCTCAATCAGGTGGTAAAAATACATAGCTGTAGATATATCAATTCATTTGTTGCCCCGTCAGAGAGGGTGTGGTGGGGGTAAGTTTGTCGAAAAAAATCAATTATCATGTCAAACGACGTTGTAGAGTGTTCTCGATTAGAGCATGTTAATCAGGAAGTTGAAATACATAGCTGTGGGTATGTCGCCATGTCGGATTTATATCGGATTTATAGATTAAATCAACCGTCAGCAAGCATTGTTATAAAGAAATGTTAGCAGCTACCATTGACAAGATGCTGCGTGCGCACTCGGAATTGTCGCCTCAGATCATCGCCAATTTTATTCCTTTGGCTACCGGACTATGAAAGAATGGAATAAGCTGGGCAATCAGCTATTTCAGTCTTTTTTTATAACCAAAAAAAAAAGATTTTGCCGTATGACTCTCAAATTTTCGCTGAGTGTATATAGTTGTCGTCAAACATATAAGATAAATAAAAAAAAGGTGCAAAAAATGGTCGATTAGCACGAAGTTGATTCCCATGCCGCCGACCAGGGTCGGACTAGTACATATGCCACTAAATATTGTGATGCGTGCAGATTAATCAAGTTAATTTAATTTTTATAATTATTAATTCCCTTAGATTAGGTAAACAACTGCCCCCACCACACCCTCTCTGACGGGGCGACAAATGAATTGATATACCCACAGGTATGTATTTCAACTTCCTGCTTAAGATGCTCTCATCGAGAACACTCTACAACGTCGTTTGACATGATAATTGATTTTTTTCGACAAACTCACCCCCGCCACACCCTCTCCGAAGGGACGACAAATGAATTAATATATCCACAGCCATGTATTTCAACTTCCTGATTAAGATGCTCTCATCGAGAACACTCTACAACGTCGTTTGACATGATAATTGATTTTTTTCGACAAACTTACCCCCACCACACCCTCTCTGACGGGGCGACAAATGAATTGATATACCCACAGCTATGTATTTCAACTTCCTGATTAAGATGCTCTCATCGAGAACACTCTACAACGTCGTTTGACATGATAATTGATTTTTTTCGATAAACTCACCCCCACCACACCCTCTCTGACGTGGCGACAATTGAATTGATATACCCACAGCTATGTATTTTTACCTCTTGATTAAGATGCTCTCATCGAGAACACTCTACAACGTCGTTTGACATGATGATTGATTTTTTTCGACAAACTCACCCTCACCACACCCTCTCCGACGGGACGACAAATGTATTGATATACCCACAGCTATGTATTCCAACCTCCTGATTAGGATTCTCTAATCGAAAACACTCTACAACGTCGTTTGAACTGATAATTGATTTTTTTCGACAAACTCACCCCCACCCATTCTCTTCGACGGGCGACAAATGAATTAGTATAGTCTCAGATATGTATTTCAACCTCATGATTAAGATTTTCCAATCGAAAAAACTCTACAACGTCGTTTCAACTGATAACTGATTATTTTCGACAAACTCACCCTCACCACACCCTTTCCGACGGGACGACAAATGATTTTATAAATCCGTAGTTATGTATTTCACCCTCCTAAAATATTCCACGATCGAAAAAAGTCTACAAAGTCGGTTGAAATGAATATTAATTTATTTCGTCAAACGCACCCCTACCACACCCTCTCCGACGGGGCGACAAATGAATTCATATATCCACACTTATGTATTTCATACTCCTTAAAATAATTCTGTCACAAAAAATACTCTACACTGCCGTTTAAATACTAAATTTATTCATTTAGAAAATTTCACCCCCTTTTCACCGCACAAAAATAACTTCAATAATCATATCCCATGGTAAGCAACATACTTGATTCCATGGACCCATTGAGAAATCTCTAAATCATCATTTAAGCGGGAAATAGGGATTTTACCAGCTAAGTTACATTTTCTCAGTGTACATTTGTGGTTGTGGATAACTTCACACCAGTCTTCAATTGGTCATAGCCGAGGAAAATAGATAGACGAATGTTTCGTCAACATAAAGGTAAGTATTCCTGAGTAGCATACATTTGAAGAAAAAAAATTCAAATTATTTCATTCTCAATAAAGTATGAGGGTGTGACTGCTCAAAGTGGGACACACTGTATATGGCTGTTTTTGTATTTTTTTTTGTTCCAGTGAAAAATAAAACCGTTGTCAGAATTTGTTTATAACAAATTGTTAAGTTATAACAATGAAATTATTTATAGGGAATTTTTTTTGTTTACCTATTGAGAAGTTATGATTATGAATTTTAAGAAGGAAATCATTTCTTAACTAATTATCATTGTTTTCCAGGAGAGCATTATGGAAGTAAAATATTTTCTTAAATATTTTATTTGTTTATAACTAATTCATAAACAGATAAAAAAATTGTAAACTTTTACGTCGTTATTTATGAAAACAGAGACTGGTAAAAAAATATGTTAATTAAAAATAGTATAACTTTTCGAATAATAGATTTTTTCCAATGGGGATTCATTCTTTCAAGTGTTTATATTATAATGCCATAATTTATTCAAAATTTTAAATTAGTTTAATGCTATAGAATTTTTTTTTCTGTGATTTACTGTCTTTTGCAACGGTGCGCCCGTGCTGTAGCGGCCTCACGGAGCACTATTTTTAGCGCTAAATTAAATTTATAAATAATTGAGTTAGTTTTTCAAAATTTCTTAAATATTAATAGTTTTTGAGTTAATAACAATCCCAATTTTTTACGTGGCGGTAAAATCCTAGTGTTAATTCTGAATCATTCATACTTTTAGGAGCTTTATCTTTATTTTTCCAACTTGTTGATTTGAATATAAGGCTTTTAGCATTTATCAACATTAGTTATCACACCCAAGGGAAATATGCGCCGCTTTAAGGGAAATCGCCGTATTAAAATTTTGTAAACGGCATCTAGAAGTAGAAATCAATATCTACAATTTGGAAAATTTTGGATTTTCACCTGAGAGGTGGGAAACGTGTTGAAAATGTCACTGAAAGTTGATCAAAACTCTTCAAAGTGCGTCCGAAGTCACCCGAAGTCGAACTGAAGTTAATACGTGTTCAGTTCGGGCGACTTTGGGTGCACTTTGAAGCATTCAGAGTCAGAGTAACTTTCAGTGACATTTTCAATTAAATTGTTTATAACGCGATTGTGCAAAAACTACATATCGGACAGAAACACAGACAGCGCACAGTTGAACCACATGTTATTATTTATCAGTCTCCGCAATATTCAGATTTATAAAAATTGTGAATTTTTGAAAAATGGTCTCTTTTTCGAGGTTTTCCCGGATTTTCTCAGTATGATGAACCATTTTGTAGGTTTTATAAAATTTTACAAAAGTTCCATCGACTGTAAAACGATTCATTGAATTATCCTTAACCATGCGTTACATACGTGGGGTGTGATGGACCCCAGCCGCCGAATATCGCTTTGAAAATATGCCAAATGTAAACTTACGCGTACGCCCCTCCTAATAGCTTCCAAAATATGTCCGCATCATCGAATTCAGGCATTTCCGCAGTAGACACTGAGTGAAGTTATAGGGAACTTAAGTGCTCTGGGGTGTGATTACTTGCCAAAATTGCATGGCTCAGACAGTGATTAATTTTTTTCCTTTCTGTTTTTCAATCTGCAATTATTTTCTTTGTATTTCATCATAATCAAATTTTAGTTTCCGAATGTTCATTCCAGGGTGAGATGTTCATTTATCTCACATGATTTTTTTGTTGCGGTGTGTTTTTTGTTGGTACATGAAAAACTAGCCTTTTTCAGTTTATATCAGATTTCTTGAAATAAAACCTATTCGATTATTCCTTGCGTGTTTTTATTGTTCCGAAATGATCCCGTGATACTATGGAACAACGTAATATCAGAAAAAGAACAAGATAAAAAATTGAGATTTTTCAGGAAATGGGGTTTGTCACACCCCACGTATGTACTGATGCAACAATTATCCACGTATGTAACGCAGGGTTAAGATATTTCTAAACATCCAAAAAAGTTGTAATTTTTTTCACTATTTATTGTTTAAAAAATTCCAAAGTGATTTTGCTGGGACGAAAACCGGGGTTTTGATTTACGAACTATGTTATAGAAAGTAGAATGGGCTGTTTGTGTCTTTTATTTAGTATGAAAAGAGCCTCTTATTTTTATCTACAGCTTGGCTTAATATTCAATGCCAAAGGGAAAGAAAAGTGCCATAATGATGACAGCTAAGGCAAACATTATTATTGCTACAACAGTGTAGGAATATTTCCATACCTCTAGGAATAGAATAGAATACATTTGGATTGCATACAAATGGTATTATTCCAGAATATCTCTTCAATCCCAAGAAAGATAATTTTAGCATACTGTTTCATTTTCATATCAATTTGTCTCATAAGCTTGATCAAATTATTTCAATTTATCAAGTGCTATGGTTTGTTGAACCATTTCTAAGAAAACTGACTTATTAGGTCTACAAAATAAACTAAAATACTTGAGAACAAACTCATTTAATTTCTTAAGTTATTTTATAAAACTTGTTTTAAATTACTTTTTTGCCTTCTTTTCTTTGCCTGAAGCAGCTTTGGCGATGTCCTCTGGGTTTTCTGCAGCATCCTTCACTCTCTTGGCTCGGATACCCACAAGTCGTTCATCTGCACGAGCTTTCCTCAAAGTTACGTACGCATTGAAGTTCTTTTCATCTTCGGTAGGCACCCTAGCCTTGGTCCTAATGGTTGGCTGGCGAATGGGCAACACCTCACCGTTCAACTGCGTGGCAACCTTACGTTCTTCTTCAGTAGCTTCACCTGTGCGGAGCTTCTTCTTGTTATGGATTGGGAAAAGAATGAGTTTAGATTTGTATTCTTTCAAACGTTGCGTGTTCAACTGCACGGATTCGACCGACTTGTTTCTGCGACGAGCATCTACTGCGATACCGATGGTCCTAGCAAATCTTGGGTTGAGCCCAGCAGCTTTCAATTCTTGCAGGGTGAATCCACGACCAGCACGGATTTTAGTATGATACCTCACTGACGGGCACCTTACCACGGGTCTCAAAGGTCCTGCAGCTGGTCTGGGGGCAACAGCTCTGGCTTTCTTTATACGGTTTTGCCTCCTACGGAACTTTCGGGCGGGCTGGTTAAACCAAGTTTTCGTAAATCTCTGCCAATCTTTATGGAAATGACCATTTGGGATCATGTTATTACCTTTTGGAGCCATCTTTGCGGGTTAGTTCTTTACAAACAGCACCTAAACCGACACGTGCTAATAACGAAATGGAAGAGACGGAAACGATTTGGAATTATTTTTTTAGTTTGTTGGCTATTCTGAATAATTATTTTGTGCTAGTCAATTTTTCACGGTGCATTTACAGTAGTTTAGAAAATTAGCACTAGAGGGCAATCCGAACAAGGTTGGGATAGGGTCACTGAATCCTAGAAGGCTTTGGCCTTCTTACAAGCCTTCTAGGATTCAGTGACCTTAGGGTGGGATTCCGTGTACCGTAGAATTCTACTTTTCATCGAATAAGTAATGGCCTAACTTTAGGAATCAGTTGGTGAAATCGGCCATAATGGTGGATTTATGCAGCAATCATAAGTCATAAGTCTTAAGTCATAAGGAAGAATATTCGTCAATGATTGGTTGGAATATACGGACCAACCAATCATTGACGAATATTTTTCCTTATGACTTAAGACTTATGACTTATGATTGCTGCATAAATCCACCATTAGTGTCATTATGGTTGAATCACAGAACTATAAAATTGTGGTGTGTTTCTGTAATCGGTTCCATAGATGGCGTCCTCAGGATTTTGGCATTGACAAGTACTAAAAGCGACTCTTCAATTCTTCATGTGTATCGTCCCGAATTGCAGACTCGTTTATGAAATTTACTATGTAATTTTAGTCTAGTTGGTTGAATTTCAGCAAAAAATTAATAAAGTTTTTCGATAATGAATATCAGTAACAATAAAAACCACCGGGGACAGTAATTCCGGATGTTCCAATTATGTTGCTTCAATCCTCGCTACACCCTTGCGAAATTTTTTCTATTCCTGGAGGTATTAACATTTTGCGGTACCACAAATTGTTAAGTATGTTTTGAAATTTAGGCGGATTCTCTGTTTCTATCGGTATTTGAACTGTGGACAATTCTGCAATTTGAAATTGAATTCCGCAATGCGCCGTTCTGAAAACCGAGTTCTGAAAAAATTGCGGTGAATAATGAATCATAACGTATTATGTAGAAATTACTACATTACTGAAAACTGGCATGATGATTCATCATTCACCACATTTTTTTTTGCTGTATGGGTTGAATCTACTGAAATCTAATTATAATAATATGATGAGGAAGTACTCAATTTTTGAATTGCCGGAGTTGATTCTCAAGAGAAATATGACGTCATTTTCTTTCAATCGGTATCTACCTACCACAGACCTTTTATGAGGTATGTGCTACCTACCTACTTATTGCACGAAATTGAGAAAAAATTACGTCATATTTCTCTACAGAATCAATTCCGACTATTCAAAAATTGGGAATGCTCTTATAGTCTAAGAGCTGAGGGACCAAAACTGCAAGAGTTTTATAAAAGCTGATTTTTTGATATTGGGTCATGAATAGGTTGAATATCAATAGCCTGCCGTCAGTCAGCCAGTTTTTGGGACAACTGGCGTGGGGGTGGTTCCAAACTTGTAAAAAAAACACGTATGTCGCAACTGTTTTATAAAATCTGAAAATTTGTCTGTGGATAGTTAGGCAACCAACAAACTGTGTGGACATAGTCAGTCAGCACAATATTGGAACACTACGCGTCAGCGGTCCGGCAAACACGTCAAAAAAAATGGGTTCGTGAAAGAGTGTTATAAAATCTGAAAATTAGTCTGTGGATAGCAAGACAACTAACAAACTGTGTTCGTTAAACCCGTCAAAATAAATGGGTTCGTGAAAGAGTTTTATAAATACTGAAAATTAGTCTGTGGATAGCAACATAACTAAGAAACTGTGTAGACATAGTCAGTCAGCACAATATTGGAACACGATGCGTCAGCGGTCCGGTAAACCCGTAAAAAAAAATGGGTTTGTAAAAGAGTTTTATAAAATATGAAAATTTTTGTGTAAGTAGTTCATATTACCTAAAATAAGACTAACATAATCAGTCAAACGTTTCATGGAACAAACGCCGTCAGCAGGCAATAGAAAGGCGCCGTTATTTTGACATGTACTCGTGAGAATATGGAAAAAGAACAACGTTACTAAAATATTCCTTTATTAGAGGACTTATAAAGGCGACGATTGAAGTTCCTTTATGTTCTTTTCTGTTCCTTTATTTGACATGACTCATGATTGATAAATATATAATATGTTTAGCAGGAATCGATGTTTCACCCTATCTATCATAAGAATAATTTTATCTGATACTGAAATGAATTATGTAGAAAGAAAAATCGAAGTTTCTAAGATTTAATTTAGGTTATGAATAATGAACGCCACATATAAACTGGCAGAATAGCGGCAGTCACTATTAAAATAAAGTTGCCTTAAATACTGCCTGACGTTATTGCAATATCTCTCTAATGAGTCAGCAGAATCTGTCCTTATCTGACGGTCTGTAATAAATGAGTGCAAGCATATTATTTGTCAGCCATTTTTTTCATGAACAAACTAGTCAAACGTACTTAATATACGTTTACTAATTTACAGATGCTGAGTCGGAGGTGACCTACACCGAAGAAGAGTCTGATAAAGCCTATTATAGCAGCGATTCTGATTAGAACATTTATTTTTATTTTTAAAGTATTGATTTAAAAATAATATTGAAATAACCTTAATTTTTTGAAAGAGGTATATACGACATTCAAATTGAGACGTTTGTTTTTCATATTTCCAATCCCATAAACACTCAAAGAACATAATAGTTTAAATTAACCAAAAAGAGCATACTAACATGAAATTGCGTCTATCTAGTTTAGCATTTATTTCAAGTAGCTAAAAATAATGTTTAGGCGTATATAGCTACTATACTATTTATATAGATATTTCGAACAGTAATATTAGTTCTTTATGTAAGTAAGCATTTTTCAGTAACATAACAAATGTATTTGATTACATGAAGACACAATAGTTCGTAATTACTACCATCTTGTTGCTCAACAAAATTAAAAGTAAATAAACCACTTTCTTTGTTTTCCAATTGTCAATTCCTGGAATTATTTTCTAACGTTATCATATAAAGGTTGTTTCATTCAACAAAATCAACGATATTGTTGACGGGACATTTCTTTGCATTGAATTAACCTGTAGTACTATTTCTTTGAATGAACTAATTGTTATATAAAACATTTCTCCAACCTCATTTTGTCCCATTGTTTATTTGAATGTTGCATGTTGACCAAAATATAGATACTGCTTGTTGCATTATTAAATATCTCTTTCCTATCGTTTCTTATTGAATATCTTTTCATCATTGTATTGTAATATTGAACAACTTAGCGCCATAAAACACGCTATATGAATTAAGCGCGCGGCGCGCCTTTCCATTGCCTGCTGACGGCGTTTGTTCCATGAAACTTCTGACTGACTATGTTAGTCTTGTTTTAGGTACTATGAACTAGTTTCTCGAAAATTTTCTGATATTATGAACAGTCTTTCACGAACCAAATTATTTTGACGGGTTTAGCGGCAGCTGACGCGAAGTACCCGAACATTCTGATGACTGACTATGTCCACTACGTTTGTTAGTTGTCTTGCTATCCACAGAATAATTTTCATATTTTATAAAACTCTTTCACGAACCCATTTTTTTTGACGGGTTTACCGGACCGCTGACGCATCGTGTTCCAATATGGTGCTGATGACCGACTATGTCCACACAGTTTGTTAGTTGTCTTGCTATCTACAGACTAATTTTCAGATTTTATAAAACTCTTTCACGAACTCATTTTTTTTGACGGGTTTACCGGACCGCTGACGCGTCGTGTTCCAATATGGTGCTGACTGACCTTGTCTACACAGTTTGTTAGTTGTCTTGCTATCCACAGACTAATTTTCATATTTTATAAAACTCTTTCACGAACCCATTTTTTTTACGTGTTTACCGGACCGCTGACGCGTCGTGTTCCAATATAGTGCTGACTGACTAAATCCACACAGTTTGTTAGTTGTCTTGCTATCCACAGACTAATTTTCAGATTTTATAAAACTCTTTCAAGAACTCATTTTTTTTGACGGGTTTACCGGACCTCTGACGCGTCGTGTTCCAATATGGTGCTGACTGACTATGTCTACACAGTTTGTTAGTTGTCTTGCTATCCACAGACTAATTTTCAGATTTTACAAAACTCTTTCACGAACCCATTTTTTTTGACGGGTTTTCCGGACCGCTGACGCGTCGTGTTCCAATATGGTGCTGACTGACTATGTCCACACAGTTTGTTGGTTGCCTAGCTATCCACAGACAAATTTTCAGATTTTATAAAACAGTTGCTACATAGGTGTTTTTTTACAAGTTTGGTACCACCCCCACGCCAGTTGTCCCAAAAACTGGCTGACTGACGGCAGGCTCTTGATATTCAACCCATTCATGACCTAATATCAAAATATCAGCTTTTATAAAACTCTTGCAGTTTTGGTCCCTCATCTCTCGGTCTATTATAGTTCCTCTGCACACCCGTGTATAAGTGAACTATAGGAGAAGAAGAAAAGAGACACATATGCAATCTTGCACAGAAATACTTTATTGATTACTTGTATGGGTGCGAGAGAGACAGTCATCTGCACGTACGTGTTATTATGGTGGATTTATGCAGCAATCATAAGTCATAAGTCTTAGTCATAAGGAAGAATATTCGTCAATGATTGGTTGGAATATACGGACCAACCAATCATTGACGAATATTCTTCCTTATGACTTAAAACTTATGACTTATGATTGCTTCATAAATCCACCATTAGTTTCCCAATTTATGGTTTATAAACACGCCAGTGCAGTCAGTGCAGCAAGTGCAGCGCGTCTTCGTGTCAGTTGTAATCAACTCAATCTCGATTCCACCGCCACTGCCAGGACACACAAGACAAACATGGCGGCCTCCGGCCTCCATGAGAAATCCAAGGAGAAGGAGAAATTTAACAAGGAGTGTTTGATTCCCATAAGACAATGGGGACACTAGTAGAAAGAGATGAAAGAACATTTGTGACGTATTAGGACGTGTCATGGCCGCCGTTCTCTATAGACAGTGACGGACTAGCTCTTGGTATATGAGAGTTACTGCTGACAGTTTTGTTGCTTGGTTCGAGTTCGACTCTGTACTCATATCCAAGAGAGGACTTCGGATAAGGATTCAGTCATGCCACCACACAACTTTTGGCTTTAAAACTACTGGCACGTTTTTCGGCAAGTTTTCTTCATGTAATACGATTGAAATTGTTCATAACGACGGGAATATTGAGATTTTCCATAAAATACAAAACCCTAGGGACTTTCATTTTTTTAGGGATTTTTCTCACAAAATGGCGCTAATTTCAAAATACATCATTTTCCTGAATTTAAAAAAAATTGCGTATTTCACGTTTCCTAGTTGCCAAATAGTTGATCGTCTAGAAAATATTCTGAGTGGTAACTTTCACGGACAAACAAACCTTATTACCTTTCTGATTAAAATGCTTTTGGCCTGAATACTTTTAGGTTACATCACAGAATTTGTATTTTGTGTCAGTTTTGTGGGTATGTGTTACATTTTAATCATAACTGTTAAAATTGTTGAATATCATTTCTACTTTTGAACTTTTTCATGCAACGAATGTGCACTGACAAAGAAATAACCCTACACTCAGTGACGCATTTGCCAGCTAGCATGCTACCAAGTACCAGTTAGTAAATTAGCCAGTAAGCAAATGCTACGGGCCCCGTGCCTGGGGGGCCTCGCGCCTGTGCGCAAAGTAAAAAAGCTATCAAGTAAGATATGTTTTTTATACCACCTACAGAAAATGAATAAAGTTAGAAATGGGAATAATAACTATAGCGTTTAATGAAATTCTAGAACACTTGCAAGCGACTAACGCTTCGTTGCAGTCGTCCGATCAAGATCTTAACACGAGATAGGTACGCTCTTTATAAATCATTACAAGGCTACTTCCAAGCAATACGATCCATATTTTCAGATATAGAGGCCAAAGCCCTAATTGGCTGTGAAGAATATCAGCAATCGACTTCAAGAAAACCCAAGCAAAATACAAAGTACGACCATTTCAGTAGCAGCTCTACTCACAGACCTCATAAAAGAAGGCTCTACTACACTCGAAGAAGTTGTAGAACATCAAACACCTGGACAACGTTTTGAAATTCATGTTTTTATTGTTTTGTAATTGTCTGCATTAGCTAAATGCATGGAAGCTTACCATCAAGTGACTAGTGTATTTGGAATACTTCGGCAGAAAAGATCTTAAAAAGAACTATCGTCAATTATTTCCTAGACGATGTGGAAGACAGTCTGGGCAATGAACTGGTGCAGTTTGCGAAGCTGCTGAAAACAGATGTGGCTGCTGATATTGACAGCAGAAAGAAAAAGCACAAGGCTCAGGAACTTCAAGTTTATAAACTGTTGACATAAAATTCATTGGAATCGTGTTTCCCAAATGTTGGAATAGTGTTTCGCATTCACTTGATTTTGATAATCACCAACTACAGCGGAGAATGTTCTTTTTCAACGTTAAAGCGTTTTAAAAATGTGTTAAGGAGCACAATGGGGCAAGAATATCAAACGACCTCAATATAATGAACATAGAAAGTGATTAACTTAGAAATATTGATTTGACGAGTGTTATCTCCAAATTTGCTCAGATTAAATCACGGAAAGTCTTTTTATAAATGTGCTGTTTTATTTTATATTCTATACTTTAATACTTAATGCAAATCAAGGGCCTCTTGTTCGCATTTGCTACGGACCCCACGGTGGCTTTATCCGGCACTTCCTAGACTACACAATACCTCTTTCAATAACAAAACTCTAGCTCTAGTTTTGAATTTAGCGCCATTTTGAAAGAAAAATCCCTAAACAAAATTAAAGTCCCTAGTGTTTTATATTTTATGGAAAATCTCAATAATTCCGTCGTTATGAACAATTTCAATCATATTACGGGGTTCCTGAGGGTGCCAGGAACCCTGTCATGAAGAAAAAATGCCGAAAAACGTGCCAGTAGTTTTAATGCCAAAAGTTGTGTGGTGGCATCACTGAATCCTATCCGAAGTCCTCTAGTACGTCACTATGACGAGTTGATGCTAAAAGTTTCTGATTGGCTAGAGCTTATTAAACCCTCCTTGTTAAATTTTAGTCTCCTTGTGAGATATCCAGTCGAGCAGCCTAAAGCCTGCTTCACATAATGGCAGTAGCAGTGGCGTCACCCCCCTCTATTGATAAGATAACCAATGGCAAACATGTTTAGACGAAGCTGAAAATTCAAGGTCCCGCTGCTAAAAGTTTGTTTAATTTTAACTTTTTGCAGTAAAGTCTAGCAGTGTTCGCATTTTTAACCTTAAAAATATCTTGAAATTGAGATAGATATTATGATTCATTTCAACTAGCTGCATTTAACAAACAATTAGTTGAAAATTTCTATTCCAATGTCATTCATTCGATAACAGCGTCAAGAGGGGCGGAGTCACTGCCACTAGTGCCACTGCTTTATGTGGAATAGCCTTTACGAGCATTCCAGTCATAATACATCTGTTCGCAAACCCTCACACTGCCTGCACTAGAAATTAGAATGTGACAAGTATATTATCAACTGCGAAGTGTTTACGAACAGGCCTCATATTATAATTTCATTTCAGTGGTTGAATCACAAAAAAAATGCAAAAGTTCGCAAGGGTATGAACAAGCTTTTAAAGCGCTCCGAGCAGCTCCTGAAGTGATCTCTTTAGACCACGAATGAACATGTTCCTATTATAATATTAATAAGGTTAGGTTGAAAAACAGAGGAAGCGGTGTGTACCTACCTACACATCGCAACCAGCTGACACCTCGCCTTTTTCCATTATATAATTTTTATACTCCAAAATTGTTATGTTTACCCAGATGGAAATAAAGACCTATTATTATTTTTATTATTATTATTAAATAACATGAATTCGTTACTTGAAGTAACGTCAGTAATGGTGGATTTATAAGTCATAAGGTTTAAGTCATAAGAAATGATTGGTTATGGTGGATTTATGCAGCAATCATAAGTCATAAGGAAGAATATTCGTCAATGATTGCTTGGAATTTACGGACCAACCAATCATTGACGAATATTCTTCCTTATGACTTAAAACTTATGACTTATGACTGCTGCATAAATCCACCATTAGAAGCCGGAGTCCCATGCATACGTTTGTCCGATGATCAGACTATGCTCCTATTGGTTAAGATATTTTGACAGCAATATTTGTCCGACGACGTAAACAGTTAAATTATTTCAACTTTTGTCGGACAGTGGATGGTTTATAACCTCACAACCACAAAAGAACTAAGATAAATTAATTTTTGCTCATTTCTAGTACGGGCATACGAGAATTCCGAAGTGCTGGCCTCGCAAGTACACAACTAATTAATAGTTCTTCGACAGTGTAATCCATTGTTTCAATCTTTAGATTTAGACACTATAATATACCTAAGATGTCTAAAAACCATGGTGTGTAGACTCATTTCATTTCTGCAAAACTGTGGGATAAAACGGGAAACAATCCGCCAGCTTGATTCAGAGAAAACAAATGAAATCGTGACCTGTTTCCCAAATATTCCGCATTTGCGTGTACCGCCACGGTCGGTTTTCCTGTTAGGGTAAATTTACAAGCACAGAAGTTCTCAAGTATTGTCGACGGATGAACTGAATGAAGAAACCTAATTATTGAAATTTACAGAATCACTATCAACAATCAGTTTTATTTGTTACATTTTCGACTTATTTTTATAATTTTTTACTGAAATGCAATTAACTACAATAATAACTACGCATTTCATTAGGAAGTATCGAAATTAAGCTTCATGAAAATTCACCATCAGAACCTGTCAATCTTGTGCTACTATAATCAGGAATGGCGGGATTCCGTGAAATATATTCGTGTCATTATTTTCATTAAAATGTTTTCCAATAATACAAGATACTATGTAATAATATTCATAATATGGTACTCACTTTCGGTACTGGACATAGATGCATTATTTTGTTCGTCTCTCTGGATTGCCCACAAATGATACAAAAACGGAACATATGATCAAATTATTATTAGTGTACAGACTACACAGAAAACGATTAGATATTCACAAATTTTATTCAATTAGACATGTTTCGCCAGCACAGCAGCTTCTTCACTGTCTGATTGAATAAAGTTTGTGGAGATCGAATCGTTTTCTGTGTATTTTATACAATTACTATGGATCTTAATCAAGTAACGGCAGAGTCAATCAGACAAATTGAATTATTATTGAATGAATGATGAATTTCTAAGAAAATATACAGCAAAATGGACAAACAAATTAATAATAGTCATCAATACAGGGAAATTGCACTATGAAATTTAGATTCCGTCACAACTATTAATTTTTTTACAGTATTTGAAGTTTGTTGAAATTCTATAAAATTGACAACAGTCGTCAATCACCATATCCCTGGAATATTGACAGGACTAACATTCTATAAAGGCGCCATCTCTGGGACCGACTGAAGAAGCAGACCACTATTTCATTTGTTTAGTTGTCTACTGAAAAATCAAAACAAAATCGAATCACTCGACACACCAGGGTTTTTAGACATCTTAAATATACCTATCTAATTACATAAAACGTGGTAGACTTTACATTTAAACTGTTTTCAGTAATTTCACTTTCGAAATCCAGGCTTTCCATTTCTGATTCCATTTATTCATTATCGTTGATAAAAATCACATTACATACACTACAACTAATCATATAATTTAGTCGGACACATGTGACAGAAAATTATTTTATACGACAATAGAGGTGCGTTTCAATATTACGTCCGACGTGCGTCCGACGTTTAACTTTTCTTATGAAGCGTTTCGATATTAGAACGTCTTGTCCGAAAACTTCATTCCATCGTTTCAAAATTCTTGAGTGGAACGTCCGACCGTCAACTATTTACCCCACGATTTAGGAGAGTGTTTCAAAATTCAATCTGACAGATATCGCCCGACGAAACAACTATGACGTCATACATCGTCCGTTACCGGACGACAAACGTTAAATTGAAACGCACCTAAGAGGACTTCGGATAAGGATTCAGTGATGCCACCACACAACTTTTGGCTTTAAAACTACTGGCACGTTTTTCAGCATTTTTTCTTCATGTCAGGGTTCCTGGCACCCTCAGGAACCACGTAATATGATTGAAATTGTTCATAACGACGGAAATATTGAGATTTTCCATAAAATACAAAACACTAGGGACTTTAATTTTGTTTGGGGATTTTTCTTTCAAAATGGCGCTAAATTCAAAACTAGAGCTAGAGTTTTGTTATTGAAAGAGGTATTGAGTAGTCTAGGAAGTGCCACCGTGGGGTCCGTAGCAAATGTGAACAAGCGGCCCTTGATTTGCATTAAGTATTAAAGTATAGAATATAAAATAAAACAGCACATTTACAAAAAGACTTTCCGTGATTTTATCCGAGCAAATTTGGAGATAACACTCGTCAAATCAATATTTCTAAGTTAATCACTTTCTATGTTCATTATATTGAGGTCGTTTGATGTTCTTGTCCCATTGTGCTCCTTAACACATTTTTAAAACGCTTTAACGTTGAAAAAGAACATTCTCTGCTGTAAGTGGTGATTATCAAAATCAAGTGAATGTGAAACACTATTCCAACACTTGGGAAACACGATTCCAATGAATTTTATGTCAACAGTTTATAAACTTGAAGTTCTTGAGCCTCATGCTTTTTCATTCTGCTGTCAATATCAGCAGCCACATCTGTTTTCAGCAGCTTCGCAAACTGCACCAGTTCATTGTCCAGACTATCTTCCACATCGTCTAGGAAGTAATTGACGATAGTTCTTCTTAAGATCTTTTCTGCCGAAGTATTCCAAATACACTAGTCACTTGATGGTAAGCTTCCATGCATTTAGCTAATGCACAATTACAACAATAAAAACATGAATTTCAAAACGTTGTCCAGGTGTTTGATGTTCTACAACTTCTTCGAGTGTATTTCTTTTATGAGGTCTGTGAGTAGAGCTGCTACTGAAATGGTCGTACTTTGTATTTTGCTTGGGTTTTCTTGAAGTTGATTGCTGATATTCTTCACAGCCAATTAGGGCTTTGGCTTTTGCCTCTATATCTGAAAATTTGGATCGTATTGCTTGGAAGTAGCCTTGTAATGATTTATAAAGAGCGTACCTATCTCGTGTTAAGATCTTGATCGGACGACTGCAACGAAGCGTTAGTCGATTGCAAGTGTTCTAGAATTTCATTCCACGCTATAGTTATTATTCCCATTTCTAACTTTATTCATTATCTGTAGGTGCTATAAAAAACATATCTTACTTGATAGTTTTTTTTACTTTGCGCACAGGCGCGAGGCCCTCCAGGCGCGGGGCCCGTAGCATTTGCTTACTGGCTAATTTGCTCAGTGGTACTTGGTAGCATGCTAGCTGGCAAATGCGGCACTGAGTGTAGGGTTATTTCTTTGTCAGTGCACATTCGTTCCATAAAAAAGTTCAAAAGTAGAAATGATATTCAACTATTTTAACAGTTATGATTAAAATGTAACTATACCCACAAAACTGAAACAAAATACAAATTCTGTGATGTAACCTCAAAGTATTCAGGCCAAGAGCATTTTAATCAGAAAGGTAATAAGGTTTGTTGGTCCGTGAAAGTTACCACTCAGAATATTTTCTAGATCGATCAACTATTTGGAAACTAGGAAACGTGAAATACGCAATTTTTTTTAAATTCAGGAAAATGATATATTTTGAAATTAGCGCCATTTTGTAAGAAAAATCACTAAAAAAATTAAAGTCCCTAGGGTTTTGTATTTTATGGAAAATCTCAATATTCCCGTTGTTATGAACAATTTCAATCATATTACGGGGTTCCTGAGGCTGTCAGGAACCCTGACATGAAAACTTGCCGAAAAACGTGCCAGTAGTTTTAAAGCCAAAAGTTGTGTGGTGGCATGACTGAATCCTTATGCGAAGTCCTCTATTGAGCATATTTCACCTGAAAAAGATGAGGGATTTGTCGTTATGCTATTGGCACCACTTGCTGTCGATTTCAAGTCACCTGTCAATGTCACTTATCAAATATTTGAAAATGGAGTAATCTCAATTTTCAAAATATATTAGTGTTAGGTTTGAGCTGTTTGATAGTGTATGAACATCGTTCCGTTACTTTTATTGTTTATTTGTGGTTTTCAACTTTATTGATTTATAAAATTGATGCTTCCCAAATAGTCCCTAAGACATCCAGGGACAAATTGTCCTGTGCCCCATTGCAGAAATAGGATAGGTGTTGGCACAACTGGTATCAAAACACTAATCAAACACCATTAAAATCAACAAAAAGTAACGGAGCACTTATTATTCACTACAAAACAGCCAAATTGAAGAACAACTTGATGAATGTAAAAAAATCAAAAAATATTTATTAAATTATGTTATGCATAAAAATATAGAAGTGCACGTTACTACATATAAATAAATAAAACATGGTAACACTTTCACAGTACCGCAGGTGGGTAAAGGGAGAGAGTATGGACTTCATGTGTTAGGTCTATTCCTGACCGTTTGGGATCCCGAAAGGTCTGGCAGACCTCTCACTAGGGCAGCCCTACGATGTTTGTAGGTTTATGCTAGTAGGTGGCTTTAGTCATAGGCTGCTGGACTAACCCGTCTCCTCCATGTTATATGGGTGGATTTAATATATTCTCTTATTTTTCTTTTCTTTCTTATCAAAGTTTTCAGTTGATTCCCGGAAAAGCAGTGAAAAAACCGGATCAGACATTATGCCTTGGTGTTACTATCCTGAGGTATAAGAAGTCATCTTATGGTGTTATGAAATTTCATGGAAAAGATACAATGCCTGGTATATGAACCCACCGTGCTTCCATCGCACGTTATGGAGGGCTCTTACTGCTGTTATGTTCCTGGCCAAAGGACTTTCAAGAATTAAATACCGATAAAATTTGTCAGCAAGATTTTTTATGTGATCTACAGTGTTAATATCGGCCAGTTCGCGCAATGCGTCTAGCTGATGAATGTATCTATCACTGTGACGATTCAAAGCACTTATTTTACATTCTCTCCAGTCTCCACATTTGAGTTTTGGGGAGGCTGCAGAACACTGGACAGGCATAGGTCATTGCTGGCCTAATAACCTGTTTATATAAGAGTAGCTTACTCTCCATTGGCAGCTTGGAATCCCTTGCTATCAAAGGATAGGTCCTTTTAACTGCTGTTGCAGCTCGCTGAATTGCCAAGCTGACATTTTTATGGAGAGTAAGTCAGCTGTACTCCCAGGTACCGCACTGAGTTGGACTCATCTATCCGATTTCCCAGAGCCCCAAAACCCCCAATATTCTCGTTAGTACGTTTCTTTGAGAAATTCATAAGCTCTGTTTCATCAGGATTCAACACTATCTTTTTATTTGCTAGATATGGCACAACTAGCCTTTCAACTGTACTTTTACCATCCTAGCAGCTGCCATGCTGGAGTGAAGACAAGCTCGACCCATGTAGCACACCTCCGGCCTCATTGCATTGATCCTAAACCTGAAAACCCTGTTGACCAGATACGAGAAGTAATTTTGCCATGTGCAAAAGCATGCCTGCCCTTTGCATCTTCATGACAAAACCATCTGTCCAAACACAAGGGTGGGATTCCGTGAGCTATAGAATTCTACTTTTCATGGAATAAATAGGTTGCCATTATAGTTGCATTCACGGGAGAGACATAAATGTCGACTATAGAATTCTATGGCTCACGTAATCCCACCCCAGAGTCGAATGCTTTCTGAATAGGTATTCAGCAGGACTTGATGATGATGAATTACTTTAAATTAAGATGCCTAAAAACCATAAATACATTATTTTCTCTCTCTCTCTGTATTTGGTTGGTCGTTGCTTCCTTCAAACAGGCGCATTTGACCAAGCCCTGCTGCGGAAAATCCGTTTCCATCCGGCCTTTAACCGGCGTAGACAGCAAGGTTTCATCAGGGGAATGCAGTTGTCTTGCTCTAGGCAATACTGCATCCCATATTTTACACTTTTTAATTTTATTTAACAAAACACTTCTATATAATCTGTCACATGCACGTCTTTAAGACTGCGGACATCACACACATTAACCTGACTTCCAACACAAGACCGCCGTCTGATCTCAACCACTGCCGGAAGTCCTACATTATTTTCAAATTTATAACTAACATTTGACATTAACAATTGACAGGTGACTTGAAATCGACAGCAAGTGGTGCCAACCGCATAACGACAAATCCCTCATCTTTTTGAGGTGAAATATGGTCAATTTACGTCATTTCGGACGAAATTCATTCGGACAAACTTATGCAGGGGACCCCGTCTTAAACGGACCAACCAATCATTGACGAATATTCTTCCTTATGACTTAAAACTTATGACTGCTGCATAAATCCACCATTAGACTCTCCTTGTCAAATAACGTTAAGGGCCAGTTTCACAGGTCCCTGTTAATCTTCAGATAACTAACTGAGAGTTTAGACGGTGAATGACATTCTTTCAATGGCGTTGACAGGTTCACAATCCCATTACTTAATTGATCTGGACTCTAACTGGAACCTGTGAAACTGGCCCTTTAGTCTCCTTGCAGTCATAAGTTTTAAGTCATATGGAAGAATATTCATCAATGATTGGTTGAAATAAACGGATCAACCAATCATTGACGAATATTCTTCCTTATGACTTAAAACTTATGACTGCTGCATAAATCCACCATTAATCTCATTAGCAGTGGCGTACTGGCGAAATTCGAATCAACAGCTGCAAAAAATAACCTCGCCTCCGCTAGTTGTAGTAAAGCTGCTCAGTTGGTGTCTTTTTTCATATAAAAAATAAAAATCAAGGCGAATCCTCGACTTTATTAAGACATCTCCTAGGAAGTAGGAAGAAGAAATCCAAGCATGAAAGGAAGTGGTTGTAGCCAAAGAGTAGGCCTACTCTTTGTTGTAGCTTCCCAAAGACACTGAAAACTAATGTTCAATGTCCTTGGGAGATTCCTATCTTTATGTTTTTAACTGGATTGGGAATTATATGATAAATATATTTTTTTAATGGTTTGATCTTTGAACTTGTACACTAAAATTATGTCATCATAAATTAATATTCTATCGTATCGGTTAGAAGGTATTATGTTCTTAGGTAGTATGGTGAAATCTGTTTTGTTTATGTAAAACGTTTCAGAACTCAAACTTTTTACTCAAAATCGTTTTTTTTTAATAGTACTATTGATAGGTATATACTTTTTATATAATGGCTCTAAAAGGATTAAAAGTATTGGAATTATCTGGGTTACTACCAGTACCATATTGTGGAATGATACTGGCTGATTTTGGAGCAAGTGTTATCAGAGTGGACAAGGTAAAACTGATCATTTCAAAATCGTCATTGTGATTTTAAGAAACAATTGCTAATTTCAGTTGGGATTCAATACAGATATGGATTGTCTAGGAAATGGCAAGAAATCGATAAGTCTAAATTTAAAAAATCCCAAAGCTGTCAATATAGTAAAAACTTTATCTCGCCAGTCTGATGTACTTATAGAACCTTTCCGTAAAGGAGTCATGGAAAGATTAGGTCTGGGACCTGAAGTTCTGATGAAAGAAAATCCTAAGCTCATATATGCCAGGCTCACAGGGTACGGACAAAAAGGAGTGTTCAGTTCAAATGCTGGCCACGACATAAACTATGTAGCAATTTCAGGCCTTTTATCACTTTTTGGAAGGTATGGAGATAATCCTCTCCCTCCAGTAAATCTATTAGCTGACATGGGTGGAGGTGGTCTAACTTGTGCCATGGGCGTATTATTAGCTCTATTAGAAAGATACAAGTCTGGAAAAGGCCAAATAGTGGACAGTTCAATGGTAGAAGGTACTTCCTATTTGGGAAGTGCAATCTACAGAGGTCAACAACTCCCTTTATGGGGTCACGAGAGGGGAAAAAATATGTTGGACAGTGGAACACATTTTTATGAAGTATACAAAACAAAAGATGGGAAGTATATGTCTGTTGGGGCCCTCGAACCACAATTCTATAAACAATTACTTGATGGTGAGTCTGCATTGTTGGTGATTTGGTAGCTGAATGACAAAATATTTTTTGGATGAGCTAAGAGAACTGAAATGATACTTGAAGAAAAGGTTGTTGTTGAAAAAAAATCTATACCTATGTTCAGTCTCACACATAAAGTTCGCAACATATGGAAGTTTTTTTAGTAATAGATATAATGAAAATTTGACACTTTGTGCTTGAAAAATTTGTTAAAAACAGAGTCTTTCCTTTTGTCATGTGCTACTCTAAACCTGTCAAATTTGACATTTTTTTCGAAAATCCTCAGAATATCAGTTTTTTTGTAAATTTCGAAAAATACCAAAAAAGTTGCTTGGTTTCCAATTTTGTACCTTTACTCCATATTTGGACACTACACTGTCACTTCGACTATTTTCCAATTTTTAAATTTTTTCGTAACTTTCGCTCTACCGATTCGAATGAAACATGATTCAAATTGCATAATTTTGATGAATACAAGACTTCAATATCATATCTTGCCTAGACAATATCCACACTGGACTGTAACCAGAAAAAAAATGCACTTCCAAAAATTCGTCTTTGTTGTTACAAAGTTCATCTAGTTTTTTCATTTCATTGTTAAACCGATTCAGATTTTCAATGTATGGACATGTGCCAGTAATTGAAAAAACGAATTTCTCTTCATTCTTATCACACTAGTATTTCTTTTTTTAACAGATTTGTATCCTGTTAGCTGCAGATGAGTTCGAAATATTTTGATGTTTACACCCAACAGTGTGACTGTTGGATGTAATCTATTAGATGTAGTTTTCGAGCAAATAATACTTTGTCGTAACGTTTTTTGAAATAACTTTATAACTGTCATTCTTTATTTTCACCATTAGATGTGTAAAAAACATTAAATCAAAATAACTATAACCAAAGTCACAAAAAAACATCGTGACATTCATTGATTTATCTCAATAATCTTACAAAGAACCAGAATTCATCATTCGGTATGCCGTCCTTCCCGTTCTATACAAATTATAGACTAACTAGACTTTGTGGCATTTTTAGTAATAGAGGATTTATGTTAGCACAACACTCCCGAATGGTATTCTCTAAATTTTCTTTGTTTCCTAATGGTATGTGTTCTTATACACTTTTTGTTTCAGATAACCCCATAGAAAAAAGTCCATTTGAGAAAAGTCCGGTGATCTTGGTGGCCAATAATCTTCCCAATCTCGTCCTATCATTTTGACCATAAACATCTGACTGAGACACTGTTTCACTTCTACCGTTTGGTGGATCGGTGCTCCGTCAAGCTGATACCACAAAATTCGTCTAACACTTAGAGGCAGATTATCCAAGACTTCAGACAACTGATTCATAATGAAATTTCTGTACATGTCTGCCTTCAAATTTTCTCTAAAAAAATATAATCCAATTATTTGGTTATGTAATAAACCACACCACACATTTACCTTGAATGAATATTGGTCACGGCATTCTACTACAAAATTTTGATTATTCTTGGACCACCAGCAATTTTCCGTTCGACGTGAAAGTTGACTCATCTATCCATAAAATCCTGTAGGGAAATGTGATATCATTTCCTCTCTCACCTTGGAACCAAAATGAAAATCCTACTCGAATATCGAAATCTCTTTCTTTAAGGGTGTGTACGAACTTTGGCTTATAGGGATGGAAATTATTTTTGTGCAAAATACTTCTTCCCGAGATGTTGCATTGTTTAAAATCACGCAATTTTATATCATGTTCAGTACAAATCTCTAGAACGAAAGTCTATTGAATAGTTATGAAACTGTAGGTCAATGCTTACTTTACAGACAAGTAAACAGGTTTGCTTGTAACTGAATTACCGGTCAGAAAAATAATCACAATGGATAAAAATCGATTAAAAGAAAAAAAAACGAGTGTAATAGAATGAAGAGAAATTCATTTATTCATTTACTGACATAAACGTCCAGACATTGAAAATTCGAATCAGTTTCGATGAAATTAATAAACTAGATGAACTTTGCAACAACAAAGACGAATTTCTGGATTTGCATTTATTAATTTTTTTTCTAGTAACAGGCCAATGTGGGTATTTTCTGGGCAAGATATGACATTGGAGTCTAGTATTCATCAAAATTATGAAATTTGAATAATTTTTCGTTCGAATCGGTAGATCGAAAAATAAAGAAATTTGGAAAAGTGACAGTAGAGATTCCAAATTTGGAGCAAAGGTATGAAATTGGAAACTGAGCAACTTCTTTCTTTGGCATTTTTTGAAAAAATGTCAAATTTGACAGGTTTAGAGTAGCACATGACAAAAGGAAAGAGGACGTTTTTGCTCATTTTTCAAGCACAAACTAACTGCTATATCTATTATTGAAAAAAAATTATTTTGCAAACTTTATTTGTGACACTGTATGTGCATGTTCAGACCTTTCTCACATGTGAGGGTTCAAACATTGGTAAACATGATTCACTTTACAGGTCTCCAATTGACTGAAGAGGAAATGCCTCAATTCGGCGATTTCGATGCCATGAAGAAAATTTTCGCCCAAAAATTCGCGGAGAAAACTAGAGATGAATGGTGTGCAATTTTTGATTCCACAGACGCATGTGTTGCTCCAATTTTAACTTTAGATGAAGCACCTAAACATCCTCATAATGTTCAGCAAAATACTTTTGTTAAAATCGAAGACGGTTATGCTCCAAATCCACAACCTAAGTTGAGTAGAACACCTGGTAAATCCAAAGCTGTAGAACCATTGCCAAGAACAGGAGAACACACAGAAGAAATTCTACATTCCTTGGGTTTTTCTTCAGATGACATTAAGCAGCTTCAAGAAGAGGGAGCTATTGAATTGTTTTTGAAATCAAAATTGTGATATTTTTTGTTTCATGCTCAAACAATTATAGTATTTGTATGGTGTTTTTCAATTATTTCTTTACTCATTATTTGTCTTACACCTACATCAGATAAAATATTTTTACATCACATATTATACTCAAAGAATATTTTTTAATAATTTGTCAGTTCCAAGAAAAAAGAAGAAATGACATTCCAAGAAGAATACCTAAATAGAAAACCCAATGAAGTTCTAATGGAGCATCATGAGCAAAAGGAACTAGGAAGAGAACTTCTAACAAGGTTCAAGAAAATACTTGCAGATATCAGGAATGTTTAATTTATACTTTTCAATATGTACTTTTATATCACAAATATTTAAAACAGATACAATATCGCTACATTCGTTATAAAAATAAGAAATACAATAAAGATTCATATACAATTGTTCAACCACTTCTCAATATTTTTAAAGACTTTTTTAAGAGATCTGGTGGTATGAAATATTGTCAAGGATTCAACAAAAATTTTGTCATCTAACAATATTGAGATTTGTGAAATTAATACCACATTCTTATCCTTGAGGTGAATATAAAGAATCTTACAAAAAAGGATTCAACGTTGTTAGAAGAAAAATTATTATTAAATAAACAGATGATAAACAATCCGCACTTCCACATAAAACTATACAATAGGGGTATTTTCGAACACAAGTCCCAAATAAAAAACAACTACTGCCCCCTACGACTGTTAAATAATATCTGTTAGATTTCCGGCAGAGCAAAATGGGGCACCAGCTACATTTTAGTTTAGGTTATTGCCAATCATCATTGTACCTCTAAATGTATAAGTTTTTGTGAAGCTCGAATTACAATAAAACTTCTACAATTTAATGAATCAGAATTACATATTATAAAATGAGTACGCCAGCACTCCTGTTTTTATAATACGAGCACAGTGAAGGTTTGTAAGACCTGTAACAAATCAGCAAAACTCACATCTAGCTAACACTTTGCTATTCACAAGAAAGCCACTACTCAGCCAATAAATGCTTGATAAAAACTTAGAGGATAAAATAATATCCATTCAGATAAGACAAACCATTTTTTTTAATTGTAAAATAAATGGTGATCATATCAAAATGATAACAATTCCACAGCCCCAGATAGTTTTATAAGTTTATTTCAAAACTCAGCTCGACTGGAATGAAAAATAATAAATCTAGTTGTATTGCTTTGATAAAGTTTTGTTATAAACCAGATATGAACACTGGTTTGCATCAAACAATATAATTTTCTGATTGACTCGGCCGTTACTTGATAGTTTACTCCATAGTAGTTGTAAAAACTACACAGAAAACGATTCGATCTTCACAAACTTTATTTAAAAATTGCAAGTTTAACTAACATAGAAGCTTCTTAAAGTGAATATACAGTAAACCAAATACAAACATTTAAATACCCTGTGTAATTAATTATTAATGAAAACTACGTTTTCCAGTTAGGTACTTACTATAATAACCGAGAGTATACGTGTTATATTTACATTAAAATTAACATTTTATATTTGGTATTGGTTACTGTGATCATTAGTTATTATGAGTTTTGGGTAGGCTGTGTTACAAACTCCATATGCCACCTTAGGAGCAGCACTTCAGCAGCTTACAAGACTCGACGAGATTATAATTGGTCAAATTAAATTTTAAAAAATCCCAGCTCCGACAAGGGCTCGAACCTGGGACCTTCAGGGCCAAAGTGGGGCGCTCTTACCTCAGCGCCACGCTCCAGCTCTAAAATTCTAATTAGTTCTGCTTCTAATGAATTCCACAATTGTGAGTTATTCAAATCAAATTGTTTGTCAAGTGAATCAGATTCAATCCATTATTTTATGTATGTAAAATTTTGAATTCTTCATGAAAAGTATGCTTTTCTTCTAAAAGATGATTTGAATTAGTTTCCTTGATAACATAACTCATATGATGTTCATGAGTGCTGTTTTTGAAAATTCTCCATTTTGGTCCAATACATACCTTCCACAATGTAATTTATATACCACGGATTTCTCGAATTTGGTAGTTCTGTTTTTATTGTTTTTGATAAACTTTTCCAATGTATTATTTGTTCTACATGCGATTCTTATGTCTATTTGTTGTTTGACCAAAGTATGTCAAAGATCTATAATATTATCTGTTTTTGTGATAGAAAAAAGTATTTTATCTATTAATCCAGCCTTGTTCCCTTTCACTTCAATTTGTTTTATTATAACTTTAATATTTGATGTCATTATGTTAATGTAGATATAATAGGAACTATACTCTTGGTAATTATGATTAGTACCTACATGATATTCCCAAGAAACAATAATATGTCTATAACAGGGAACATTAACTGATGCATTGAAAACATTGGAAAAGGTAGTTCTCATTAATGATTACAAAGGGTGTATTTGTATTTATCTTATTGTATATTCACTTGAAGAAGCTACAGTGTTAGTGAAACATGTATGGTGATATTTAAATAAAGTTTCTGAAAATTGAACCGTTTTATATGTAGTTTGTACAAACAATCTCATTGAATTTTAAATTGTATGCAGACAACATTGAAAATATCCCATTCTGCCCAAGGCGCCACATTCACGGATATGTATATAACCTTTCGAATTCTATTCCATTTATTACATAAAAAATGAGTCACAGATAACACTCGTAAAAGGATATATTAGCATGCCCTTTTTAAAATACTGTTCCGATTTTTTAAATATTATTTATAATTTGCAAGATTTTGTTATTCCAGAAACTTTCACAATATTTTTTGTAATACATTTGTTAAATTCTGGCAAGGACTCATCATGGCAAGTATAATTTTTTATGAATCACCCTTCCGGTAAATCAAAATTACACTCCCTCATGGTATAATAACGCAGACGGTGTTTTCAATGCATATTTCATGAAGGTAATATAAATATGGTGTTATTTTAAGGCAGTTGGTTGAGGTTATGTTCGTTATACAGGTTTTCTATCCTCTGGAACACTGAAGTCGTAGCTACCAGGGTTTTAGGTAGCATATCCAAGGCTTGTTTTATATTTTCTTGTTCTCCACAAACCTTTAAAAAATGTGTTCATTTAAAGGTTAATTTGAGTGCAAGTGAATAAAATATATAGTTATAGAGCCGCGGGTCTAAAACCGCGTCTTCCGTTTGGCGAGATGAAAGTCTATCCCTCGGAAACACCAATTTCAAAAAAAATTTAATCGGGCAGAGCCGGAAAGTATCGATCGACTCTTTCAAGGATTTCTATATGTTTGTATATATCTTCAGTTATGATGATTTTGTTAGAAATCGCAAAAATTCGACATCTCATATATGCTTGATTTTGTGTTCTTTACTTTGTTGTGGTTTTTACATCGGGGAAATCGAAATAGACTTTTTTGGTAGGGTTGACCTAATAAACGAATTGAAAAGCTCGCCAGAGCGGCTAAGTTGAAAAATCGAAAACTGCACTTGGGTTCAATCTTAAGCTTTCAAATTTTGGATGGAGCTTCTTCAGGTACCAGAAAACCTAATTTCTAATGGCAAAACTCATTGTCCAACTTTTCACCCCTTCGCACCCGTTTGAATTTTCTCTATTTCTGTTAATCTGCTTCTTTCGAAATTTTTTCTCATCGAAAATTCAGTGTAAAAACTTTAAAATACTCACTTCAACTAGTAGTTAAGGATAAGGAATTTATTTCAACCCCTATATATAAGTGCTGTTCGCCGCCACCGGCTCAAATAAATTATTTGAGCACTTAAATGAACTTATACTCGGAGACGTCAGTCACTAGGTCAGAAACAACCCAATAAGAGCATCTGGAATTCCCTTCATACCCTGAAGCTACGAATACGTCACTAGAGAGTTATTGCAACCTCTAATGTGATGATACTTTAATAAAGTTTTCCTTTATTTGACATATATTCAATATGTCATTTACAATTCACTTTTATTAAAATACAGGCATCCCGTATTTAATTTAAATAAAGGAATATAAACATGTCGGGGCGTGGCGCAGTGGTTAGAGCGTCCGACTTTGGGTCGAAAGGTCCGGAGTTCGAGCCCCAGTTGCGGTTGCGGTCAAATCAATTTGACCGATTAAATTATTCAAATCTCGTGGCTGGACTGGGGTGAGTCCTGCACGATTCACTGTTGCGTTCCAATTAACAGTGCTGATCCTAAGGTGGCGCATGGAGCTAGTAACAAGGCCTATCCAGAACACGTGGCTAATGACCATAGCAGTCGATGCTAAGACACCAAAGAAAAAAAAAAGGAATAGAAACTTTCATTTAAGTCCTCTTTATTTTGACATACCTGCCAAATTTTTGTGAATCATAACTCGTGACCTATAAATTTGCAGTGAACATCGAAACATAATGCGTGTTCCGTTTCATGCATTCATCGCATCACTGTTGCAGACATAATCAAGCGTTCCGTTTCAACTAACATTGGCGTTGGTGGGTTGAATCGGAACGATTTTTGCTTGCGTGGTGCATGCCGTTTCCCGGAGATGTTGACATTTATCAGTTAACCAAATTCTTATATAACAAAAACAAATCTGTTAATCTAGTAAATAAATTAATAGGGGTCGAACGAAAGTGTTAATGGCAAGAGTAGGAGGCGAGCTTTGTGAAAATGAGAGTAGCTCAGATTCTGATACAAGTGATAGTTATGAGGATAATATCGTCTGTCCCACGCCAAAACCGCGAATATGCTAATTCCAGGGTTCTGACTTCAATATGTAAAATACTAATTTTCTACCAAAATTTTCAATGCCAAACTCACGAAAGTGCTATCAGGTTGTCTACTGTGAACGAGAGTGAATTCGCGAATGTGAACACTTACCTAGGTTTTCAAAGCAGTACGAATATTCTTAAAACTCTTCTCATTCGAAATGACAAATTGCACATTCGTGGTTTTGGCACGAGACCGACGATATGATGTTGAATGAAATGACGATTTTTTCTTCCATTGTACGGTAAATCAGGTAAATGTGATAATGCACGATACTCGACACTTCATCAAATATCAAATTTAAACTTTTAATTCGGTTTCTGACATTTCTGTTTGAACGTGACTTTTGAGTTTGACAGATCTAATTTGGATCGCATTCATCGCTGCTAGACGAACGGGCAGTAGCTCATGCACTTTCGATGTCTCAAGAACAAATAGGGGAATATAAAAGTGGGCGTGTCAATGCGCTCCTAATGTAGGAAACGGAACGGTCATATGCGCATTATGTCCTCAATGCATGAAACGGAACACGCCTATAGTAGTAGCTTTTGTGTGAGAAAATTGTGAGTTCAAAGAAGGTTATCATGAGGGAAAAGATAAAAAACGTTCAAGATTCAAACCAAACAAATTTCGCCGTTAGCCCGCATTTCGGAACACTGATAATCTCACCGGTACGCATATTTACATATCCTGCTATAGAATTGTCTCGCGTTCATCCCGTTCCCGCTCCCGTCCTGCGTTCAAGCTTTGGTTTGGGGAAACCTTTATTCTTCTCCAAGTTGTGCCTCGTAAGTATATTGCAAATGGATGCGCTATTTGAGAAGGAGTAAAAAATATATGCTGCAGTTGATTCAAACACAATTTTCTTTGTAAACTTTTCGGCAACACATACAAATGATATTAGACCAATGCTGTTATGAGATGGTGATTGGGATGAATAATAATAATAATAATAATATTTATTTCAGAAGCAATAATTTGTACAATTCAATCATTAATTTTTAAAAGAAATAAATAGTCACAAAACCACAATAAGTATACACTTGAGCGGGGATATTAAAAGTAAAAATAAAAGTAATATAATGTGTGAGTATGTAAGTATATGTGTGTACGTGTAAATGTGGTTTGTTTGAGTGTGTGATATAGTCATTCTCACATTGAACAAAGGTGTAAACCTGTACGTTCATAATGTGTATAATGACTTGTGCGGATGTGGGTGTGGATGTTTGTAGACTTGGTTACATATAAATATAGATCTATGTTTTACATTTTTTGTTTCTATATAGGTACTTATAGATAAAAAAAATTTTTAAATGTTATAGGCGATTTTCAACAATTTTGTGAATGTTCTCCCTTTTTTCAAGGAAGATCCAGTTTTTAACTTTTTTTTTGAAAAGATTAATGTTGTTAATACTTTTTATTGAAGCAGGTAACAGGTTGTAGGCTTTTACGCCTAGGTAGTTGAAACATCTTTGGGCGATGCTTTTGTTTGTTTTCGGAATGACAGATGCATTGTTTCGAAAGCGGGTATTGTGTTCATGTTGAATATCTATCAATTCATGTTTGTTTTGATGTTGTCTCACGAGGAGTGTTTGATAGAATAATTGTCTTATGTCAAAGGTTTTTGTCTCCAAAAATAGATTTTCAGTAGGGTAAGTTAGAGGTAGTTTATAAACTCGTTTAAGGATCAATTTTTGTACTGTCTGTAGATTGTAAAGGTGATTAGCTGTGGTGCTGCCCCAGGTTATTATTCCATAAAGTATATGAGATTCCACAAGTGAGTGATATAAGATTTTCATTTGATTTATTTCTAATATTTGAGAGATGTGTTTAAATTTATACAGCATTCTTCTTAGCTTTTTAGTAACATAAGTTGTATGATGATTCCATTTCAGATGGCTATCAAGAAAAATGCCAAGATACTTAAGTGATAGATGAAAAGACTTGAACTTTGACGTACTTGTCAAAATAAAGTTTAAGTAAAGGCATCTAGAAAGAAGGTTGTTGCAATAACACCATTACGAATCAGAATTACAGAATACTTTAATTAAAGTTTCTTGTAATTAAGTAAACTGATTTCAGTTTGCAATAACTCTCTACTGACTATTATTTCCGTCTCCGAGTATTTACCATCTGCGGCTGAAGTCACAATCGTCAAGGTCAGTTGCTTGGAGGATAAACATTGATGGCAGTTGTATGTTTTACATGTGTTTTGGTTCTAGTTAAAGCAGTTCAAGCTTTTGATTTCGTTATACAATGCCTAATTTCTGTATGGTAGTGAATTGTGGCAGTACTGGACTGAGAGATAGGTAGAATTATAGGATTTTAAGGGATTTCGTCAGGGTATGACAATAAAAAATGAATAAAAAACAAAATGATATAGCCAAGGAAAGAAGAAATGCATGTATCAAATCTTTGATAAAAACAGATTTGTCATCAGATACTAAACTGAAATATGGACAATATCTGGATACCGTACTGGTGGCAATCTTTCATAAAATATATGGATCTTCATAACCTATACATGAAATTTATTCCATATATCTTTCAGAATGGACTTTGTTTATCCAAGTTCATATAATGTTCACTTGTCATTGGTCTTTCAAAAACGACTCAATAATACAATTTAACTTCATCAGCACAAATTTAAAAAGAATGATGATGATGAAGAGCACTGCAAAGTAGTTCTTGTAGAAAACTTTGCCAAGAATTCAACAGATATAATTCAACGGTCGTAGGAGGCAGTCGTTTTTTCTGTTAGAGACTTGCCGACGAGTATACCCATTCTATAGGTTAATATGCGGAAAACTGGATTACTTAATCCATTTTCATTATTATTAGAATGATAATTATGTGAAATCTCACACTACAGAATCTATAACTTCAAAGATATAATTAAAACGTAATTGAGCCAAGTAATTATTCCTTTAATATGGTTAGGTACAATTTCAGGTACTTTACATGTAGGTAATTGGATTACAAATACCCTTATTAATTTATTTGGTTTCATTTCCAATTACTTTTGATCATGGACATTCTCTTATAAATGAAAATAGCACATTAAAACTTGCAAAAAGCCTTTGAAACACATTTCACCCATTTAAAAGGCATGGAATTAGTTCGGATGATTATCCTCCAAGCAAAGAAGACACGCCCACTTTGTCACGTGCCGCAGATGGTCTATAGGTATACTGTGCGATAATAAAGGTTTTTTTGATTTTTTGTTAGAATATTTCTCACAAAACAAAAGCTTCAGTCTGTTCAATCAAACAGGCCAGTAAAATAATTGCCTAGCTCTGTATTTACTCTTATTGAGACCAAAATGCCCACTGCGGATTTTCTCTGCCATTTGTTTTCTCAAATTATTAGGTACTATGATTTTTTAATTTACAAAAACTAACCCATTCGTTACATGAATATCATTTTTCATGTTGAAATATACTTTCAATTATTTGGGAATTGAAGATGTATAATTGGGGGACATACCTCATAATAATTTTTTTTACCAAATTTTCAAACCAAACTTTACCAAGAATAAACAGAGGAAATTCAAAAGGATGGGAAGGGGTGAAAAGTTGGCCGACGAGTCTTTCCTTTGGAAATTGGGCTTTCTGGCCGCGGAAGATGCTCCTTGCAAAATCTGGAAGCATAAGATTGAACCCAAGTGCAGCTTTCGATTTTTCAACTTAGTCGCTCCCGCGAGCTTTTTTATTTGTTTATTTGGCCAACCCTTAGGCCGGGCCCTTCTAAAAAAAGTCTTCCACTAGGATTTTCCAATGTGAAGACCATACCATGTAAAGTACCTGAAATTGTACCTAACCAGATTAAAGGAATAATTACTTGGCTCAATTACGTTTTAATTATATCTTTGAAATTATAGTTCTGTAGTGTGAGATTTCACATAATTATCATTCTAATAATATTGAAAATGGATTAAGTAATTCAGTTTTCTGGATATCAACCTATACAATAGGTATATTCGTCGGCAAGTCTCTAACAGAAAAAAACTACTGCCCCCTACGACCGTTGAATTATATAATTATGAATATCGGAATTTTTAGGAAATAGGTGTTTATCATAGATGAATAAAACCAGCTGTAATATGTAGAGGCACGGCAATGGTAAGATATTATATTTTTTGAATAATGGTTTACAAGAGTCCACTGGGCGAGCCTTGTCCATGCAGCGGATAACACTTTTCTGAACCTTGAAAATACGGTCAGTATATGCAGAGTTATAAGTTCATTTAAGTGCTCAAATAAATTCGATTTCCCCGATGTAAAAACCATAACAAAGTAAAGTAACACAAAATTAAGCATATAAGAGACGTCGAATTTTTGCGATGATCAATTTTAGGTCCCAAAATTTTCAAAAATAAGTTTTGTATAATGCGCCCCAACCAAATCGACTGCCGTTTTTTCAGATGATTACTGGTCACTTTCTAAACAAAATTATCATAATGGAAGACAGAAATCGTCGAAAAAGTCGATTGATGTTTTCCCTTCGAACTGGAGTGGGCACTGCCCGATTTTAAAAATATTTGGGTTTTTGAGGGATGGACTTTCACCCAAACAAACGGAAGACGTATGTGAGTCAGCGCGTCTCAGAACCCACAGCTCTCTAACTAATATGAATCTAGTTGAATATTGAGGCACTCATGAATACTATTTCATTTCAGAATTTTACAATAATAAAATCGTGAATGACTGGCATTAAATGAATACAAGTTGACACAAATATTTCATTCCATTCTCATGGTCATAAGATCAGATTCTCAGTCTTACCCGTTTTAGTAGAACTTCCTTTGTTGGTAGAGTGTATATTGCTACCTTAGCACCATTTCTGATAATGAATGCATGATGTTTTGATAGAGTTTGGTCATATGCTTCTCTACAGGCAGTAGAAGTGCTTTCTTCATCTTTGAGATCACCTAGTTTCTTCAAGAACAATTGTATAAAGTCTAAAAATTAAATGTAAGTGAATTTTTATTGGCAGAGTCAACAAAACTGAAACATTTATTTGTCTTTGTAATATGTGTTTGCAACTTAGGGAGGGTATAGAAACATTTTGACCCAAACAAAATTTTTAGAATTATCAATTTCCATGTTTTAAAGTATCGTTTGTCAAAGTAAATGAGAATCCAGAAAGAGCACATTAGACTTTTTTATGCCTATATCATTACTTTTATTGAACTTTCATACATTTATGTATGTAGACATTATTATAGTTACATACCTAAACCTCTATGTAATCGAAGCAGAGTTCGAGCCCCTGAAGTATAACCCTTCTTGTTTAGTAAATCGTTTTGTATTTCATAATTAATCATTTTTTTGGCTGTGACAAGGTTGTCACCACTTGATGGGTCTTTCAGTAATTCATACAATATATCCATTTTGGCTTTGAGATCTTTACTTACAAAACTGAAGACAGTGCCAATTAGAGTAAAAAATCTGCAATATAGTTAATAAGGGTACAAGTAGAAACATAGTACAAAGCCATGAACATACTTATTTAGCTCTTCAAAGCTCTCCAAGTATTCTTGTAGTTGTACGTCGTCTTCATTATGAAGAGCTGCTTCAAATTTTTCATAAACTACTCTGATATTGAAATTCTTGTGTTCTGCAGACATTTCCAATTTGTTATTTTGTTTTTTGACGTGTCCTTTTGTTCAAAAGTGGATAAAAGCTATCGTTCAGAAATGATCCCGAACTCATGAACGACACGAACTGTTTTTTGCTGAATAATTTTGTTGTAATTTAACATAGTTGTAAGATTCACATGGTAAATAGTCGCTAAATACTAAAAAAATTGTATGATTACTGTGTTTAGGTTAGCTAGAATGCTAGAAATTTAAGAATTTTCAACTGTTTTCATGCAGCTGCTTGTCATTTAAAATGCACAAGGTTCCCGAAAGTTTCCGACTCGGAATCATTTGTGTACGTTAGCTTTTATCTGCTGTTTGTTATTTCTCTTTTATGTTTGTTCTGTCTTTTATGAGGTCTGTGATTCTGACAGTGACATATGACTGTTTTGGGTCTGAAAGTATGAAGCTGGGTTTGTTGCTAGGCGATTTTAGCTATGGCGATACTAGCAGTGAATCGTGCTTTGGATTGGTCAGTATCAATTCAATATTAGCGCGGCAAATCTCTTTAGGATGCATTCTATAAACAATGATTCTATGCGTTAACTTTGTAGAGCTAATAACATCAATCTCATAATTTCAGAATTTTGAGGTATTTATTTTGATGATTTTGGGTAATCACGCAGTAAACGAATGCTGTATTCAAACTACATACATTAAACATAATAATGTAAAAATACAGATTCAAAGTTGCCTAAGTATAAGCTCAAGAATAGGACCCCTTGTGTTAAAGTTTCTCGAAAAAAATTCACATGTGGGATATATTAAGGGCAAACTTCACATAAGATATAGAGATGCCCTTTCTTGAATGCTGCGTGTCTGGCTTTGTTTATTGCATCGTAGCCGGGATAAGAAGAGACACACTGCGTTGGGGCCGTTGGGTATTTCCGCTTTCACTAGTGATGAGGTTGATTTTCATTATTTACTATTGATGTAAATTCCTCATCCGAGCAATAAAAGACATAGAGATGCCATTTCTATAATCTCAACACACATTTGTTATGAAAGCTCCATAACACTATCCTTTGTTACAGATTGTTGGTGAGGGGTAAAACCAAAGAGTAGGGTCTATGACAACTACTCTTTGGTAAAACTCCGAGTTCGGAGGGGGAGATTTGTTATTGTTATGATATTCGGACGTAAGCGTAGAACCAGTGGCGTGCTAATACATTTTCTCAAGTTCCATTTTTAATTAAAAATATGTATAATTAGACACGGTCGGTGCAGAGAAATTTGTTCTCGCCTGTATTGGTATCGATAGGAGACCATCAGATGCCTGGTTAGAAAGCACGTGTTATCAAGATGTCAATCCTGACGTCTAATGCTTGGCGGAAGTGCTGTAGGTTTCCCTAAGTTAAAAAGTGAATGCGCTACCAATAATTTCTAAGTCACCCCGGAGCGCCACGGCAAATAATATCAGCTATCATTTTTTTTGTACAATTCGACTTCCGGCAGTGGTTGAGGTCAGACGGCGGCCTTGTGTTGGAAGTCAGGTTAATGTGTGTAATGTCCGCCGTCTGAGAACGTGCATCGACCAAAATTTAAAGTGTTTGTCAATAATAATATGGGATGCAGTATTGCCTAGAGCAAGACACAACTGCGTTCCAGCTTTGCTGTCTACGCCGGTTAGAGGCCGGATGGGAACGGATTTTCCGCAACAGAGTAATTTTTTGTGGCTCAATGCGCCTAAGAGGAAGCAAGAGCCAAAACAAAGTAGAGAGAGAGAGAATATCAGCTATGAACCCTCACAGGCCATGCTTTTGAGTACACTCTACGAGTGTTGTCAGTAGAGAGTAACATATTTTATTACGATGAATAGGTACAAAAATAAGTGACAATTTTAAATGACATGAGAATTGTTGAAACGTAATGTATACTACCATATATGGCACACACTATATTTTCTAAGATCTTTTAAAAATTGACTTTTATTCGTCAGTTATGAACGCAGAAAGATAGTGATTATTGCTGTGTGGCAATAGAAACTAAATTGCATCAAAGCAATGATGAACACTTACTTTTGATGCTTCAATCAATAAAAAATACTGTATTGTGCGAAGAATTAGATTATTGCTGATAAAGTATAGAATAAGGTCATAATTACTGAAAAAATAAATGAAAATGCTGATGTAAAAAAGTCAAAATATCCAAATCTTTAAATCACACTTACTATACGATATACATGAATTATAATTAAGAGTTTACGAATAAACTATAACACACATGAGAGATTACATTCAAATTTATGATGAAAGAGTATCATTGAAATACGCATCCAAAGTGTAGTAAGCTAGTAGCTCTCTAACTCTTTTTCTGATGTTTTTTCTGGATTCAGGTTATTGATTTTCTGAGGCAGATGATTGAAATTTTTTTAGAGTTGTCAGAAAGTTATTTCTTAACTTGTGTGGAGGGAGCGATCGATATTACAAGTCTGCCGGTAGAAAATCGATAATATCTTATGTATTTATATACTTCTTGCATCTCCAAAAGGATTGAAGAGATTCAATGAGGTATCTCCCGAAATTAGGAAGGAGTATGGGCTCCCTCAAGAGATTAAAAATACTACTCAACCCATTGATTAGATTTCAAACCTGCGATGATTTACAGTTTTCCATTCACACTAAAGAAGTTTATGTCCACGTCCGGTTTTACCAGAAGCGATACGTCACTGACAAAATTCCAGATCGATTATTCATATTGATATATGTGATATTACGTGTATATAAAATTTTATTCAAATATGGGAATATCGACAACTTCTGATGAACGGATTACCTGCTTGATAATCCCTGTATGTCAACAAAATATTCCAATACCCATTAGATATAGCTATAGTGGCTTATGATTTGAATTTGGTTAATGAAGAGTTGAGTTTCCTTAATTACTTTTTAGTATATCTACACATATAAACAAGTTTTTTCCTAATTATTGATAGGTTCAGTCGATTCACATAGTAACATAGTTTTTTACAGCTATTTCAACAAATAGTGTATTTTTTTCTCAAAATCGGGATGAAAATGAGCAAATTCAATAAAAATCAAATTATTAATACCAATGAAAAGACCCACTATGGTTTATGCCATAATTACCATGCTGCGACGCCCATGGTTTGATTTGACAAGACGACAAATAAGTAAGTCGTAAACAGACGTAAACAAACATGATCGCCAAGTTGAGAGTGAATATAATACGGAATTCCAACCTAATCACCGAGTGCAAACGAATATATCCGACAACGCCCCTTCTTAATATAATTCGGACAGAGATATTTGTATACAACGTCGGGTGTGTTGCTTTCGAAAAAGAGACAGAAAAGCCCTCTCTATATATATATCTTTTATTGCTCGGAGGTAAATCCCTGTTCAGCTTGTTCACTCTTTCTGTAAATGATAAACACGCCACTTCTTCCAGGATATCATCATAACCATACTGATCACACCTCACTTCCTCTCACCAATAATTTTTACAACGGATAGCGAGAACAGAATAGAACATTTTATTACTTGGAGGTGTCCACACCTTTATATGCGTTTATGTGGTCCACACTATTCGAAATCATAAATCCGACTAACATCTGCGCGCACGAACCCAGGTTACCCCAAGTTTATTGTTTGAAAAGATGCATATATGTATATGCCATATTTTCATTTCAGTGGAACTTCCTAGCTTTTGTGCATCAAAAATAATTATTAGGTTTAATACCTTTTGTTGTCCTAGGATGCATTCCAAAAAATGACATATACGAGACAAAAATGCATTTTTGTTACAAAAAGTTTTGGGTATGTTTAAATCAAAATGTTAGCAAGATCACGCGATTTTGGCATTGTTCATCGCTAAAAGCGAAGTTGTCTATATTTTGACACTAATATAAACAATGAACAGCGGCCATGATTGTGTGTTTGCAAAATTGGCATAATGAAAATCGATATGAATTTGCACCAAACTTGAATGAAAGCTGAACAATAATGGAATATGTTTATTTAATTGATGGCATGAATTTTCACAAAACTCAGTACAAGCGAATGCTCATCTAGCTACAGCTTGGCAAACATAGTGAAAATGTGCACGCCCACGATGCGCATTAGTCGTACAGTGGACTATGCAGTGATATTCACGTGATAGTTCGCGCAAGAAGTGGGAATTTCACAATCTCAGCTATGTTTGCCAAGCTGTACTACAAATGTCTTGCAGCAAACTCGCGTATATAGTATGAAACTTGCAACAAACTTTTGCACGTTCTCGTGGATATAGACACAATCTTCCAGACGACACTAACACTGAAATGAAAATATAGATTATAATTTATTTTCAGTGCACTCTAACAAAGATTAGACTCTTTGACTCTAATCTGTGACTGAAGTGCAATAAGGGCATAAGCGCTCTGTGATTGGTCACTGCAATGGCGGTATTTTTACCGTTAAGGCATAAAACAGGAGACATTAGCATTTGTCAAATTTTTGTCTGTACTGTTTCATGAGAAAATCACCTACCTGATTCATTACAGATCGGTGGAGGAAATTAGGAAAATATTGATGGAATCACCATGAGTAAAAGCGGTACAAGCACTGAAATGAAATTATAATATGATCACCATATTTTATAATTTCATTTCAGTGGGTACAAGCAGGGACCCGGACCCAAATGAAATATCGGTTCCGGTTCGGGTTCGGGTCCAAGGGAAATTGAAAATATCGGTTCCGATTCAGTTACGGTTCTCAGAATATTATTTCGGTTCGGTTCTGACAATTTTTTTCGGTCCAAACGGTTCTTTTCGGTATATGCGGAAAATAGTATTTAATAGCTATTTTTCTACTCCGATAACTATAATGGCATTTTTTTGAACTCATATAACATAGCATCGTTATTTTCTCATTCTTTCAAATTATATGTACCTATATCCAAACAAAACTGCTTCAGCAATGGAAATGGATAAGACCAGTGACTCCAGTGCAAAGAGACAAAGAGTACACGTTTTGTAGGTACTCTTTACTTCAGTGAGTGGCAGTGACCTTAATTAATGCGCCAAAACCAAAGAGTACACCAACTAACTGTACTCTGTGGCCAAAACGCCCAAAACATGAAGCATAAATGAGAAAAATAAAGTCTTTCCACAGAACAAGTCAGTTAAAATGGTGGATTTATGCAGCAGTTATAAGTCATAAGTTTTGAGTCATAAGGAAGAATTATCGTCAATGATTGGTTGGAATAAACGGAGCAACCAATCATTGACGAATATTCTTCCTTATGACTTAAAACTTATGACTGCTGCATAAATCCAAGGAGACTAAAATTTAACAAGGAGAGTTTAATCCCCATAAGACAATGGGGACACTAGTAGAAGGAGTAAACCCTCCTTGTTAGTTTAGACTTTTTGGCATAAATCATTCTATTCTATTGATATCGAAAGAAATGTACCTTCTGTGACATCCACAGAACTTAAACACATTTTTAAACTAAGTTTAAGTTATGTGGTGACATCTCACTCATCAATGATTGACTTCGGATAGAACCGAAATTAACCGAAAACAACCTTATATTTTTTAAGGGTTTCAGTTCGGTACCACGAAATGATCGAATTTGAAATATGGATTCGGTTTCGGTTCCGGTCCACGAAAAAATATCGGTTCCGTTACGGTTTTCGGTTCAAAACGGTTCCGGTCCGGGTCCCTGGGTACAAGGCACTGAAATGAAATTATAATATTATTATAATTTCATTTCAGTGGTACAAGGTACAAGGCTTTGAAGGAATTTTCTGTTTGGAATCAAATTGACACGTTAGCGATGATATAGACACTGTTCTGCCACTATTCTGTGGTTCTGCCATCAGTGCCATCTGCCGTGAAACTCTTGCTTGAAAGTTCAAAATATGCTTTTAATTTTTCAAAACAATACAAAATATGGATTCATTCCCTACAGTAAAAAAAAGAAAAACAAGATATCCACCATTTTGTTATAATTACCGACTAAAGCAGAAAACAATCCCTGGAACTCGGAAAATGCAAGGTTTTTGAGTATTACATCATTGCAGTAAAAGCAGTGGAGTAGGAAGTATAAGCACATGTATTCAATTTCAGTATTGCCGATTTTGTGAATTTGGTGATAGCATTTATTTGATGTAGGACGTAGCGTGTAGGACCAGTATAAACAGTACAGTAAACACAGAACAAAGTGCGAATAGCAATTCAATTAGTTGATCGTTCACGTGTTAGGTTGATTTTGGATTTGGCCGGAATTCGGTATATTTCTTCTCAATAACCTGCCTGGTAAGTTGATGTTTGAGAAGATTAGGGTGGTTGGAAACAGGGAGAATATATCTTTAGAAAGATGTTACCCAAATTTTTACTACCATCTGTTGATATGTGTTAGGGCAGCTGGCTACAATAAAAGCTTTAATTATGTATTTTCATCAGTTAAGACAAGTAAAAGGGTTGATGGAACATTGAAACATAAAGTTGTGGATTTTGTACCAAATGGGTTGATACAGCAAATAAGATAAAATATGGAATATAGTTTTATCTTCTGAACATGAATCCGAAGAAAATTTGAGGAGGTCTCTAATAATTTTCGAGATATGTCCTTTTGAATCTTGAAAATAGATCATTTTAAAACACCAATTTTTCAGTAAAAAATTGCACAAAATACCTCCTTCGTTTTGTTGACATTTTTTTCACATACTAAGTAATCAACTCATGTTCACAATTACAAGAACCAAAACCTAACGTTTCACACACAAAAAATCGGCCTTTTTTTTATATATTTTCAGTAATTTTCATTTTTGTGGTAAGTACATTGGTGACTTGGGATATGCGCGGCTAAATACTCGAATTCAAATATGAGCAATAACTTCCCATTCATTAACATATCCAATTGTTTGATTTTTCGCCATTTTTCTATAAAAATATTTATTATAAAAGAGAAATGATGAAATTTAACGAATTTTTCAATTTGGTAAAATTTATTGGTATTTATCACATTTTTAATATTTACTTATTATGCTGTATTTATAAACTCAACTGAACTAAGAAATAAGTTAACAAATAAGAATTAAGAAAGATGAATACAAGCGAACATCATCAGGTATTTTTCATAAACTTTCATCTGTCAATTAAATTAAGAATTAGCAACTACTCGTAGGAAGATGGCCATTTTTCATCTTTTGAACTAATAGTTACAATAAATCTTTTAAACGCATGTGTACACGATACTCATAGGACATTTTAAAAAAAATTTAAAAAATCTTCTGTTCAGTTTTGTCCCTGGCTGCACAATTATACTTATATACATTTCATTGCCATTTTTGACACTTGTATTTTGCTGGTTCTGGTCTGAACGTCAAAACATGTCGCAAGCCCGAACGTGATTCTTAATTTTTTTTGAAGTTTATAAACACCTTTTTAAATATTAATTATTAGTTTTAACAACGGCGCAATTTCTTGATTGATATTATTTAATATTTATAGGTCTTTCAAATTGTCTATAAACTTTACATTTTAAGCAACACTAGCGGAAAAAATACAATGGGGTTAGGTCCGGAGATCTAGCTGGCCATGCCATGCTCCCAATACAATGATTTAAAAAAAATTAATATTGAATAAAATTTTAAAATTACATGAATAAATAAACTTAAAAAAAAAACTTTTTAGAGAAAAGCTTTAATTTCATTGCACTAAAAAAAAGAAAATAAATTAAACCTATCATTTTGTTACATTATAAAATTTTAAATGATATAAATAAAAGCTTGTCGCGAGAAGTATCTTTATTTTTTTTAATGCGTCATGGTTGCACGGTCGCGTTCCTGGTAATTTACCGTTGGAAATTTTTCCGAATTTCTACGCGTTCTCTATCTAGCTTTCGAGAGAGGAAGACGGGTAATTTTTTTTTGAAAACGTATTATTCAATGGTCAGATAATTTTCCTAAATTTTTCGTGACAGGAAAGGGGGGGAATTCCTTTACGTTCTCTATCTAGCTTTTGAGGGGGAACAGGGGGGTGAAATTTTTTTAAACCATAATATTCGACGGTCAGATATTTTTCACTATTTTTATGGATTTTTCCGATTTTAATTTCTCGAGATTTTCAACTTTTTTCGAAAAAAGGGGGGCTAGATTTGCACCCATCCAACACACACACACACAAACAAACTCACAGTGCAAGTTAAAAAAAAGCTTTTAAAAAGGAAGTAATGTATTTGAAAAAAAAAAAAACGATAAAGTTACAAGGTTTTAGGCTAGATATTAGGGTCAATATTAATTTTCTTCATGAATAATACAGAATACATTAAAGTGTTTCCATATTATACGAATCCATGAATGCACTGTATTATAATAAATAAGTAATATTAAATTTAATTATTTGTGATTCAGAATAATGCACATCAAAATATTATTTGTATATCAATCTGTGAGAACATTCAACCAATATTATGACATATTCAAATCTGGAAAATTGTGATACAATATAGGAAAGTATTAATTTGAACTGGATTAAAGCAACTATTGGTGTTGCCAAATTATTTTTATTGAAGTGAACTATTTCTTTGTTGAATCTTTTAAAAAATACATTGAAAACGTATTTACATGTTTCACCATTACATTGGTATTTTAAGGGGAAAGTACCATCTATTTACAAATTTACATATTCTCTCGAACTACCGCTCACCATTTCCTTTGGAAATATTGTATTCCCATAACAGAATATTCACTTTTCTCGTATTTTACTAACAATGTTGATCTCAAATTGTATGTGCTGGATTCTATCATCTTCATATTGCTTTATTTACTTGCACATATATATTTATAGTGGGAAATACTTATGAGAGTTATAGTTGCATTAGGCTGACTATTCAACTCTTCTTAAGATATTCACAACTTGTATTATCGCGAAAACACCAGCTGTCTCTCAATTCTGATTGGTCTGTCAGCATTGGTGTTTTCAACGATGTAACCATAGATGACAAAGCAAAGTTTGACATTTTGACAGATCATAATTGTAGGCGAATACGTCAAAATGAGTCGCATCGTAACTATATATAATAAATTATTGATAGTTATATAATTTTTTTATGATTATAGTTAATTGATTATGGTTATGATAAATTGATTGTTTATGTTCATAATACATACTTTTAATGCTTCGTGAAATAGTCTAATAAAAATCCACTGGTGATTGAATTTATCTTATAAGTCTGTCTTTTATTTCTGAATTCAACTGAATTGGATCGAGAAAACACCACGAGTCCGCACCACGAGTCCGCACCACGAGTCCGCACCACGAGTCCGCACCACGAGTCCGCACCACGAGTCCGCACCACGAGTCCGCACCACGAGTCCTGCGGACTCGTGGTGTTTTCTCGAAGCAATTCAGTTTCGTTCAGAAATGAATCGACAGACTTATCGCAAAAATTCAATCACTTGTGGTATTACTACTGAATATATTTTCATCAAAATATTCATTGATTAATTAATTCATTCATTCAAGTAGCAGCTAACATGTTTACTATATAAATTTGTTTGGTAATAATTCATGAAAAGAAGTTGATGTTGTATTTATATTTTTTTAGTTTCCTCGAAAAAATTTAATCTTCCGCAATGTGTGGAATCTGGGCTATTTTTGGTCTAACATCGAACCTCCATTCTCACTGTGCTTCTACATTTTCCAAGATATCTCATAGAGGACCAGATGCTTGGAGAGTAGAACATGATAAGAAACTAAAGGTGAGACAAGACAAAAAAAATTATTTACATGATCATCAAACAATTCTGCAATCAAAACAAGAAACGGCCTAGTTCTTTCTACTGCCTACCATCAAAAGTAGCAAAAAGGTGAAATTGTGAAAATTAATTTTCATTATTTGTACATCAAATTTCATACTTTTCGTTTCTTTCAATTCACATGTATAAAAGTATTTGGAATTACACATATGCAATTTATGTTTTAGAATAGCTGTATCGGATTTCACAGGCTAACAATTGTAGACAGTATGTATGGAATGCAGCCCATGAAATTGCATGATTATCCTCATTCTATGTTGATTTGTAATGGAGAACTCTACAACTGCAAAAGGGTATGTCAACTTTCGCTTCTTGATATTTATGTCAGATAGATAATTAGATATAAAAGTAATGAGAGTGTGACACAATTTACAATTTCTTGATGAATCCTCGTCATTATTGAAGAAGATTGAGCAACATTTACAGTTTTTGTCACATGAAATTAGTCCCCAGACATTTACAATGATTATTGATTTCGGAAACAACTTTCATTTGTTGTTGTTTATGAGTTGATGCTTGCTCATAATTTATTTATCTTACCGAGTTTTGATTCGAATTTATTTATGGGGAAAAATATGAAATTGTTATGGTCAAGTAATGACTGTGATTTAACACATTTTTAAATGTCATAATGATGAGGGTTATGTTGTAAAATAGCATCAGCTGACACTTCGCCCTTTCATCCATGTCACATCACATAATTATGTAGGAATTTATATTTTTTCAATGCATGAGACGAGTAAAGATGATTTATTATTATTATGTTTATTACCACATTAGTGCTTTTTTAATCTATCACCAGTGCGGTAATGAAATAAGAAATAAAATAAATCGTTCATTGAATTAATACAAAGAAAATTCAAAAATTAAAAATTAAAATGAAAAAAAAATCGCAATGTCCAGTCAAGTAATGACTGTAATTTGACACTTTTTAAATGTCATAATGATGTTTATTACCGCATTACTGATTTTTTAAACCTATTGTTAGTGCGGCAATGAAATAAGAAATAAAATGCAATCCAAATAAGAAAATTCAAAAAGAAAAATTCAAGAAACGCAATTTTCTCTCTAGTGTTATATGAAAATTTATTTATTTAATAATCAGTAACAATGGAATTCAAGTAATAGAAACTACCCAAACACCAAAACTACAGGAGCTAAAAGGTTTTAGCTCCTGAAGATAATAACTTTGATGGCGAAACGCGCGTTGGTAATTAGAGTAATTAGACAAGCACTTTTTTCCCAAGCACTTTTTTCCAAGCACTTTTTCCCAAGTACTTTTTTCCCAAGCACTTTTTTCCCAAGCACTTTTTTCCCAAGCACTTTTCCCAAACATTTTTCCCAAGTAATTGTTTTTCAAGTACTTTTTTTCTTAAGCACTTTTTCCCAAGCACTTTTTTCTCAATTACTTTTTTTCTCAAGCACTTTTTTCCCAAGTACTTTTTTCTCAAGCACTTTTTTCCCAAGCACTTTTTTCCCAAGCACTTCTTTCCAAAGCACTTCTTTCCAAAGCACTTTTTTCTCAAGCACTTCTTTCCCAAGCACTTTTTTCCCAAGCATTTTCCCAAGCCCTTTTTGTCTCAAGCACTTTTTACCCAAGCTCTTCATCAAGCATTTTTTTATCACTTTTGTCCCAATTAATTTATTCCGAAGCACTTTTTTCCCAAGCACTTTTTCTCAATCAATTTTTTCCTAAGCACTTTTTTCCCAAGCACTTTTTCCCAAGCACTTTTTCTCTCTAACTTTTTTCCCAATCAATTTTCCCAAGCACTTATTTCCAAGCACTTTTTTCCCAAGCACTTTTTTCCCAAACACTTTTTTCCCAAACACTTTTTTCCCAAACACCTTTTTCCCAAGCACTTTTTTCCCAAGCATTTTTTCCCAAGCATTTTTTCCCAAGCACTTTTTTCCCAAGCACTTTTCCCTCTTACTTTTCCCCCAATCCTTTTCCCAAGCACTTTTTTCCCAAGCACTTTTCCCCAAGCACTTTTTTCCCAAGCACTTTTTTCCCAAGTACTTTTTCCTCAAGCACTTTTTTCCCAAGCACTTTGTTCCCAAGCACTTTTTTCCCAAACACTTTTTTCCCAAGCAGTTTTTTCCCAAGTATATTTTCTTGAATTGTATTCACACCAAAGGTTCCAACATTTATTGAAATAACAATACAATATGCGAACTGTTATTTTTAACTGTAAATTTATGTGTAAACTTAATCATTATATATAGTGATGTCCTAAAGTAACGGATGAATTCATTATCTACGTAATTATGAATGCAAATGAAAAATCCCGAAACTGGTCAATTTTTATATATGAAACTACACTTTCTCAATTAAATTATTCACCTGTAGCTTCAACCCCCTAGGGGCAATAGCTACCCCTATAACAATTTTAAATGAATAGGGGTAGCATGTGATACTGCGTTTGATAGGGTAAAAAGAAAAATAAATTTTCAATTGTTTAATTTTTAACGACGTCTAGCGAACTGAAATAAATAAATACGTCTTTTTACTTTTTTGATTTTACCTTTTTGAAAAAAAATGTAACTAATAAACTAGTCAATCGTGACAGGTATTTGACTCGAGAGCTTTTTGTTTGTATGAAATAAAATAACTTTTTTCTTCAGCGTGGCCCTCGGCTGACGCCATCGGGCCATTAATCACACATCAGGCCATAAACGCCTACTTTACGCCCTTGATACATAAATAACTATTATGCAACTTGTGGGATACTACATTATTAACGCAATTATATGATTACACGACTCGCGATAGTGTTATAGATCATTAATCGTCAATATACGAGTTGGTTACATTTTTCCGTCGACCTCAACCTGATGAAATGAAGAATTTTTTAATTAGAAAACATTCAACAAAGTAAAAACGGCACAAATTCTGTTGAACAAACATCAATGATCATCATTTGTTTCATATTTGGATACATTTATATTGACGAGCGAAGGTGCCTTGATTTAGATAACATTAGAAAACAATTCGTGAATGTTTGGTTTTTTATCACAATCATGATTTAATAGAAATTGATTGGTAATTGGGTTCATTAACGATCGATTTCAAGAACATTGGACGTACTCGTTTATACGAGGTCAACGAAAATAGCATATTGTGCAACTTGTGCTGAAAATAGGATATTTCATACTAGTGCGACAAGATGTATGGCTCGTGGTTTCTCATCTTGTCACACAAGTATTAAATAACCAGTTTCCGCCCGAGTGGTACACTCTACTTTTTTTACGACTGACCAGAAAAACAAAATACTACGAGATTAACAAGTAAATTGAAATATCCCTACATGCTCATAATTTTCACATAAAAACCTATTTTTAGGATTAATTAGTGTGCGTTAATATTTCATTTCGCAATGTTAATATTTCATTCCACATGAAATGAAATATTTCGCACTTTTGTGAAATATGTAATTTTATGTGCTAGTTTACAGTGCGAAATGACACGTTTTTCAATTAGGTCGTCGGAAAACATTTTTTCTACTACCGCTTACCAAAGTAGCCTTTCAAATCTCAACGCAAAGTTGACGTTTTCCGAGGAATCTCATTTTGTGACAGCTTTTACGCTCTAGAGCGAGAATATTGAAAAAACGCTCGATCTCCGTAGCTTTTGTTGAAAACGAATCTATTCTTGCATGCGTCGCTCGGCAACTCTCTTTGACGAGCGGCAATTAATCACTTTGCTCTCTAAATACACAAATAGCTATTGTTTCTAATTATAGAATTCACTATTTTTCAAATAATTGTTTAAAAACGTCAAAACTTGACGAAGTGTTTTGTTTGTGGGTATTAAAATTAACCATGGAAATTGAAATAATATAAAAAAATTATTGGTGGTATTGGTATATTGGTGGGTATGCATTATCATGTATATTAACAAAATTATACGAGAGAGTTTTCCCTGAATTGAGTGTTCTGATTGGTTAAAACCTCATGAAAAAAATTATCATTGAAATTTTAAAATCACTATTTATTTCGCCCCCACAAGCAATGTGCTACCATTAGATAAATTCCATATTGTGCATATCGACATACGAAAATACAGGGTGTAATCTAACCTCATGCCATCCCGTGAATGACGGTGGTTAAAATTTCAAAAACAAATGGAGAAATTAAATTTGGTTTTTAATATTTGCCGCTTATCTGGGAACCGCTGTCCTCCTAACCTCAGCTGACTAGATCAGAGCCATAAGAAAACACTTGCAAGAGTCTTACACATGTATAATGGGTTGCCAGCCGATGGCAATAGGGTCACTGAATCTAGAAGGCCGTGCCGTCCTTACGGGTATGGCCAATGGGCGTGGTCTAATACTTGAAATAGTTCCAGTATGCAAATAACCCACAAAATCACCAATTAGAGAGCAAGTTTTGTGGGTTATTTGAACACTGGAACTATTTCAAGTATTGGACCACGCCCATTGGCCATACCCGTAAGGACGGCACGACCTTCTAGATTCAGTGACCCTAGATGGCAAAGGTATGCTATGTATGACATCTGGTAGAGAAAGTCAGAACTAGTAGATGAAGTCAGTAACACACACTACAAGTATTAAAAAATCATTTCATACCTACTTTGACATTGGACTGCCACAAACCAACTGAGGAAGCGTTGTTGCCAGTTCTCGCACATGCAATTCGCCTACTGTGTTCTGATCAGCTGAGGTTCTGCGGACAGCAATTCCTAAAATGTCGGCACATTTTAAAAACCAAATTTAATTTTTCCATATTTTGTTTTCGAATTTTCAACCACTGTAATTCATTCATGGGAGTGCAAGTGGTTAGATAACACCCAGTATATCAAATATCTGTGTTTGTAAATTAATGTAATTGATAACAAAGTTTAGTTTTAACCATTTTGGTACATTTTTTCAGCTGGGTAAACAGTTTGGATTCAAATATGAAACTTTATGTGACGTTGAATGTATATTTCATCTCTATCAAAATTTTGGGATCGAAGAATGTATTCGGAACCTGGATGGTGTGTTTGCATTCTGCATGGTAGATATTACCAAAAACAAGATATTCTTAGGAAGAGACCCATATGGGGTAAGGCCGCTTTTCAGAGTACTCAGTGAAAGTGGAATTTTGGGAATATGCTCAGAGGCCAAAGGTAAGATGAAGCAAACTAGTAGTAGTAGTAAAAGTATAGTACCACAAAACGTATATTCTCATTTTGCGCTACAATGCTGCGAAATGGGTGAAAAATGCTTGCAAACATGACTGAAAACGGCCGAGCCCGCGTAAGCGGTCGAGTAGTAGGAGAGACCGAGAGATGAGGGGAAGTGTATTATCACTTAACCCCTTCATTAAAAGAATTCCTCTCATCCCCGGTTTCTCCTACTACTTGACCGCTTACGCGGGCTCGGCCGTTTTCAGTCCTGATTGCAACCATTTTTACCCATTTCGCAGCATTGTAGCGCAAAATGAGAATTTATGTTTTCTGGTACCATATTTTTACTTTCAAAATCTGTTTGAGAAATTGAAATCTGCAAGATAGTGGCATTATACAACCGTCTTTCACGGTAATGCAAGAGGTTATATTACACCCTGTGTATGAGCAAAATCAAGGTAATTACAAATATGTATGAATGTCTTTTCCTTTCTGTATCCGTAATTCTCGAGGGAAAATCTTTAGTAGCTTGCCGAGTTTGTTGCAAAGATTCACTTGTTTGATATTGTTGTTATTATTATTACAGGTATAGTTGAAATTGAGAAGGAACTGAATGGGGAGAGTAAAAAATTGGAACCCTTTCCACCAGGGACTTACGAAGAGTACGACGTATTAGAGACTGGTAAAGTGAAGTTAGTCAAAAGTCACCGGTATCATTCACCAGGTGACAGACCTTTGTTTAGACCTTTCATACGTTATGAAGGTAAAGTAATGCAACCCAAATTTTGTTGTCAATGGTTTCTGATGAATGCATATTTTTTGGTTTAGATCTGGATCTCAATGATACTAAACAAAATATTCGAAGGTTGTTGAAGTCTGCAGTGAAAAAAAGATTGATGGCTGATCGGAAAATTGGTTGTTTCATATCCGGTGGTCTAGATTCCTCTCTCATAGCCTCTCTACTGGTGGAAGAGGCTAGAGAAGCTAATTTATCATATAAAATTAAGGTAAGAAATATCTCTTTCAGATTTGACTTTATAGAATTAATTCAAAAATCTATATACCTTTTGTAAATTTTCGCAACTTTTTGAAATTCAGTACTTTTGAAGAATTCGTCTTTTTGAAAAGATTCATGGAAGTGTTATTTTGAGAACTAGTTTCGGCAGAAGTCAGGATGGTTTTATAAAGCGTTCAATAGTGTATTATGTAACAAGTGTTCTAAACTTCCTTTCAGTAACGACTTAAAAACGAGGGTCTAGGGCAGTTTATAAATGCATTGCATACCACACTTTTTCTACGAACTCATATTAAAACAACAAAATTTATTTTTTCAAGTTGACAGTTTCTACTGTCAGACCAATAAGTAGTCTATCAGGAAGGTTTTTAATCGCTATAGTGATGTATTTGACGTGTGGAATTGCCATCACAGTACCATAATATAGATATAAAAATGGATTAAACACAGATTATTAAAAATTTATTACAAATACAAGATCGGAAATGTATTTGAACAAGTATCTCGAAAAAAGACAACCAATTATTTTCTTTTGTCAATATAGTCAAGTTTACAAATTTGCAATAGAAAATGGTCCCAAATCGGCTTGGTCTGGTCTGTCACGGGATCACAAAATGACATCAAGTGTGCTTGATTACATATTTTGCAATTGTGTTACATCATATTTTAGTCTATAATTTTTGTTCTTGCTTTTACCCTCAAAACCACATGTATTCAAAATTATATGAAATCACACAAAGCACTAAAGCTGTTTATGCACTTCCTCACAACTGTTACTATTGTAAAAACTAATTCTATTGTAATTTCTATCTGTAATTCTGTAATAATTTATATTGAAGAATAAACATTATTATATATTATCTAGTAAGGTACACCTCTTACACCTAGCATATAATATGTTTAAAAATAAATGCATCCTGGAAAAGGCTCACTGCAAAAAATCTGTGATTTCCCTCTGACCGTGAACTCTATTTTCGTGTGTGAATGTATCTAGAACATTTAAGTCTGGAGACCTTGCTGGCCAGCTCACCGACCCATTATTCTCTGCCCCATATATCTTTTTTCTTTACATATGAAATACAATTTTCGTCAAAAATTCAGTGTCAGATTGAAAGTTAATTAGAAACATCAAGGTCAAAGCCTATTATGATTTTTTTTTCAATCAAGCGTTATTTCAAAAGAAAAAAAATGGTAATGATGAAGTTGATGATGGTATATGAAAAACGAATCGTCGGATAGTAAATCTGAAAACACCAGTAACAGGTAAAAAGAGGTAATGTGAAAGTGTGATTCATTTAAAAATCTTTCGAAAAATAAATCCACAAAAAATTTCAAACCATTTTCCAAAAGTTCAGCGTTATTCGGATATCTCCGGACATACTCGGAATTTCGAAACTTTCTCAACGGCATATTGTTAGTTAGGTAAATGCCCCAATTTAACCATCTTCATCTCTTGTAGTCTTTGAGATCCCAGTGGTGAGGATCGAATTTGAGACACCTGGTATAGTGCAAGAAATTAATATAATTTCATGTATATTTAATTAACATATCAATATAACCGTAGGGGTCTCCCAATATCCGGGGCCCAAAGTAGTGAAAATTCCAAATTTAGAAGAGGAGAGTTACATAAATCTACTTGGTCATTGATGGTTTCAAAATTTGGATTTTCAATCAGGTAGTTCATTCCAAATCTTCCAACAAGTTCATCTCTCTTCCTCAATTACACATATCGAGAGTTTTTATGTTATCTTCATTTATTCACGTGCCTTTAAATAATATTAACTAATACTAATATTGACAAAATGCCGATCCCGACGTCTAATGACTGCATGGAATGCGCACCGACCACCCGGAGCGGTGCTGAAAAGTAAATACTCCACTAAAATTATCAATAAGTCGCCCAGAAGCGCCACGGCTCATAATAATAGCCCTCTTTTACCTGCACAGGCTATGCCTTTGAATATAATCTACGAGTGTTTATGAGGGAGTATTATTACATGGCTCCCAGTTGGTTCCTTTTCAAGGATTTAGTCCCTTTTTTAGAACTCGGTCTTTTTTATTCCCTTTTTTGTAAAATATCCCTTTTTTCATGCTTCAATTGATGAGGTTTAGGTTTGGTTGAATAAGATGTGCTACGTCATAATTCGCGCAACCATATCAAAGTTATCAGGAAAAGGTTTTCAAACTATCCGCATCATAAGCGGCAAGGGTGTGCCTATGAATAAGTACTAGGTGCAGTTTTTTTAAATGAAATCGGATGCTGGTGGTCTTAAGTACCCTAATGTTGCCGACCTGGTGAAGGCAGCTCTCGCGCTTTCCCATGGAAAAACAGAAAAGAGAAGGGAGAGGCTAAGAGGAGAGAATAATGAATTTGCCAAAAAAAAAACTTCGGCAAATGAAGACAAAGAAGCGGATAATAAAAGAAGACGAGGCCAAGCTACTGATCTTGAGAAAAGAAGAAAATGAAAGCAAAATGTTTAAATAGGTAAAGAAGGCTCTTTGTCCAAAGTTGATGTTTGAGGGGATAATTGCCAAACGCATCAGAAGCGAATAAAAGGTGTTTCAAATTAAGTCGGTTTCACTTCAGTCAACTGTACCGTTGCAATGCTATGCCTATACCTTATAAAAGTCATGCTTGGGTTCAAGATATTTTTGCAAAGGTTTGAATGATGTTCTGTAGTTTTTTTAAAGAGACTTTTTTTCAATATGCCTTTCGAATTTACATTTTCATTTCATTCAATTTCTGGTCAGTATTGTTGGAATAATGGAGATTTAATGTGATTCTTGTTAATTTTTTGTCAAATTTAAACCGTTAATCCTGACAATAAGTGTATAGGTTGACCATTTTGTTTGTTAGTTCGTTACCTTTCTCCCTTTTTTTTTGAGATAGTAAGTCGCTGGGAGCCCTGTTATTATCATTATCATTACTGGAAATAATCTCCGAAATAAACTCTCGTATATAACACGGGTATAATGTATGAGTACTGGAACTGTTCGGAAATGTGCATAATGAAAAGTATTGAAGGCAATAATTATTTGACTACTCGCAGACTGGTGCCTTTCCTGAAAAAAAAGTAACAGGCAAGGACCAGGTGGAAAATGTTCTTGGGGTTCCAACTTTAGGGGAAATAAATAATTAAACACGAAAACACTCAACATGGTGAAATGGGGATGCAGTTTAGGGGTTGAAAACGGTTGTTTGCAATTTGCGGCGAAAGTCGTAGATGATAAAATAATCAAAAACTTTTGTGCCGAACACTTTTCGACATAACCTCAAAGTAAATGTCAAAATGGTGAAAAACCAATTTTCAGTATTTTTTTTTCGCTTATAAAGGATTTAATTTAGATGAAAATGTGTAAAAATATGTCTTTTTTGATGTTGAATAAGCAAGATTTTTTCGCAATTCAGAAGACGACTAGTTTTCGAGTAAAGTACTTTTTTCGAAAAAATTATCCTTATCTTCCACGAACAATTGTTCTGGTGTTTTTTGTAGTTCGAAGGTCTATAAGTGATCATTTTAATTGTTGAAATGTATTTTTTCAAATGGTCTATGTAACTTGATGGTTTATTTATCGTTAAATCGCTTAAAATTTAGAAAAACCGACAAGTCTCAATGATCTTCAATAGTTGTAGAAAAGAATAAAAATGATATTATAAAATTAATTTCGTAGTGTAACTATGTATTCCAATGTTTTGTTACGAATAATTTAATATAAACTACTTATTGTTATAAAAATAATGAATAAAGTCGAAAATAATTAAAAATATTGAGATAATCATGATTCAGAGAAACATTTTTCTCAATTTTAAGCGGTTTAACGATAAATAAACCAGCTAGTTACATAGACCATTTCAAAGTAGACATTTCAACAATTAAAATGGTCACTTATATACTTCCGAAATACAAAAAAAGATGAAGACAATTGTTCCTGGAAAATAAGGGTATTTTTTTCGAAAAATGTAAACAACTCGAAAACTAGAAGTTTGCAAAAAATCAATCTCATTCGACACAAAAAAGACATATATCTAAAAATTTTTATCTGAACTAACATTTATACGCGAGAAAAAAAAATCCTGAAAAATCGTTTTTTTGCCATTTTGACAGTTAATTTGAGGTTATGTCAAAAAGTGTTAGATAAAGAAGTTTTCGATTTTTTTATTATCTACAACTTTTTCATCAAACATATTTCGCTAGGAGGTTACATTCGCCGCAAATCGCAAAAAAACGTTTTCAACCCCTAAACTGCATCCCCATTTCACCATTTTGAGTGTTTTCGTGTTTAAATATTTTTTTCCTTAAAGTTGGAACCTCAGCATCATTCTCCACCTGGTCCTTGCCTGTTACTTAAAAATGTACCGTACTCGAAAACTAGTCGTCTTCTGAATTTCAACACCAAAAAGACATATTTCTTCAAATGTTCATCTAAATTTAATCATTTATAAGCGAGAAAAAATTAAATACTGAAAAATCTGTTTTTCGCCATTTTGACATTTAATTTGAGGTTATGTCGAAAAGTGTCGAATAAAAAAGTTTTTGATTTTTTTTATTATCTACAACTTTTTTTTCTATTGAACATTTTCCGCTAAGAGGTCTCGTTTCACCGCAAAACTCAAAAAACCTTTTTCAACCCCTAAATTGCATCATTTTGTGTGTTTTCGTGTTTAATTTTTGTTTTTCCTCAAAGTCTTTTACTTTTTTTCTTATTTTAACTCATATACCTATTTGAATTTTTTTAACAGTGCCTATTCTCTGTTATGTTCATTTGTGAATGTACTTTGCAACGGTTTATTTCTAATGAAATGGGTTTTAAAATAAGTATTATATTTGCCCTTGCAATATTTCTTGACTAGTCTGATTTTAATTACAACTGCCACATTATGAAAGTATATGTATGTTCTGTCACACTGTCATAATTTTTTTCAGTCTTTTGCTATTGGAATGGGTGACAGCCCGGATATCCGTGCTGCCCGTGTTGTCGCTAAACATATAGGAACGGATCACCACGAAATAATCTTCACGGAGGAAGATGTTGCCAGAGTTCTCGACGATGTCGTATACACGTTAGAAACACCGGATATAACTACAATAAGAGCATCCATTCCAATGTACCTCATTTCGAAATATGTTTTGGACAACACCGACACCACAGTTTTGTTCAGTGGCGAAGGGGCTGATGAAGTCGGCCAGGGGTACATATACTTTAGAGATGCTCCTGATGCTGCAGCAGCGCATGATGAGAGTTTGAGGTTGTTGAGGGAAATCTACATGTTTGATGGTCTGAGAGCGGATAGGACTACTGCATCACAAAGGTGTGAATTTTACTTTTTGATACCTAATAACTTCATACTGATAGGGACAGGTTTCACTTTCTTAGAACAGTCATGCTGAATATACAGTCCAAAAAATATACAGCTAACCTATCCTTCAGAAAAACTGTTTACATACTATCACTAGGATTTAAAATGAAAACAACCCAGCGAACCATAGTGTGACATCAAGAATTATGTGATGTAATAATGTTGCACCATCAGACTTCACCTATATTCGACTATGATATTACAGTCATAATAACACATCAGAAATAGAAAAAATATATGATGTGGCAGCAACATTAATCAGATAACACCTAATTGACGTCAACAAATCTATCATGCAAGTGTGAGTCGTGTTGTCACATTGAAACATCTGTGAGACAAATATTATAGGATATCCTCTTCATTGTCACACAATAACTATGTACTGTAATAGTAATATAGAATACGCCATATACAAGTATTAGATTGGATTGATGATTATTAGTCTGTTAATTTCATTGAAATCTATCACAATCTTTTGAATGGTAGGAAAATTGTCATGTGTCAGAAGTAGGTACTCCACTCCGCATCAGTGGCGGCGATAAGGATTCGCCCCCCCCCCCCCCCCCGCCAAATTTTGTTTATATATTCATACTTGTGGCAATAAAATCTGGAAATACCAGACATAATGGGACATGATTCCATATAATAATACACAATAAGTTTTCAGAATTCTGTGAACAGGTGAACTTTGATTAAACTTACAGGTATCTCTTTTCTTGTTACCACTATGTTTTATGTATTCCTCCATTTGGAGCAGTTGGAAAATTTGAAGTTTTAGCAAAGAGGTCGAAGGGGCCCCTTCTGGAGCTGCCCCCCGCACGGCGGGCTCTGCGGTCTCCTTATGGTCGCCACTGCTCCGCATTGGCTTGAATCTACAATAATGTACTATTTTTTGGTCTTCTGCGGCCCGGTCGTGTGTACACAAGCGGCAACCCTCAAAAAAAGGAGGGTCTTGTGACGATTGTTTGTTCACGGGACTGAATTGGGAAAAAAGTTGTGAAATCAGATACTTCAGATCTGAAAAAAAATTATATTTTGAATGAAAATCTCTAAAAAATCGTAAAGATAGCCGAAAAGGATATAAAACTTATTGAAACCGACATAAGTTATACCTCATTGAATTCATAATTTATTTATTTATTAGTCCAGTACACTACAGAATTGTAATAAAATCCCAAATGGTACATGAAGTAAGTTTCAGATAAAGAAACCAGTCAAACACAAACTAGAGTTAAGTTATAAACCTAAAAATTAAAAAGTTGGAAATGGACAAATGTATTTACCTAGAGATAAATAAACCCATTCATTTCCCTTAGTCAAGTACTTACAATACAGATTTTTTATAAAATACCAAAAGGAAGTTTCAATAAAAGAATACATAAAACGTACATAAAAAAAACATTCAAACACTTGAATTTTGTTATATACCTAAAGATATCATTATTAATGCACTAAGAGGTAAGTAATATACTTAAAAATAAGTATCTACACAATGACTTATCAGAAGTCTATCGAACAATGGCATGATTAAGTTGTCTAACTGCCATTTTTTAAAATTTATATTGTGAAAGATGAAACAGATCAAGTTCTGAAAAATGCATATTGAAATTTTTTTGAAGTCTTCAACTAATTGCCATCGCACCATAGTTTGTTCTGTGGAACCGTATGCCAAATCAAAAAATACGATTACTTCTCAAGCTTCTGGAGTTAACAGAAAGGCAGAGCTCTCCTAGAAGAGCAGAAGAATTAAAGAAATAATATATTATTTTGTGGAGAAATAGAACCATTGCAAGTTTACGTCTATCCTCAAGTGACATTAAATCAAAAACAGAAAGCCTCATTTTCGGGTTGTATCCAAAATATGGTAGGCCAAGTTTCCATATTAGGTATTTGGTGAAACGATTCTGAACTTTTTCCAGTCTCTTTTTATGGCAAGCATAAAGAGGACATCAAATGACATTATTATACTCCACATCACTAATCACTCCGAATTAGTGAAACGTATAACGTCTTTATCGCATCGCAGTCTGTTATATGGCTTTGTTACAAATATTATTGACATGATCATTAAAGTTGAGATCTTTATCGAAGATAATCCCTAAATTGCTTAAACTATTGACAGATTGAAGAATAACAGGCTGCCGCATTTTATAAAATCTCAATACATAGCATTTTTTTACGTTAACTTTTAATAAATTAGTAGGTACAAAAGTTATCCAGGTCACTCTGAATGCGTTCAATATCATAGGTAGATTGTACTGTTTTAAAAAATTTAATTTACGCGCTGCGTATGCTGTCATTATTTATTTAAATTGGCAGTAAACTTTCCTGTATTCCTGTATCTCCGAAGTGGAGCATTTCTGGACACAACTTTATATTATCTCAGGAATACGTCATTTCAATATTTCAACGTACTTGTGTTACACCCTGTATATCATATAACAAATATCATAAATAAATAAGTTACTCAACAGTTTATATTTTAATATTTTTCTGTTTTCTTTTTTCAAAATGTTCCCAATTTTTATTCCCATGTATATTTTGGCAAATATCCTTTATTATTATTGTTTTTATTATTATTGGTTGAAAATCAAAATATCTTGAGATAAGCAATATGTAAGTGACTGGCATTATCAATTTTGTTGCTGTCATTGTCGGTATTCAAAAGTAGATTTCGAACTGTGATAGTTTCCAATCTATAGTAACATTAGTGAACAAGTTGGTAAAGTCCAAGGAAACTCAGAATTTGTTTCGGTGGGTTGAGAGATGAGATTTTTTCACCAAATCGAAAAGAATTGTGCAGTTGAGCCATTCTTTCAATAAATTGTTCATGAACTTGTATAAAGGAGTGTTATAGAAACTAAATACAGGTCTCATTAGTATGTTGAATTTTTGGCAGTCCCTAAAGTCTGAAGATGGAAGAATTGTGGAGTATCATGGATTTAAAAAGAAAATTCAATTCAATAAAAATAGTGGACTATTTATCTAGCCGAGTTAAATCTCCCATTTGTTCATTGAATGTACTTATTTTGAGAGATATGAAGTCGTTAGACGATAGAAAATCATCAAATTTGGTGATGTAATCAGTTTCATACATGATGATTTAGCAATTTCCTTGGTCAGCATAGGTCAGAATCAATTTGTTAGTTTTTATCTTTGTTGATGAACTTTTAATTAAATGAAATCTTTTTTGTGATTTCTCGTTGAAAATCATGAATGATATTGGAATATTTCCCTTGAAATCTAAGCAGAATTGTGAGTTGTTTGTTTTTTATCGATCAACAGTTGAGATTTTAACTATTTATAACAGCTTCAAGCTCAACACCGGATTCTAGCTAGTAATTTGGAATTAATTTTGTATTCGACAGCAAAATAAATTAAAATGTTAACTCTATCAGAAAAGGGGAAGTTGTACTGGTTTATAATGTAATAATTGAATTTGAAATAATAAAATCTGTCACACAGTTGGGGTTCAGAATTTGAGTGATAATTATTCTTCATAATTACTTATGTTAGCTAGTTTGTATTTCAGTTTGTTGAATTTCACACTTTTATTTAATGTGATATCATCTTGAAGTGTGTTCATCATTACTTGGAATGTTTCAAAAGGAATTATTATTATTAGTATTTCTTCATCTTCATCTACTACACCTAAAAACTGATCATTCATAATTTTGTTGATCATTAAACATTAACATAATCGATTCAATTTCTTTTAATTCAAGCCTGGAACTGAGAGTGCCTTTCTTGGATATTCAATTCACCAATTATTATCTGACTCAGGAACAAGAACTGAAACGACCAAAGGATTCTGTGGAAAAATATCTTCTGAGATCTGCGTTTGATGGAACTAATGTTCTGCCTGATGAAATTCTCTGGAGACCAAAAGAAGCCTTCAGGTAAAAATAATATATTATCCGTTTTTTTCAGAACCCCACCAAAAACCTGATGACAGAACTCTGATAGCCTGATTCTTACTCATAATATACAGATACCCCCCTGCACAACTTGAAGGAGGCAGGGAAAAAATGAAATAGTTAAAAAATGTCTGACCTTGTAAACAAAAAGAAACGAGGAAAAAATTTGAAATTTGTCTCTTATGACGGATATCACTGAGATTCCAGCAGAATAACTCTGAAAAACATCTAGTAATTGAGAAAACAACTCAAAACCTGGTAGAAGACAAAACATTTGAGTTATTTGTATGCTACTGCAAGAAAAAAAAAATTATATATTATATATTTATCGCTCACCGTCTGTCGACTAGAAATATTCATTAATGATCTCAACTCTTTGTTATCGGAACTGTCAGTTAACTCATCTATTATACTGGCTGGGGATTTTAACATAAATCATAATAATGATGAATCAGCTGAGATTGACTCGCTCAAGAACCTACTCTCTCAACTTGTGACTCGAGTATGCACGTCACTCGTATCTCCCAATATTCTAACAGTTGTATTGGTTATATATGTACAACCTTGATGAACAGAAAGTGTTTGTTATGTTCAGTAATCCCATCAGGTTTATCTGATCATGAAGCAGTTAATTGCACTGTACATGTAGAACCAACAAGTAAACAAAGTAAATGTAAGTTTGGGAGACATCAGAGCAAATTATGATAGATTCTACCACTACTGTCTAAAGATTAACAGGGAAGGAATCCTATTCCGAAATGAACCGTTCCTTATATTTCATAATGAGTTACTGAATGTATTCGAGAAATCTTTCCCTATTCAGAAAAATAAAAAAATAATCGAAAAAAGCCATGGATTACAAAAGGTTCGAAATCTTCGTCGATAAACTTACTTTCACTCCATATCATACGAAAATTTACTGATAATCAAAGCTTCCATAACTAGTTCGATAGTTATCGCGGAATTTATAGATCGACAATCAAGAGATCATAAAAAAGTCACTATGACAATAAAATTGATAAATCAAATAATAAGATGGAAGAACCTTGGTTTATCATTAGTGATATTTCCGGAGAATCAAAGAAAAAATCTATCGACTTATCACTTGGCTCCAATAAAATTAATGAATACTACTGCAGTGTTGCACAAAACCTAAGTAACAAGATAGTGATTCCGATGATCCCCTCACAAATCTCGCAGTCGTGAGAATTGAGGGAAACCTGATTTTATATGATACTAATATTTCCGAATTATTTGAAACACTGCGGAAAATAAAGAATAAAAATGCATCCGGTATGACAGTATGATGGTATATCAATAAGAATTATGGAAAACCTTTCAACTGATGCAATTGAATCATTAGTAACCCATTAACAACACCTCCACGAAGAACAATTTCATTGTTTCCCTGAAAATCTCTGTTTTCATTCCCATACCAAAAGGGGAAAATGCAGACGATCCCTCAAATATTCGTCTAATCTCCCATATTCCAAAAATGGCGAAAGTCATAGAGAAACTGGTGAAATTACGATAAAATGATTTCCTGGAACGCCAAGAAACATACAATGTTTATACAGAGACGACGAATATAAAATATATACATATGAAAAAAAATATCAACAATATTAGGTATAGTTGATAGGTAAAAATTAAATATAAGTATAATAGTTGAATCAGTATTGAGCAGATATTGGTCGGAGACATTGTGCTGCTTCATATTCAGTAGAAATGATACATTTTTTAATTCCTTTTTGGATTTTGTGAGGTAATTAATAGACCTTATTCGTTTTGGCATGCTATTATTCAATACAAAACTGATACGCATGATTCAATGTACTCCATGTATACCATTTACCGTAAGTTGAATTCGGGTAATGTTACTACAGCGGTCTTTTGTGATCTGTCAAATGCGTTTGACTGTGCCAACCATAAGATTTTGCTAGGAAAACTCTACCTTTATGGCTTCAGATGAATCACGGACAGATGGTTTGAATCATACCTTTCAGGAAGAAATCAGATGGTGAGAACAACAGAACTCTCGAGTAGGAAGGAAATGATGTCCCATATTATTTTTAGTGTGTCAATGACCTTACATTACATTCCACCATAACTGTTGATATGAAAAAAATTAAGGAATGGTGCAACGAAAATTTATTAACCTTCAACAAACAAATAAAAAATCATTCATAAGCAGACTTCATGATCTTCTCTGTAATGATGACACAATCATTGAAAACAAGGCTCAAACAAAATTTCTTGGTATCTACATAGACAATAAACTCAAATTTGACACGCACATCAAACAACTGAAAAGTAAAATTTACTCCCCACTAGTTTGTATGCAAAAAACATACAATACACTCTGTCAGGATCCTAATTTATCTCTTGACATTTTCTCGATGTCGTCTTGTTTCAAAATTTTGTTGAAAAAAATGTTTTTCAACTCAGGATCAATAGGTCAAATTGTTTTTTTGTCACCCTGTACTTGCTCTATTTTTAAATTAGATTAAGAGTATAAAAACATGTCATTCCATATTATTGAATCACAACTTTGTTTACTGCTAGATAGTTTTTACACTGATATTAATTATTTTGGAATTAACTCAACGCAAAGTTGACGTTTTCCCAGAAATGTCATTTTGTGACAGCTTTGTCGCTCTAGAGCGAAAATATTGAAAAAACGCTGGATCTCCCTAACTTTTGTTGAAAAGGAACCCATCTTGCATGATGGAATATTAGTTATTTATGTATCAAGGGCGTAAAGTAGGCGTTTATGGCCTGCGGCGTGGATGATGGCCCGATGGCGTTAGCCGAGGGCCATCACACGCCGAAGGCCTTAAACGCATTTTACGCACGTGATACATACAAAATTTTATGCACTAGCAGTTTTATAGCGCGAATCACAAATACTGACTTGAATTGCAATGGTCTACACATTTCATACGTTATGCATACAATAATTAAGGGTAACATAATATGAGGAATGTGAAACTATAGTAGCTGAGTGCTATATTGGAGAATCTATTTCAAATAAATAGATCATCACCGAAAAAATTGCCAACGATTATGAACAAATGTTAGAAAGAGTATTGCTCTATTGAACTGAAATGATTCTAATTCGTGTTAGGAATTGCATGAAATGATGTGTGAGTATAGACAATTTGAGAATTTTGTCTACTTTACGGCCCGCCGGGCCATAATGCGCCCACGGGCGGTAAAGTGCCACTTTACGCCCGGCGAACCGGGCGGTAAAGTGTACTTTACCGCCCGCTAGTGAATAAAGAAAATAAATTCAAAGCATTCTAAGGTACTGTGGTGGTGAAGAGGTTAACGATGCTGCATACTAAACTGAAGGCCTGGGTTCTGTCTCAGTGTTCGGTAATTTTTTTTTAATGCAAATTATTTCCCTTTTCTCGTTTTGCTAGAGATGTAAATTATTTCAAATTTGGATAGCTTGTACATTTGAGACTCACTCACTCACTCACTCAATATGTTAATTTTCTCCTAGGTAATATTATGTGTCTATTGTTGAATGAAGTGTCGATCGTTTTTATGTCTAAGAGCTGAATTTGTAGAAAAAATCATGTGTGTATTTCGAGCATAAAGTGTCATTGCCGCTCTCCAAAGATTAAATCTCTTTGTCGAGCGGCAATCAATCACTTTGCGCTCTAAATACACAAATAGCTATTCATAGCGGATGCTAGTTTTGGAACTATGTTCTGTTAGCAAAAATGCAAATAAAAGCATTTGCAAATGAAAGCATTTACCTTGGGTTTTTTTTTTTTGAAAAACCACTTTGAATAAAAAATGAAAAAACTGCGACTTTATTCTTCGCACTGTGAGTCGTGGTAATTTTTTCAGAAATTAGTGTTCTCTATTAAATTTTGAAAGTTATTGCATAGGTCTAACAGAATTATTGATTCGGATTTTCTGTTTTCAGTGATGGTGTAGCATCTGAGAAGAAATCGCTGTTTGTTATTCTTCAAGAAATTGTCGACAAAAGAATGCCTGAACCTTTTGACCAAGTAGCTGCAGCCAAAAAGTATCCTCATTGTACACCCATCTCCAAAGAAGCTCTCTACTACAGGGAGGTGTTTGAGAAAAGTTTTCCCAATCTGGCTCCCAACTTTTTACCACATTACTGGATGCCTCGTTGGGTTAAGGGCGTTACAGACCCTTCAGCTAGGTTTATTAAGCATTATGCTACGGAACATAAGGAACCTAAAATTTGAGAAAAAGCTTAGGTTTCTATTGAAATGTTGGAATCAACGAAAAAATTATGACTATCAATTTAATTTATTTTAATTTCATTATTTGCCTTTTTTCTTTGAAATTCTGTGATTTTTCTCTTGGATATAATCTCATTACCTTTTGAAGGTCTTTCTGAAATATATTTGAAGAAATTTGCCTAATATGCTACAGTATGTTGCATGAAGAAGTATGATGTTTCCTATTGATTTATGTTTGGAATTTTATGAAGTCTCGAAAATTAGTATCTAGTTCGGATTATTTATTAAAGTTATTAAAATTTTTGTATGTGGTTATAATGTCTATTTTTTATACATGTTGCTTATAAATAAAATTGATATTTTTAAAAGATAGCTTCATTCGACATTCCCACATGAAGATAAGACTACTGTGAATGGTTAGCAGTGTTTGCAAAAGTCTCCCCCGGCTCTTGTAACGGTTGAACCAGACAAGGAGATTTGAAACAAAATGGGGGTGAAATGAGATTAAATCCGTTTATCTAACTATAACTTGATTTTTCTAAATCTACAGCTGGACCCCTGTAGAAAATGATGTGCAACGCTACTACCTTCCAATCAAGATTTTAAAGATGTACCAGCCATGGGGCCACACTTGGATTTTGAAAAATCAATATATAGTTTAAAAATACTTTAATTCTGTATTCTTATTTTACCCCCCTTTTGTTTAAAGTCTATATCTTGTCTAGTTCAACTGTCATGAGGTGGGAGCCTCGGCAAGCAGGGTAAACATTTTCTGAAAGAAAACAATTGAAACCTGGTACACCAATCCAGATTTATGAATGTGATCAATTGAGGTTATAATTTTCGTAAACCAGTGGTGTAGTTACGGTGGTATGTGGCAATACTTTCTTCATATTTTCTTTAGACAATTGCATGGACAAATGAGTGTTTGACATTAGTTAGGTCCATCGATACTCATCCTAAAAGTCATAACATTTCATATGCCTAAATGGAGGTTTCTGAGATATTTGCGAAAAACTGAAGATATGTCCTGAGTACAGACATAATTTCATGTCTGCAGCAATAATCGCATAATGCAAATTTACCACAACATTTAGGAATAATGGACCGTTCCAAGAGATATGAGGTAACACTGAAATTAGAAAGTAAATACGATAATATCACTCGGGATTTTTTATTTATTTTTTCTGACCGCTAGTTTGTCTATAATTAGAAGAAAAGTGGTTTCGTGACGTCACGTTCATCAAAACTAAACTTGGCAACGCTGTTAAAGTTGTGCACCAAATTCTCATTCAAATATAATGTGTCGTACGACAGTTGTCATTTGATACCAGATGGGTTCTTTCGTCTGTTTCACGGTGCGATCAATAAGAATAGTCTCTGTCTAACTCATTTGCCTACCCATTTGATACAAGTGAAGCAGTTCCATCAGATCTAAACTTCAACGAACACTACCTTGATATATTTTTTGAGGTTAATAGGTTTTCTAAGTTTTGAGAGCTTTTGTTGTTTGTGTTCTAAAATTTGTTATTAATCCTGTATCCCTGCAATAACTGAACATGTCGAAAGGATGCTTTGTACCTCGGTAAATTATCCGAACTTCCCTTCACGAAGCCTTTTTCCATATTTTTAATACACAATTACACAAATAAATTCACACCAAATCGTTTATGATAACACGTCACTACATTATTATCGAATTTATCAGTTGAATGTTGATTGTTGAATGTAAATAAAATAAATATTAACCTCACATCTCCATATAACTTTTGACAGTTGAGAACTGTCATTACCATTTGCTGTGTTGTCAATGCTCGTTCTTCATCAAAAGGATAGTCTGTTCAGAAAATTTTAAAGTTACAAATACAATAAAAAATAGCTAATATGTGGATTTTTATCTATGAGTTTATCAAGTGACAATGTATTGATTATTTCTCAACGGTTTATATCATGCTAGAAGTTATATTTTTAAGGAGAACGGTATTGCCTGTTTCGGAACGTGGATTATGGTGGAAGATATTTCCGATGAACGTGATGTCAGCGGCACACTTTCAAATGTGATATTTTTTTAAAATGAAAGAAAAATAATGGAACTTTTTGTTGAATGGACTTTTCAGACTAACAACTATCGATTTAAACGAGTTTTGTAATTTATTTTCCGTAAATGTAAAGGTCCATTTGTCAACCTCCTGAACATTCTCCAATGTTGGTAGTATTCGAAACATAGTACAGGTAAGTCAGAATGAGACCGACAAACTCCGTTTTTGTCATTCTTCATATTATTTGATTGAATCGATGTCGTAAATTCACTAATATAATATGACCATACTTTCTTGAATAATGATTGTTTCGAAATATCAACTGATGAAAAAAAAACAGCCTCAAATTCGAAATAATATTTGCGAAAAAATTAAAATGAGTACTTTTAATTTTTTGAATTTTATGTTGGAGTATTCTGCCTGAATTATCTAGGCAAATTTTGTCCAATCAACACGTTTTGGATGTATCTACTTAAATGATAAGACACGGTTTATTGGGTAGGTACATAGATTGACGTTACATAAATTGAACTACAATCGTTTAAGAGAATAAACCTGTTAGTGAGACCCGACATTACGTTTAAACCCTGTCCCTGGTACTCATGAACAGCTGCCAATAATAATAATTTTTATTGATCACCTTGGTGTCTGGATGAGTCAAAAGTATAAAGTAACTATTAATAAAATGTATAAAAAGTACAAAGATATGAAAACTATTACATACTACAACACAAATATACAGACATAAATATAGAAAAATCGGAAAATTCTTGAGGGTGCAGTCAAATCACTGGGCTGGGCTGTTATATTGTCAAGCTTTCAAAAAAAATGTATTCCTTCATCGGGATAGATAAACTTGAGGTTAAAAGTAAAAGTCAACGTGCACAAAATGCAACATTAAAATCATTCTTCACTTAGACATGGACACATCCAAATATACACATAAAAATAAATTAAATTAGGAATTACAACTGAATTGACACAACAAAATATTGATACTCAAAAAATGTTAAAATCAATCACGTCATATGTATTATTTTAATTTTCAATTGTTTTTTAAATGTTTGCAGAATAGCTTCTGTCAAAGGCAACGGACGTTTATTATACAATTTTATGCCTAGTTGGTTACGATTTGTACTGGTCAATCTATGTTTGGGAATAAGGAGATTTTTTTTGTTTCGAGTACCATAGTTATGATTAGAGCCCACTTCTTGGAGCTGTGTGATATTTTTCCTCACATACAGTGTGTACATAAAGTAAGGAATAAATTCATTATTTCTGAATGTAAAGATATTTCGGAAAAATCCTCGGACAGGTCGATTTTCTTTTCCGATGGGCCAATTTTTGAACCCCACCCAAAATATATAGGGTTATCCGCAATTGAGTAAAAATGACTTTGGTGATATTTTTAAATTGGACACCCAGTATATTTTTCCATATTTGGTTAGGGATCGTCATTACGAATCCAGTGATGGTTGGAAGTTTGATGGGATTATGTCAAACGGCTGCGGAGATATGGCCAAAAAACTTCCTCGTATGTCTAATGAGTATGACTGCGAGACTCCACACGATTCGAAAGGTTAAAAGTCTCTGTTGCACTCATTGGGTATATGGAGAAGTTTTTTGGCCATATCTCCGCAGCCGTTTGACATAATCCCATCAAACTTGGTATTACTGGATTCGTAACGACGATCTCTAACCAAATATGGAAAAATATACTGGGTGTCCAATTTAAAAATATCACCAAAGTCATTTTTACTCAATTGCGGATAACCCTATATATTTTGGGTGGGGTTCAAAAATTGGCCCATCGGAAAAGAAAATCGACCTGTCCGAGGATTTTTCCGTTTTATTTTTCTTAAGACTTATTGGCACGAAACCAATCTGAAGTCGTTTCAAAAATTTTCTCAACAGTTTCATCTGTTTCGTTTCTATCTATTCTCATCGAGAAGGTGGTATCATCTGCAAAAAGAATGGTATTGATATTCATGGATAATGGTAAACATTTATATAGATTAAGAACAGCAAGGGCCCTAAAACACTGCCTTGCGGGACTCCATCATTTATTACCATTTGACTACTATATTCATCATTGTGAAAAACTGTTTGCTTACGACCTGACAGATAAGATGGCATAATGTTGATCGCAATACCCCTCAATCCATAGTGTTCAAGTTTTTCTAACAGAATATTTTTTGAGACACAGTCGAAAGCTTTAATCAAATCAACAAAAACTGCCAGACTGTTTTTTTTTTCAAATCCCTGACCTATTAAACTAGCCAGATCCAGAACTGCTTTTGCTGTGTTCTTTCCCTTCCTGAATCCAAACTGCCTGTTTGAGAATAAGCCATTTTTATCAAGAAAGTTATTCTCAAAGCAATCACCTTTATGGCCAACTTACCTAATATTGGAAGGAGAGCGATTGTTCTATGATTCGTTAAGATGTTATTATCGTCGGATTTATATACAGGTATAATTTTAGCAATTTTCACTTTGTCTGGAAATATACCCGTCGTTAGAATTATATTGATAATATAAGCAATTCGTTTTGTCAGCGATTCAAGATTATCCTTGTAGTAGTATATTGAATGATCGTATGTCAGTAGAGCTAGAATTTTTGGACGATTTGATAATATCTTATACTTCTGTTTCTGTCGTAGGATATAAAAATACTGAACTACTGTTGTTATTTCTAATTCCTCTCAAATAGGAGGTATGGTGAGTTTCTGAATTTGGAATATTATTTATTATTTCTTCAGCTACATTTACAAAATATTCATTAAACTCTTCAGCCAACTGAGTTTCAGTGATGTAATTTTTTCTTTCTCTTCCTATTTGATTATTGACTTGTTTACATATTGCTTTTGGTTTGTTTGAGGCTTCTCGAATATGTTCTAGTGTTATAATTTTCTTCTTTACTTGTACGAGCTGTTCGTATTCATATTTTTTTAAATAACTTTTATTACCATAAAGCAGGTGAGTTGAAATTTACTTCATTATTTCACCATAGCATTATTAACCGAGGCTTGCTGGACTCAGGCCGAAAATTGGGCCTTCTCATCGACATTCGTTGGTCTCGAACTTTTTAATGTTGGGGATTGGCTACAGATGTGTCCAATTTTCCTACTATTCCGGCATCTTATTAGTCTTTTCTCCGACAATACACCCTTATCACTTTTCTTATGACAACTTCAATAGTGAATCTGGCTCAACCATACGGACTTTACTTGGCATTTGCAGGATTGTTTCGCTACCTCAAATTCCAGAGCGCGTGCCAGTGCGTCTACAAGAAGTGTTGGACGGATTAGTGTCAAAGCTTGCCTAGTTTCTTGAGTCCATCCAAGAATGCCTGAACCGCAAGTCGCTCCATTACATTTTCTCGTGTGGGTGGATATGCAAGACGAACAAAGCGTACAATAATGTCGGCTTCATATTCCTGTAACGATTCGTCCGATTTCTGGCAGCGGTTTTTCAGCTGTGAATGGGTCTGGCCATACCCTAATTCCAGATTTTTGATCAGCTGTTCGTACTCCTCCTGTTCTTGTGCAGTGAGGGTTTGTAGAATATTCGTAGATTCTCTACGCAATTCCAGTGTTAATGCAACTGCTCTTTCTCTTGCACTCCATCCCTTTGCTTTGGCCGCAGCTTCGAACTGTCGGCGATAATTTGCCCATGGAGTTTTCCCGTCGAACAATGAAAGCTTTTCTGGTTCACCACTGACCTTGATATCTTTTATTTCTGTTTGAACTTCGTCCAAAATTCAAACTCAGGTCCATTTTTGTTCACAGCTTCTATGGTGTGCACAGCATCAGTTCGGGTTTCCAACTTACAGATGTTTCCTAATTTTTTACCATTTCTGCCTCGATTTCATCTTTGATTTTGTCATTTTGTCCTTTTCCCCCCAATTTCATCTTTGATTTCAACACTGATTGTTTCTTTCATTTTGTCCATTTTTGCCTCGATGGTTCCTATTCTGTCTTCTAGTCGGTTCGCCACACCACTCCTCGTATTGTCTTGAAGTTCTTCTTTGAAGCTATTTGAATTTTCTAGAAGCTCTTCCCTCAGACTTTTCTAATTTTCTAGAAGTTCTTCCTCCAAACTATTCGAATTTTGTTGCAGTTTATCTTCCAGACTCCTTGAATTTTCGTCGAGTTTATTCATTATCGAACTCAAGTCAATTCCAGAAACTTCGAATAAAAAGGTTTCGGGATCTTCTCCATTTACATTTTAAAGTGTTTTGTATATTTGTCATATATTTATGTGTATCAAATTGTAATCAAATTGTATTTTTGTATATTATAAATTATTTTCCCAAAATTCCCTCCATCTTATCCCATGTCGACACCCTTCATATTTTAAAGTATATTCATTATGTAATTTATATTAGTCCCTACTGTTTTATATGTTAATATTTTAGATGTATTCAGATGTAAAATTATTGTGATAAATTAATTTTAACCCGCACAAGAATTTTTCAAATTCTTACTGGGTATACCATTATTGTACAATTTCCTTATATATTTATACGAACGATGTATCTTTTGTACAATAAATTACTATCACTATTAGTTCGTCTGAAAGTATTTTCTGCATAGCGGCCTTCTTATCACTCGTCCCGAGTTCCCTTTCCTCCACTTCGTGTTTCAATTCCGCGTCTTTCAAGTCCATAAGGCACACTTTCTTCGAAAACATTTTTGTCTTTTAGTATCTTTGCACGAGATATCCGTTTAACAAAAAAGTTTATCAGTTTATTGTTTCGCAATTCGAAGAAATGTCACCACGCAAACACTTATTTTGTCGACAACCAGTATATTTTACCCAAAAAATGGTCTATCAGTTTATTTCTCCGGAACTGGCCAATACGCGAGCACTTATTAATTTAAAAAATATCACTGAAATAAGTATAAAATCTAAACGGTTTTACTAATTTATTTCAACACAAATAATCTCACATCTAGTTCATAATATCACAATTTATGTAATTAATATCACACTCATTTATTTCAAACCAGACTATCTAAGTATAATGCTACACTCTAACTGTATCTCAATGTAACTAACTCTTTCATTACGGCTGGCTATTTATATCCAAGTAGATTTCTTCTCTCGAATGTTCACGGCCCTCTAGAAGAGACGAGATGGACCGTGAGAGGTCGATTGCTGTTCGACTGCTTGCTTCTAGATGGTTCGACATTCCGCATACGTGCGTGGTGGCATCATCGCTGTTTATGGAACGTCGTTGAGGCGACAGGTCAGGCTCCAGTTTGTTACAATATATTGATACATGCAAATTTGCACTAACACGTTCATCATAAAATGGTAATATACAATGTCTCTGTTCATACGGCTTTGATGATCTTTATTTACATTGAGTGATGAACGATTCCAGAAAAAACTTGAAATCATTAAAGAGCATTGAATATTACATTACTCAAACGTCATCGATAATTTGCTGAAGTGAATGATATTCAGAAGGTCTTGGGGAGAAACAATTACCTTGCACATAAAGATAACAAATCTTTGAATGTTCCAAGATGCAGTAGGTAGAAACAATGAATAATTGTAGACAACCCTCAGGTAGTAAAAACAGTTGTGGCTAGGGAAACCTGAGATATAGCGAAAGAGGCCATCACCTACAGGAAGGTAGAATGGGCCATAGTATCCTTAAGTCCATTCAAATCAACAGGGCGAGACGAAATTCAACATGTACTACTACAGCGAGGAGCAGACCTACTGATTAATTTCCTAGTCAGGCTGTTCAGGGCGAGCTTGGCCTACAGACACATACCTAACACCTGGCGAAGGCTCAAAGTGGTCTTCATACCGAAGCCGGGAAAACCATTCTGCGCCCAGGCTGAGGCATTCAGACCAATCTGCTTTTCATCATTCATGTTAAAAACGATGGAAAAACTAGTTGATAGGAACGTCCAGGGTAATCATTCAGATAATCCAATTTTCTCGGAGTACCAACACTCCTATTGTCCTGGAAAATTCTGTCAGACCGCTCCATAGCATAGTCGGAAGGATTGATAAATCTCTCTCGAATAAAGAGATTGCACTCACAACGTTTCTTGACGTAGAAGGGGCGTTTCATAACACATCATATATGTCTATCAGGGAAAGAAACGTTGCTCGAGCCCTAAACCAGTGGATATGTCGGCTATGCTTGGGTGCCCGATAATACAGGCGAATCTATTCAGGGACACAAAACTACGAGAGGATGCCCTCAGGGGGAGTACCGTCTCCACTATTGTGGAACCTCGTGGTAGATAACCTCCTTACAGACCTGAAACGGACTATGCTGAAGACGTAGTCATAATGGTTACTGGGAAGCACAGAAATGGTGTATGAGGAAGAACCTAAGGTCAACCGTCATAAAACCACGATTGTCCCTTTCACCCAAGGAGACTAACATTAAACAAGGAGAGTTTAATCCCCATAAGACAATGGGGACACTAGTAGAAAGAGACGAAGGAACATTTGTGACGAAATGTGACGTAGTTGGACGTGTCATGGCCGCCGTTCTCTATAGACAGTGACGGACTAGCTCTTGGTATATGAGAGTAACTGCTGACAGTTTTGTTGCTTGGTTCGAGTTCGACTCTGTACTCATATCCAAGTACGTCACTATGACGCGTTGATGCTACAAGATTCTGATTGGCTAGAGCTTATTAAACCCTCCTTGTTAGTTTAGTCTCTTTGCGTTTCACCAGGAAGAGAAACCCAGAGAACAACAGCTGGAGCTCTTCGAATCCATGGTGAAATCCTACAGATGTCAGAAGAGACAAAATATCTGAGTTTAAACCTAGACTCGAAGCTCACCTGGAACAAAAATCTGGAACAAGTGATAACAAGGACATCACTGATAATGGTCAGGCGCTCTTTTGGCAAAACTTAGGGACTTGGACCCAAACAATCCCTTTGGCTATACAAAGCGATAGTGAGGCCCTCGATAACGTCTGGAGCCCTTCTGTGGTGACAACCAGAGGGAGGCTGGCTGGTTTACAAAGACTGGCCATGCTCGGGGTCACTGGTGCCATATCCAGCACATCTACATTTGCCTAGAGGTGATACTGAACATCCCTCCTCTGCATTTGCACATTGCAGCGGGAGCGAGGATGTGAGCAATGAGAGGCTTCCAGGTATTGGGAAGTCTACGTCCATCGTCGCGGGTATTGAGGCAATTAGGGCGCTTCTCTATCTCAAGGGCTTCGCGTATGATCCTGGTTTGCATTGTTTTCTGTTGATTCGGCGATTTTAACAACAGAAGAGGCACCGTTTTTGAGGATGTCAAAATGATCGACGTTCCTTTCACAATCATTTTCTTGCTCATTTTGTCGAATACTTTCAATAAAATTGCGATTTTCATGAGAAACTGGAGCCATTTCCGTATGTACTTGGGCATTTTCCACCCATGAATGAATTCGAGCATCATTTCCATCCTCACTGATATCTATTATGGGTAATTGACTTCGGCTATCACTATTACTATTTCTTGATGATGAACCTTCTATTATTTCCGCTTCTCTCAACTCATGTTCCATATGAAGAAGTCTCATCTTATTTTCTATTTCACGTTGCTGTTGTTCAAGCTGTTGTCTTGCTTTCTCAGTCTCAATGTTCAACTTTCTCCTATGTACATCGACACTCGCCTGGGACCGCTTGGAGCTTTTCAGCGAAGCAGTATTTTCACAGGGTTTTTTAGCATGGCTATCAGCATGAACTCTGCTCACGTTTCTGGGCGCTACAAAAGCTTCTCCGAATCCTTGGGGCCATATATAGTCGGCCGATAGACTTCTGTTGATACCTGCGCCTTGCCTTGGACTCCTTCTTTCTTCCATATTTTGACTCATATCGGTTCGACAGGACCAAATGTTGTTGCTAATATAGCTTTTTCCTTTTTTCTTTATCAAAAAACGTTTACTTTCGTACTTTTCTTTATTTTCTGTCAACGACAGTGACAACTCAAAAAAGACATCAAAAATCTACCTTTTTTCCTATACAAGGTGTAACTTCAAAATATAAAAGACTGAAGACTCGACGACTCAACACCCCTAGTTGCCACTGTGACAAGTTTCACCTTGTTTTGTGCTCCTATGACGCTGAGGTTCTCTTGAGTCACCCAAACTAGTTTGGAAGAAAACCTGCATAATTGCAGGGCTTTTATTGCCGCCTGACTGTCGGAGAGAATGACCATGGGTTGGTTTCTAGCGCCCCTCCTCAGAATCTCATTCTTGCAAACTTAAATAGCCATCACCTATACTTGGACTATTGAGGCTTGAGTGCCGAGGCTTGGTCTCTCACTGTATATTCCAGCCCTTACTCCATTGCCCGTCTTAGAGCCATATGTGTACCAGATTTGCCCTCTCGCCAGCATTGGTATTGCCTTTGATGTGACTTCCCCATCTTGTAAGATGGTGGTGTATGTTCCATAAAAGGAGTAGGCTGGAGTCATTTTGTCCGACGGCATCTCAGATGTCGATTTTTATGACCTACATTATTTATTTATTTATTCATCCATACAGGCCTACTGGCCTAATTACATGGATTTCAAAATGAAAAATATTCACAATGACACTGATTCAATACAAAAAAAAAGAAAAAATTTTTTATAATGGGTACTTAATACCGTGGCAGAAAAGTAGGGGTTTTCACAACAAATTCAAATTGACATATTTAATATTATTTGGAAGATTTCACTACGAAAAGCGGTGGCAGATAGTGACCATTCTAAAGGAGTAAGAGCATTAAGTTGATTAGCTAGTCGAAGCATGTTCACAAGAGGGGATTTGGATATCTACTTAACTGAAATATGGAACATAAGCGAGGAGCGGGTACGACAGAAAGGTATTTTAAATGTTATTAGGGATAATATTTCTGGACAATCAATCCTATTAGTAATCGTTTTATACAAGAACACCATACTTGCTATGTTACGTCTCTGATATGGAGAAAGTATTTTGAAATGTGATCTAAGATTAGTTGTCCTAACAGTCAAATAGTCTGGCCAAACATGATATTCCTTATAGTACAAGTATCTAAGCAATTTATTTTGCACTTTTTCGATTCTGTTTAATCCAGAGTACCGATGCGAATTCCATCTTCGGTCTAACTAAAGTATAATATAACATTTTAAAGGTATGTATATTACTGAATCCGGAAGTTTGCCGCTTAATAAATCCCAAAGTACGGTTTGCAGACTTCACAACATTTTCTAAATGATTATTGAAGGAAAAAACATCATTATATGTAACTCCAAGATCGCGAGTCTCTGTTTTTCGTTCAAAAATTTCTCCCTTCATCTCATACCTAAAAATAACTGGATTTTTCAGCCGAGTTATGGTTAGGACAGCACATTTATTTATGTTGAAATATAATTTATTTTCGGTAATCCATTTATGTATGTTTTCCACATCTTTCTGTAGAGCAACACAGTCTCCGACGGTTCGTAATTTTTTGAAAATTTTCAGGTCGTCTGCAAAAAGTAGGCAATCTGAATTCTTTAGAAGGGCTGGTAGGTCATTGATGAATAGCGTGAATAGCAACGGTCCTAAATTAGAACCTTGCGGTACCCCTGAATTAGCTCTATACTTGCCCGATGCTTTGCAATTGTATTTGACAAAAAAAATATCTGTTTTTTAAATAATTTTTTACTAATTCCAAAATATTGCGTGCCAGTCCGTATTTACTCAACTTATACAATAATATATCATGGTTTACTTGATCAAATGCCTTGTGAAAATCTGTAAAAATAGAGTCTAATTGCATTTTTTCTTCCAAAGTCTCATATACTTGATTACTATACAAAAATAGTTTGGTATTTATCGATTTCTTTGACATAAACCCGTGTTGCTGAGGAATAATATATTTGTTAACATATCGACATAGTTTATTATGTAAGATTTGTTCTTATATATATATATATATATATATATATATATATATATATATATATATATATATATATATATATATATATATATATATGAAAACTAGAAGTTCGGGTTGAACCGCGTCTGGAATTTGTTGAAATTCGACGTTTCGGCTCCGATCTTGGAGCCATTTTCAAGAATAAGAAGGATAGGTATAGTGAGGAAACGTGATTCTACACTGAGGTCTCAGTCTGCCTACTCCTCAGGTATTATCGCAGGATTTTGTGACTTGACGTCGGGGGTCTCAATCTGCCTACTCCCCAAGTCTCGTCACTGGCTCTCTCTAAGGTATCAATCTGCCTACTCCTTCGAGAGAACTGAGGATTTGCGGGTTGTGGACCTATATTTATACTAGGTTTAATGACCGTGTGGGCGGGGCTGGCGCGTGATGAGCTTTGTGCGGGAACTGGGTTGGCGCTAGAGCTGTGTGCGGGAACTGGGTTGGCGCGGAGTGAGGGGATGTGAGCAATGAGAGGCTTCCAGGTATTGGGAAGTCTACGTCCATCGTGGCGGGTATTGAGGCAATTAGGGCGCTTCTCTATCTCAAGGGCTTCGCGTATGATCCTGGTTTGCAGAGTTTTCTCGGTGGCAATTGTTTGGTGTTTTTGAAGTCTATTTTGTGGCCTGTGTCTTCACGATGCTTATAAAGTGCGGATGTGGATGATGCTTGTCGGACTGCGAGTTCATGTTCATAGATTCTAGATGTTATTCGTCTGTTAGTTTGGCCAATGTAAGTTCTGGGACACTCTGAACATGGTATTTCATATATGCCTTGGGATTCATTTGGTATTGTGTCCTTTGGAGTTCTCAGGAATTTGGATATTTGGTTGTTGGCTGTGAAAATTTTTTTTATCTCGTGTTTTCTCAAGATATAGCTGATTTTGTCTGTCACACCTTTGATGTAGGGTAGGAAAGCTTTGTGAGGCTGAATATTGTCTACTTGATCATCCGTTTTGGGAGAGCGGGTCAGTTGATTGCGGATGGACTTGTCGATTTGGGAATTGTTGTAACCATTTTGGAGTAAGGCGGGATTTCAGTTTGTCTAATTCTTGTTGTCTGTTTTGGTTGTCGGTAAGCTGAATTGATCTGTATATTAGGGAGTTCAATACAGAGTTTGTTTGTGCAGGATGATGCAGAGTTATTGGACTTTGTGATGAGAATACCCTCTTTCACCCACACAGTATACAGGAAACAGACCCACACCAACAGATATCTACACGCTAACTCCCATCATCATCCTGCACCGTTGCTATTCACGCTATTCATCAATGACCTACCAGCCCTTCTAAAGAATTCAGATTGCCTACTTTTTGCAGACGACCTGAAAATTTTCAAAAAAGTACGAACCGTCGGAGACTGTGTTGCTCTACAGAAAGATGTGGAAAACATACATAAATGGATTACCGAAAATAAATTATATTTCAACATAAATAAATGTGCTGTCCTAACCATAACTCGGCTGAAAAATCCAGTTATTTTTAGGTATGAGATGAAGGGAGAAATTTTTGAACGAAAAACAGAGACTCGCGATCTTGGAGTTACATATAATGATGTTTTTTCCTTCAATAATCATTTAGAAAATGTTGTGAAGTCTGCAAACCGTACTTTGGGATTTATTAAGCGGCAAACTTCCGGATTCAGTAATATACATACCTTTGAAATGTTATATTATACTTTAGTTAGACCGAAGATGGAATTCGCATCGGTACTCTGGATTAAACAGAATCGAAAAAGTGCAAAATAAATTGCTTAGATACTTGTACTATAAGGAATATCATGTTTGGCCAGACTATTTGACTGTTAGGACAACTAATCTTAGATCACATTTCAAAATACTTTCTCCATATCAGAGACGTAACATAGCAAGTATGGTGTTCTTGTATAAAACGATTACTAATAGGATTGATTGTCCAGAAATATTATCCCTAATAACATTTAAAATACATTTCTGTCGTACCCGCTCCTCGCTTATGTTCCATATTTCAGTTAAGTAGATATCCAAATCCCCTCTTGTGAACATGCTTCGACTAGCTAATCAACTTAATGCTCTTACTCCTTTAGAATGGTCACTATCTGCCACCGCTTTTCGTAGTGAAATCTTCCAAATAATATTAAATATGTCAATTTGAATTTGTTGTGAAAACCCCTACTTTTCTGCCACGGTATTAAGTACCCATTATAAATATTTTTTTCTTTTTTTTTGTATTGAATCAGTGTCATTGTGAATATTTTTCATTTTGAAATCCATGTAATTAGGCCAGTAGGCCTGTATGGATGAATAAATAAATAAATAATGTAGGTCATAAAAATCGACATCTGAGATGCCGTCGGACAAAATGACTCCAGCCTACTCCTTTTATGGAACATACACCACCATCTTACAAGATGGGGAAGTCACATCAAAGGCAATACCAATGCTGGCGAGAGGGCAAATCTGGTACACATATGGCTCTAAGACGGGCAATGGAGTAAGGGCTGGAATATACAGTGAGAGACCAAGCCTCGGCACTCAAGCCTCAATAGTCCAAGTATAGGTGATGGCTATTTAAGTTTGCAAGAATGAGATTCTGAGGAGGGGCGCTAGAAACCAACCCATGGTCATTCTCTCCGACAGTCAGGCGGCAATAAAGGCCCTGCAATTATGCAGGTTTTCTTCCAAACTAGTTTGGGTGACTCAAGTTACACCTTGTATAGGAAAAAAGGTAGATTTTTTATGTCTTTTTTGAGTTGTCACTGTCGTTGACAGAAAATAAAGAAAAGTACGAAAGTAAACGTTTTTTGATAAAGAAAAAAGGAAAAAGCTATATTAGCAACAACATTTGGTCCTGTCGAACCGATATGAGTCAAAATATGGAAGAAAGAAGGAGTCCAAGGCAAGGCGCAGGTATCAACAGAAGTCTATCGGCCGACTATATATGGCCCCAAGGATTCGGAGAAGCTTTTGTAGCGCCCAGAAACGTGAGCAGAGTTCATGCTGATAGCCATGCTAAAAAACCCTGTGAAAATACTGCTTCGCTGAAAAGCTCCTAGCGGTCCCAGGCGAGTGTCGATGTACAAAGGAGAAAGTTGAACATTGAGACTGAGAAAGCAAGACAACAACTTGAACAACAGCAACGTGAAATAGAAAATAAGATGAGACTTCTTCATATGGAACATGAGTTGAGAGAAGCGGAAATAATAGAAGGTTCATCATCAAGAAATAGTAATAGTGATAGCCGAAGTCAATTACCCATAATAGATATCAGTGAGGATGGAAATGATGCTCGAATTCATTCATGGGTGGAAAATGCCCAAGTACATACGGAAATGGCTCCAGTTTCTCATGAAAATCGCAATTTTATTGAAAGTATTCGACAAAATGAGCAAGAAAATGATTGTGAAAGGAACGTCGATCATTTTGACATCCTCAAAAACGGTGCCTCTTCTGTTGTTAAAATCGCCGAATCAACAGAAAACAATGACATCAAACTGCTGTGTCAAACTATCAGCGACGTGATTAAGAGTGTTAACCCAGGTGATTCGAAGTATGAGAAGTTCCTAGCGAGACAAATCGTTGATAAAGAGGTTCCCATATTTGACGGTAACCCGGAGGATTGGCCACTTTTCAAAGAACAATTCCAACGAATAACGATGATGTGTGGATACAATCAAGCAGAAATTATTGTGAAGCTTAGGAAATGCTTGAAAGGCGAAGCAAAATCTGCAGTCTCTGGGATGATGATAGGAAATACTGACGTGAAGTTGATAATAGATGTTCTTCAAATGCGATTTGGCAGGTCAGATCTAATCATTGAAACTATTATTAGTAGAATTCAGAAAATTTCCACAATAAGAGATAGTAATATGGAAAAATTGATATTTTCTAATGAAGTTCAGAATTTGACTGCTACAATGAAATCCTTGAATTCCAATGGCCATATGTTCTATCCCCAACTGTTGAAAGACCTCTCGAATAAACTACCAGATTCTTTGCGTTTGAGGTGGGGTGAGACAGTTTTCAAGAAAAATGGATCTGTTACATTAGAGGATTTCTCAAGTTGGCTCATGGAAATCGCGAATGGAGCTTGTTATGTAGCTCTGCCAGGTAATTTCCAAAGCTCTTTAGAAACTGCAAGAAATGTTAGAAAGCCATGGTCCAAACGCCCAGATATGGTTATCAACACGAGAGAACTGAAAACGAGATGTGATTACTGTGAAAAGGAAGATCATAATATAAGTAACTGCATGAAACTATGTTTCTTATGCTTGCACGGTAACCATCAGAAATTTCGCTGTAAAATTAGGAAACCATGCGGGGTGAACGGATGCAAATTCCGTCATCACCATCTTTTGCATAAAATTATTCCTTCCCACAATAGACCACAGGACAACCGCCAGGAAAATATTCCAAATGCTCACAATAGTGATAGTAATCAGAGTGTTTTCACAGTACGCCAACAAGAGATGAATGTTCTCCTACGAATGATTCCAGTGAAGCTGCATGGGCCCAATGGCATTGTTGAAACGTTGGCTTTGTGTGACGAAGCTTCCACCGTTACCCTGGTAGAGGAGAGTGTGGCGGAGACTCTGGGAATAAACGGAGTTGCTGAAGATTTGTGTATCCAGTGGACTAACAACGTGGTGTCCAAGTTGGAAAATTCGAGAAAAGTCGACATGGATATTTCGGGAGCAGGTGATAACTCTAAGAAACATCGTCTGGAAGGGGTACGTACCATAAAGAACTTGTCTTTACCAGAACAAACCACCGACATGAATGCTTGGAAAACATATTCCTATCTAGAAAGACTCCCAATTGATAGTTTTCTCAATGAAAGACCACTCATTCTCATTGGGCAAGACAATGTAGAACTGATTGTAGCTAGACAAACAGTTTGCAGTCATGAAGAAGAAAAGTTACCGATTGCAACAAAATGCAAGCTTGGATGGTCTCTACACGGACCTAGATACAGATATTCTAATGATAAATTCACGAATCATGCTCAGACTTTGCATATCTGTGATAGAAAACATGACAAAGAACTTCATGAACTGGTTAAACAGTCTTTTTCCACAGAATCTCTTGGTGTAATTCCTACAACGAAGAAATGTAGTCCTGATGAGAAGAGAGCGATTACAATCCTGGAAACGACTGCTAAACGCGATGGAAGTAGGTTTGAAATTGGGCTGTTGTGGAAAGAAGATCAGATGCAGCTTCCAGAGAGTAAGTCACATGCTTATCAGAGACTTGTATGTACGGAGAGAAAATGTAAAAAGGACCCAAGTTTTGCAAATGCCTACTGTCAAAAAATCAATTCATATTTGGAGAAAGGATACTTGAAGAAACTCACCAAGGAAGAAGCAGCCATAAATACTCCAAACACCTGGTATTTGCCTCATTTCGCAACAATGAATGCAAATAAGCCGGGAAAAATCAGAATGGTATTTGATGCCGCTGCGAAAGCAAATGGGATAAGTCTGAATGACTGTTTATTGCCTGGTCCAGATTTGTTACAACCTCTGACAGCTGTTCTCCTGAGATTCAGACAAAGGAAAATTGGATTTTGTGGTGACGTACGGGAGATGTTTCACTAGGTGAGGATAAGACAGGAAGACAGGTGCGCACAGCGGCTATTATGGAGAAATCTTGACTACCAGAGACCACCAGATACCTACGAAATGCAGGTAATGACCTTTGGGGCCTCTTGCTCCCCGTCGTGTGCACAATTCATAAAGAACCTGAATGCAGAAGAAAATACGTCTGATCCCGATGTTTCCGCTGCAATCACCAAGAGATTTTATGTCGATGACTATTTGGATTCGAAAGACACGGAGAAAGATACAATACCAATTATTTCAGAGGAAAGAAGAATTCAACTTCTTGGCGGGTTTGAAGTAGTCAATTGGATGTCAAATTCCTCCTCTGTAATGAAATATTTTTCTGAAGAGTCAATTGGATTTAAAGATATAAATGATGGTTCTGCCTCCACATTTCGGATTCTTGGGATTTTATGGAATCCCGGAGACGATAATTTTCAATTCACCATAAGGAAATATGAAGATGGCAAAACGACAAAGAGGAATGTTTTGAGAATGACAATGTCTATATTTGACCCACTGGGATTTCTATCTCATGTCACTGTGGGGGCCAAATTGATTCTCCAAGAAATATGGCGTGCAGGCGTAGGGTGGGACGATGAATTGCCACCTGCCCTGGACAGAACATGGAAGAACTGGTTGGAAAAGTTGTCAAAAGTGACTGAGGTAAGAATTCCCAGGTGCTATTCTTTTAGAATACCAATAGCAAAACGTACAGAACTTCATCTGTTCTGCGATTCAAGCCAAAAAGCATTCTCCTCAGTAGCTTACTTACGTGTTATTTCTCACGAATCCATAGATGTTATGTTGGTGATGGCAAAAACCAGAGTAGCTCCACTCAAGCCTCTTTCTATACCCCGTCTTGAGCTGCAAGCAGCAGTTATGGCATCAAGAATGGCGCATACCCTCAAACAAGAATTGGAAATCAAAATATCACGAACATTCTTCTGGTCTGATTCGAAATGCGTCCTGAGTTGGATCCGTGGAGATGGCAGACGATACAAGCAATTTGTTGCACATCGTATTGGCGAAATTCAGGAAACTACTGATATTCGAGACTGGCATTGGATTCCATCGGAGATGAATATAGCTGATGCAGCAACCAGAATGGACTCAGAAAAGGATATCAACAGAATATGGCTTTTTGGACCTTACTTTCTTCAAGAGTATGAAATAAACTTCAGAGAAGATAACCAATTTTCCGAAGATGATGAAAAAAACGGGCTTTTAGAAACACCGCATAACTTCGTAGGGAAAATTTCTGGAAGTGTGAGCTGTCTTCCAGACATCGCTCGTTTCTCAAAATGGTTACGGCTGATAAGGAGTACGGCATGGATGAAGAGATTTATGAGGAACGTGAAAAAGAAGAGTGATAAAGGAAGTATTGATAGATCTACATGTCTCACGGTTCTAGAAATGCAGGAAGCAGAGAAATTATGGGTGAAGAAAGTACAAGGAGAAGATTTCGGAGAAGAAATTGCAATGCTAACGAAACAGAAGCCAGTAGACAAAAAGAGTAAATTGAGGCAACTATGTCCACAAATCAATGAAGAGGGTTTGCTTGATCTGGGAGGTCGTTTAGATCTAGCAAAATGCCTTGAAGATGGATCGAAGAAACCCTACATCATCAGCCCTAAGAACAGATATACAGCGTTATTACTCCAACATTTTCATGAAGAGTTCAAACACCAGGGCACAGAGACAATTCTTAATGAAATTCGAAAGAAATATTGGATCATTGACGGGAGAGCTGCTGTGAAAGCTGCAAGAAGGAATTGTCAACGGTGTAAAATAAATGCAAGTAACCCAAATCCACCAAAAATGGGCCAACTCCCACTCAAAAGGTTATCACTCACCACTCGACCCTTTGTAAACGTTGGCATGGACTATTTCGGTCCACTATTTGTCACCATAGGAAGACGAAAAGAGAAGAGATGGGGGGTTCTGTTTACGTGCCTTGCTGTACGGGCAATTCATTTAGAAATGGCTTTCTCACTCTCCACAGATTCAACTATAATGGCCATTCGAAGGTTCATTTCTCGTCGGGGATATCCAAAGACTATAACATGTGATAATGGAACGAATCTGAAAGGCGCCGCTGAAGAACTTAGGAAATCCATTTCAGAACTTGACGAATCCATTATAACAGATAGTATGGCAGTAAAGAACATACAGTTCAGCTTTATTCCACCAGGTGCTCCACATATGGGGGGAGCATGGGAACGACTGATTGGCACTGTGAAGAAGGCATTGGGTACCGTCATTTATGGACAGTCTCTCAAAGAAGAAACACTCTCAACACTCTTTGCTGAAGCAGAGAATATTGTGAATTCGAGACCATTAACTCACGTTTCTGTTGATCCTAACGATCTGGAGGCACTGACGCCCAATCATTTTTTGATTGGTTACGCAACTTCTGAGGGACCGCCTGGAGACTTTGAATCAGGGAAATACTTGAAGAAGGAATGGAGGAAATCGCAGATGTTAGCTAACTCATTCTGGAAGAGATGGATAAAAGATTATCTTCCATCTTTGAATCGAAGAAACAAATGGACTGATCATCAAGAGTTGTTGAAATTAGGCGATGTTGTTCTGATGGTGGACGAGAATTTACCAAGAAACTCATGGAAAATGGGCAGAGTCTCTGCGGTATTCCAAGGAACTGACGGGCAGATTCGAGTTGTTGACGTTCAAACACAGAAGAATACCTATAGACGTCCAGTAGCCAAGCTGTGTCGTATACCAGTCGAAGCAGAAGTTTTGGGTAAAGAAGATGGAACTTTCTTACCGGGAGGCACAAAACAAGGTGAAACTTGTCACAGTGGCAACTAGGGGTGTTGAGTCGTCGAGTCTTCAGTCTTTTATATTTTGAAGTTACACCTTGTATAGGAAAAAAGGTAGATTTTTGATGTCTTTTTTGAGTTGTCACTGTCGTTGACAGAAAATAAAGAAAAGTACGAAAGTAAACGTTTTTTGATAAAGAAAAAAGGAAAAAGCTATATTAGCAACAACAAGGGGAATAAGAGCGCAGATGCCCTGCAAGGGTGAGGGCAGCACCAACTCTCATCGGACCGGAACCAGCCTGCGGAATCCCGTGTGGGGGCATTAAGCAGGATACAAAGAAATGGGTTAAGAACCATCACCAATCCTCCAGGAAGAACGCCTATTGGAATACTCACGGAAAGATGATGATGAGGCCATCCGACCGACTCACAAGACACCTCCGGAACTCTCTCGAAAATTATTAAGACTGGAAATTTGGAACGGAACTGTATTTACGAGATCTGAACTTGTGGCATACTGTTATTGGTTATCCCACGGATGATAAAACAAATGATGCTACCAAGAAGAAAAATTACCAAAAAGCTCTCACAAAAATAGGCTTGATGGTTGCACTCTGTTGTTATCCTCATATTCTCAACTGTACGACAGCTAAAGAAATGTGGATGAATTTGGAAAAAGCTTTTGAGGATAAAGGCTTGAAAAGAGAATTCAACTTTTACGTACTATGTCTTCATTGAAATTTGAAAACTTTACGTCGATGGTATCGTATCAATTCATGTCTCTGCAAATGGCACTGTCCAGAATGAATAAAGCCGCTATGTTAGCAGGTCTACCCTCTGAGTATGAACCCATGATAATGGCGATGGAAAGCTCTGGAGCTGACATTATCAGTGATTTTGTGAAAACCAAGCTGTTGCAAGATACAAGGTGGGAAAATAAGCATCAAAATTACCAACATTCTGCTGTGTTTGTTAAATATAAAAAAATGAATAATGGAAATTTGAAATGCTGGCGAATTGGTGATGTTGGCCATCTACGTCCATCATGTCCTAAAAAATCTTCGAATGAAAGTTCATTGAAAGATTTTGTGTCAAAGAAAACTGATCACAAGAATTCGAGACAACCTAAATCAGAAAAAGCGATACTGACTGCCTTAGGTGCACTGACAGTAATAGTTGGTACATCGATTCGGGTGCTCCAACCCACATGACTTTTCATGAAGACTAGTTCTGCGACGATATGAAAGAAACAGATTCAATGTTGTAGGTTACTGTGGTCAATGATGAGAAACTCCGATGTGAAGGTATTGGAAATATTCTAGTGAAACTAAAAAATTATGAACTATCCACAACTATTCGTGATGTCATGTTAGTTCCTGGATTAAGAAGAAATTTGCTTTCTGTGAGCAAGTTAGTATCTAGAGGATATGTTGCTGTTTTCGATAAAAATGGATTCAAATTATTGGACGAAGATGAAAACGATTCAGTTATAGCCTGCAACAAATATTGGGGGTATTTATCGTCGTGAAGAAAATTTTGTTACTTCGAAATAGTATATTTCATTAGGAGTTCAGAAAATAGGCTTTTTCCGTGCGTGCACGACATGTTCCCGTGGGAGGCGAAGCCGAACACGGGAAGTCGTGCAAGCACGGAAATAGTATATTGTGCAACAAGTAGGGAAAGTTCAACTTTTCTCACGTGTGTGGAAGTTTGTGGCACGAGCCTGAAGGGCGAGTGCCGCAAATACACGAGTGAGAAAAGGTACTTTCCCCACATGTTTCACACTATACTTTTCCTACAACTGCAAGAATTAAAAAAATACAAGTAATATACCTCAATATTAATTTTTTCCCACAACTGCACAACTACAATAACATTAAAGTATCCTACCTCTTGACGGATAAATAATTTTTTCGCATGCATTCATATTTTTTTTTTGAAATTTCCGGCAACAAATCCAACGTTACTTTCGCAGCTTTTTCCAATATCTCTGGAGGAGTATTAATATCAAAATCGTCACTATTGTCAGTATCCATATTATTTATTATGAGTAAGTATGTCTTATTGAAATAATATGTAAGCTATGAGAAATATGCTACTTTTCATAGCAGTTGTAGGAAAAAGCATTTATGGATGAGTAATAAACGATATTTTTAATTATGTCTACCTGAAAACCACATATTGTTAAGAAACATTTATTTTTAAAGATGAAGAAACAAAAACATGTATTATTAATTGAAATATTTATGGTACAAAAATATCCAGAAATATTCAAAAAAATTGCGATTTCTAGAGAACCGTCAACAACATATTATTTAATTTTGACATGTAAATTAGGCAGCTATAATGTCACCAGCGCACCGTAAAATTTTCCCTGCGGGCGCACGGAAAAAAACCTTTTTCGGTATGCTAAATTAGTATGTAAATATAGTGTTTTCAGAGAGGTATAATGAAAAGTACTGTTTGTCATGAAATTGCAAATGCTGTCACTTCTGACAATCACGATATATGGCACAGGCATTTGAACCGTATTAGCATGAAACTTCTGAGAGGTGGCATGGTTACGGGTGAAAATTTCTCGAATGACGATGAAAAGATACTGTGTATTCCTTGTATAGAAGGGAAACAATGCAAAAAGCCTTTCAAAACGGCTGGATGCAAGCGCGCAAAAGAGAAGCTAGATCTTTTGCATGCTGATCTATGCCGTCCGATGTATCTTACTGTGGAGGTGGTACACAAAGTAGACCACCAAAATTTCCACCTATCTGAGGTGGTGGCGTTAAATTCAGACCACCATTTCAAAATTATTTATCTTCTTTTGCAACCGCACATATTTTGAACCACTGTCGACATATCGTATTCAAACCAATTATGAATAGATAAACGAGACGTTCTTATCATCTGGTTCAGTATTTGTACCACCGCTCCAGTTGATGAAAATTTCCTAAAATATTTGTGTTTGGACTGGATTTGCAGCACTTGCAGAGTACCACTTTGTTTGGGGAAACAAAGAGCCTGCTTTCAATCTTATCATTACTGATTTCTGCAGTTTTTTTCTTTTCTAAGAATCTCTGTTAGTGTTTATATATTTTTTAAATAGGAATAAGTTGAAAAAAAAGTTTCAGTGCTTATTTATGCATATGGGACAGTGGTACAAAAAGTGATAAAACATTTAGCGATATTCTGTCTTTCAACACCAATTAACAAAAAATATCAAATAAAACAACGTGAAAAATTACTGCTCCAGTTGAGTGGAATTTTATTTCAAATTCCGCTCCAGTAAGAGATAACGTCCTGGAGTGGTGCAAAATACATGTTCACCATTATTGATGATTTTACTCGAAAAATCTTCATTTACTTCATAAAATCAAAGAATGAAATTAACCCATTACCTCCCACGAATATTTTTTCTCAATTCTCGTGACATTTTTGTATCGGGTGGCGACTCCTTGTTACAATTATATGGAAAAATATATTACAAATTTAATTTTTAAATAAGTTTTTGAAAAAAAGTGCTGTACTCAAATGGGTACAATGGGAAGAAAAAAAAGGAAAATAAATTTTTTATTTCACAAGACTCTTTCATTACTCTAGAAATACATTAAAAAATGAATAATATTCAATTATTTGAATGGAATTGTATGAAACAATCACGTTCAATGCACAAAGTGACGCCACACTTTAAACAACTCCATCTTGCTCTCGAGTGACATTGACAGCATCTCAGTTGCTTGTCAATTTTCTTTGGAATGTGACCTACGCCGTCTTCTGCGATACTTCTTGGAAGGGAAGGGGGTCGCCTTTTCGAAAAAGTTGCCTTCCCAAAAGATATAAGGTAATGACGAGCCACATCTCTAACAAAAGCAAGCAAATCCATTTTTTAATCATTATTTGCTAGAAGGTGCAATCTCGATGCATTTACCATTCCAACGTTTAGCGAATGAGTAAAAAGAGACCACCACCATTTCTTTCCGCGAATACCTACTCTATAGTTATTGACAGCTTGGTCGAGTAAGTCAACACCAGCCATAGATGAATTGTAACTGACAAATAAATGTAGCTGAGGCACATCAATTTTTTGTTTTTCTGCTGAAGACCAACGTTTTATTCTCTTCAAGGGCTCTATGGTGTCGTGATTTGTTACCATATTCACAATGTTATTGTCTTTCCAGCGTACAAACAGAAGATTATTTGACTTTTCATATACTTGCTGAAAAATACCACGCACCATTTTTTGCTTGTCCTTTGCTGAAGACAGGGGACATTGTTTAGTTCGATTATCGCGTACCGTTCCAGTTGCCCTAAAATTCATATCTCTGAGCGTTTTCAAGATCGTAACTGGAAAAGTAGTTATCGAAATATACAACGTGGTCGGAAGGCTGTTCTACACATTGAAGTGCTTCTAAAACAATTTTAGAACCTAGTGGTAAACTGTTATCCACTTTGCCGTCGTTTTGTTTAGCTCCACAGTAAGTATCATAGTGGTAACAGTACCCTGTTGAACTACACAGCATCCAATCCTTGAACCCAAATCTCACCGGTTTCCCTTTGATAAATTGTTTAGCAGAGTGGTGCCCAAAATATTTAACCATTGCTTCATCGATTGAAAGATTTTCGTGGAAAATTCCCCACTGACGAAAATTTGTATTCAGCGATTTTATCAGTGGGCGCAGCTTATACATTTTATCAGATATATCCAGTTTAGTGTTGTCAGCAAAGTGTATGTACCTCTTTATTTCTTGAAATTTATTCCTAGACATACTGGAAGCTACTAACGGTACCGCAACATCATTGTCAACGCTCCAGTACATGGGCTCACGGGGTAATCCGTGGTAGCCAGAAAGCAGCAAAATTCCTAGAAATATTTTTATTTCAGTCTCAGTTACCACGAAACTATGGATGTTTTTTTGCGAGGCGTAAAGATTAGATTGCTCAACGATCAATTCTATAACCTTAGCATCAAACAATCTTTCAAAAGTGTGAACTGGACTATCGTTCTTCAAATCTTCCTTAATTTTTTGTAGTCTTTCTTTATAACCCGTAGTTTTTCCATTCATATTTATATCTATGTAATTTTTTGTCCACACAGGCTTCTCCTTCTTATTACTCCTTTTACTTTTAGAAGTTTTGACTTCCTTGGAAAACAGCACTGATAACGGCATGTTGTCATCGGAGCTGTCACTTTCGTTGTCTACAACTTCTTGACTTCCAGCAGCTACTTCAGATAAGGGAATTTCGTCATCAGAGGAAAACTGAACTTCTACTTCTTCAGGAATATCACTGGGAAAGTTGGTACTACCCATATCGTTTTCGTCAAGGTCTTCCTCATCTGTTTGCATATCTACCTCAGGAGGAATAATGATTATTTCTGACTCATGGTTTGAAGAGGAAACTTCTTCCATTGCTTCTCCCAATGTTTTGAAACGTTTGCCGTAAAATTTTTTTGGAGCAATAGGCTCAAAAGCGTAATCCATGTCAAACCCTGGAAAAAAATTCCAAATTCACTTACATATAAATCTTCCCATTGTACTCAAATGAGTACGCTACCGTTTCTTCAGATTTTTTCCGGAAATAATGGAAAAATGTTTGTCCGAATATTATAAATAACTGAAATACATACGTGAATATTTCAACATACACAATGCAAAAACTAACTCTTGAAATCACAGTATGTGTTGCAACTTGTTTACCAAACCTCTTCAATTGTTATGAACGTCAAATACTCCATCTAGAAGTAATCCTTGGGATTACGGTCTTCTTGTATATTGCAGAATACTACCAAAATAGTAGTTTTGCGAAAAATTTCAGTAGATGGCGTTGGGAAACAATAAATCGTGGTGTACTCAAATGAGTACAGTGGGAGGTGGCTCAAACAATTACCTAGTTGGTAATAGCATTGTTTATATAGAAGTAAGATAGTTAGGCAATGCCTGTGTAATTGGTGTTGGACGCAAACGCGAATGCCATCTAGCGTGATTAGTTACAAACATAAATATTTGACGTCATTTTAATGCAGGTTCCTTCAAAAAACCCTGATTTTAATCATTGTTTATATAGAAGATGGTTAGTCAACCTTATGGGATTATAATTGGATCAAAATGGATGCGACATGTAGATGGCGATAGTGAGCTCGCATCCAAGTCATGTCGTAACTTCAGTGATCTGGCCTCCAAGTCATGTCGCAACTTGATTAAAACAATGGAAAAGCATTAAAATCAGGGTTTTTTGAAGAAACCTGCATTAAAATGACGTCAAATATTCATGTTTGTAACTAATCACGCTAGATGACACTCGCGTTTGTGTCCAATACCTTTTCCACAGGCATTGACTAACTATGTTCTATTTAAACAATGTTTTAATGCTGTCCCATTGTTTAAATCAAGGTTCGACATGACTTGGAGGCCAGATCACTGAAGTTACGACATGACTTGGATGCGAGCTCACTATCGCCATCTACATGTCGCATCCATTTTGATCCAATTATAATTCCATAAGGTTGACTAACTATCTTCTATATAAACAATGGTAATAGTATATTCTGTAACAAGGTTAGAATGAAAATTCGATGCGAGTGGAAAGTTCCGAGCGCGAGCCGAAGGCGAGCGTGAGGAACCACGAGCATCACGAATTTTCATTCTAACCGAGTAGCAGACTATATTTTCTCCACGATCAAAGATAGGAAACGTATGACAGCAATAATTTTGACACTCAAATTTTGCCACTACGATGACAATCAACTGCGTCAAGGCTAATGTTATTATTGCTAACCAGTGTGAGAATATTATTCTATCACAAGAGAGAGAATATAAATACATTTAAATTGCATGGGGCCAGAGGTATTGCAGAATATTTCTTCAATCTCAAGAGAGAGAATTCCAGCATTCTGTAATCAAATTTGATTTCAGAATTGGCAAATTCTGTGATGATCGTGGAGAAAAGTATTTCTGGCCTTGGACTTTGAGGAATCTATAAGCCTGGTATAGTGTATGGAACCTCGTTGGGAACACCAACACTATACAAAAAGAATTCGTGATAACATCTACGATAGGTACTATTCCTGACTGCCATAATCCAAAGAACAGTTCCGGAGTTGCTGGACATTTGCGACAATGCTGTACTTGTGGTGAAGAGCTAGCTGGATGAGGCGAAACATCCTCCAAATTCCGATACTCAACTACACGCATTTTTTGACATCTGCAAGAGTGCATCAGACTATCCGGATTACTCACGAAATAGACCTGACACCGGGGAGCAGAAAGGTTCTTCTCAGAACTGCCTGTACTTCGGCCAATAGCCAGCCCCGCCGAGCAATAATAGTAATAATATGAGACAACCCTAAAGATAAAATTCCAACATTATAGAGATATGGAATCTATGAAATCAGCTGCAACAATTGTGATAAAATATATTAAATAAGGATTCAGCAGATTGACGGAAAAATCAAACTACAAACATACACATTCATAACAAACGCTGAACTAGTAATAACTAGTAGAGGTTCTCAAATCGCCTCTCAATAACTAAACTTTGTTACATTTTTTGATGAGAAACATAACCAACCCTTCCATCAAACATAAATAGTATATAACCCCAATACTACTAAAATTATAGCCATTACAAAACTCGGCCTCGAATATATAAACTTTTAACAACCAATTCGAAAACTTTCCCTTCCGAGCTGAAGGTGTAATGCCTGTGTGCAACTTTAATTTCGGGACTTTTATGATGATTCCGAAAGTGAGAACATAGCAATTCCTGAATTAACTATTGCAAAGATTGACGAGCTGAGCCGCCGAAATTAAATCGGCAGCCCTTGGGGCAGCGGGAGGCGGCGGGGGCGGCACAACAGAGGGATATTCGCTACTGATGTGGCAGCAGACTGTACCGGCTAAATTGGTTTGTGTGTTTTTATGACTGTGTTTTAGTGTCGGCCCCGCGCGCGCCTCGGATTGCGATTGGGTTAACAGGACGGCGAGAAAGGACGGTGTCAGCGGGTAAGGAATTTCCTTTCTAGGATTTCGAAACCGAATAAGACCACAAAACTGGCCTTCATAAAATTAAAGTGATGATAGGTTCAGGAGCTTTACTGTTTTGGAACAGGAGATAAACTACCTCAACACAGACCACTGTGTTGATACATTGATTTCGATTTTAAGGAAGTAGGATTGTCGCTCAATTGACTGACTTCCTACCTGGAAAATAGGAGACGAGTAGTAATAATTGGGGAGGATATAAGTTCTGAAAAGCATAACGCAGATGGTGTACCTCATGGATAATTTTTGGGACCTTTTCTATATCTTTTATGCTTATGACATATTAGTGAATATGAATAATAGGAATCCCTCCACTCATTGTATATGTTTTGCTGATGACACTAATATATTAGTCATCGAAGATGACTCCAATACCTTGAGAGACAAGCTGGAATTACTTTGAACAAAGTTATCTGAGAAAAATAATTTGCAAATAAATAAAACAAATACCAATATATGTTACAGTTCATGGTAAAATGACAACAATATGAGATGCACCTGTTTGAGAAAACTGATCTGGAATTGATTTCAATAACAACAACCCAAATGTTAGGTGTGGTTTTTGATAACAGATTGCAATGGATGCCATTTCCCATCTCAGGTATAGCATTCTGAACTGGGGTATAAGCTCCTCTGTGGTCTAGGTGTTCATTATTCAGAAGAATGCTGTGAGGGTAATTGCTGAGTTGGGATTCAGAGATTCTTGTAGGAAAGCATTTCAGAATTCGAAAATATCAACTGTTGCAGGATTATACATCCTTGAAGCTTGCACATATGCAGATATAGGTACCTTACAGAAACAAACTGGCTGCCAATAAACCACAACAAAATCTCAAATATGACGTATATGTGTTCTTGTTCAGCAACGTGATGTTTTCACAAATAGTCACGAATCATTAGAAGAGAAATAGTAGAAATTAATTTTGATAACAATTTTTCGTTTTTGGGGTTAGATATTTGAGTGAATATTCATTATAATAACTGGTGACTACTCTGTCGGAATAGTTTGTCAAGACGGATTATACGGCCACCTTAATGCTAAAGTTGGTTATATTTGTTATTGTATTGTTTGTGACATGTGAGTTATGTTTCTATATTATACATTAAATTAATTCATTTTTGTTATTTCGTATTTCTTTTTTCATTCTTTATGTTATTTCGTGTGCTAGTGTGCAAACTAATTTAAGAAAATAAAAAAAAAACTATTATTATTACACTACGTTCTCTACTCTCGAACCTTGACAGGGCATAATTCTAAAATGGAGGCAAATGAAGCGGAAATTTGCTATTATTGGTTTATTTAATGAGAAAACAGAGACACAGGGAAGCAGAAAGACAGGGAAAAACAATATCATGTCAAGTCCATTGTTGAAATCTTCTCTTATTTCCATCCAGATTATATCCCTTATCGTTTTGGTTCCTTCTGGGAGTGGCATTTTGTGGTCCCACGAAGCTACATTAGTATTTTTCCTGTGGTCGTCAACTCCATTATTTTCTTCTTGGACAAATTTTGCTATTTCACTTTTATCTTGGGTTTCTTCAGACTCAAAACATAGATGTTCGGATATATCAGAGCCAGTGATTATTTCAGTGCATATATTCCACAATAATAGTGCAATCATTTACCAACCTTATTAGGTATATTTTATAATCTTACAATAACAATTTTTTCATTTCCTTTTATTTCCATGCCGTTTTATTGATAAAAATATGACATTTCCAACTTTTAGAGTACTTCCTTTCCCCCAGTTACAACACAACACCAGATCAATAATAAAGACGTATCAAAACTTATTCACTGCCATCTTCCATTTAGTGGAATTCTCCTAAGATACGTATCACAAAAATAGAAGGATAGGTACATTGTATATTGTATTATACTATACTTTTCCGACTGCCGACCTAAAAAAATACTACGAGATTTTACTCATAAAACATTAACATATAAAATAAATTTTGCGTGACTCCAATTATACCTACAAACATAATTTTCACTTATAATCTCCCAAGTGCTTGAATTATTGCCAGAAATTTTTCGAGTACATGAATTTTCTTAAAAAATTCATGTACGAGATAAATTTCCTGCAATTAATTCAAGCACGCGGGGGATTCGGTAAGAAAATTTCACACCAAAATATATCCAACAATTCATAAGAAATAACTAACTATGGTTCACCTGAACTATTTATACGCATAGTACAAAAAAGATGCATGAAAATATTGATATGTAAAACACACTTAACAAAATTTCAATTTGATTTTTTTAAATTTAATCAAAAAAAAAGTGAAAATGTCCTTTATTTATACGCATAGTACAAAAAAGATGCATGAAAATATTGATATGTAAAACACACTTTTTTTAAATTTAATCAAAAAAAAAGTGAAAATGTCCTTGCTCCACTGGGAATTGAACTAGTGACCACACGATTACGAGGCGGACACTTTACCGACTCGCCTCGGGACCTTTGATTTACATGTAGACAACTGGTGTATTGAAGTGTTTCTGAAATTTGATTTCAGAATTTGCAAATTCTGCGATTATCGTGAAGAAAATATTCAGACACATTCGAAATATTTAATAAATACATAAATATGAAATATTATCTCATTTCAAATGAAAATTCCATTTGTACATCAAAGCAAAATATAAACTATCACCTGTCAAATATTTGACAGAAAATTTTCCACTTATTAATTTCGGCCAGGGTACCCAGGAGGATAAAAATTTCTGGAAATTTTTTGGGTTGCCATGGCATCTAAATAAGAACGAATGTTTTGGTTCTCTCTAAAAGTGAGGTGTGAAATTTTCACATTAAAACATTATTTTAAGATTATGAAAGTTTTAGGATAATGTAAGTAATGCGAAATGAAATATTTCGCACTAGTGTTTTCTGTTTAAGATCTAATTTTTCATTTCGCACTAATGCAGAAAACGGACTTTTCTGTGTTAGTTTTTAGTGCGAAATGATACGCATTTCAAGTGGGTTGTCAGAAAAGTAAATTTCTTGTTTCGGCCTTATGGGCTAGGAGCGCAATATTTTCAGGTCTGTTTTGTGTGCCATCATGTTTTCAATCAATCAATCTATCAAAATAATATTCTTTATTGCCTGAAGATTCACATCTCATTGACAATGTCCAGAAAAATAAACAATAATTACAGTTAATACATATAGTAGTAGTAAAACAAATTCATGTAAAAATTTAAACAGACACATTTAACTTAAATGGCATAAATAATACAAGAAACAATAGATATAGTTAAAAAAAAATACCATTTTAATTATTGAGCAAGTCAAGTGGTTTTGACGTCATAGAATACCTCTTCTGTGAGAATCAACTTCACTGGTATCCTGATTAAAACTAATGACTCAATGACTTTGAAGTGTCCAGAAACCTTTTCGCAAATTTAATCATTAAATTATTTAAACAATTAACTTGTGTTCAGTGTCTTTGTTTTGATGGTGGCGCCTGTTAAACAGATTCAAGAATCATATTAACAATAGTTAATGTAGTGTCCATCAGGACAGACCAAGGTCAGCCAAGCCAAATCCACTACCTGAGGTCTCAAGGGCAAATACCTATTTTTGTTCTGGTAACATAGAGGTTAACAGCAGCAATATCTCGAGTAATTTTGCTATGAATGCATTTTGTTGGAATTGCTTTAAGATTTATTTGTGTTGTTTTGTGGGCAAGTATATCGGGGCACTGTTTTTAGATTTATAGAAAGCATTATTGGAAGCAAACTTTATTATTTAGGTTTCCGCAGAAACTTCTTATCGAGTATCCAACATTCGTTTCACAGAAATGTCTTTAAAATAAACGGCCTTGGGTTGGACTTTCATACAATGGAATGGAGGAGTTCCTCAGGAGTCCATGGTATGGCCATTGATTTTATAATTTTTTGACCTACCTCTATCTATGCGCACAAACTGTGTGATTTTCTATGCTGATGACACGACGCGACGATAGCAGCTGAAGCTGAGAGCACTAAAAAACTTACAGGAAATACGTTAGCAAAATAATTCACTACCTGGGTAAAGTCAATCATGATGGAATAGTTTCTGAAAGAACTCGATTCGTTTAAATTTTTATGGACAGTGATATGAACTGGAAAACAAATATAAATGCTGGTTGCAAAAAGTTAAGAAGTGGCTATTGTGACATTCTTCAGCTGAAAAGTATTTTCAACACGACTCAACCAATAAACATTCATTATGCCATAATTTATCCCCATACATATATAGTGTAATATTAATATTTCGGGCTGTTCTAGCAATGGCACAGAATATTTGCTTCACAAAAAGTTATGTCAGACTGAATTTTAATTTGAAAATTCCTGCTAACATATATATACATTCTGAAATGTATTATGATGTTCTTGAAATCTCACAGTTACTTAATTTCACAATTATTTCAACAGAAATAGAGACCTTTTCAGAACTCTCACTCCCACTCATTTTTAAAAAATAGCCCGTCATACAAAGAAGTTAAATTTTTCAACCGTCCCAATATTAGCTTAAAATTTTTTTTGTTCTAGTCATAGCTGAAAGGATATCTGCAAAAACATATTTGACTTGATATTTCAACATGTAATTTTCAACTTTACAATCATGCATTTATATTTGTATTGAATTGTAAACTGCCAATTTTATATTTCGACATTACTATATTTTTTCCGTCATGCCCTGTCTCCAAAACTCCGATACATTCTGAGGGCACAATGGTCTCGTTTACCTCAATAACCACTCCTCACGTCCATGGGGTGAGTGACTATTGGCCCGATAATTATGTGCCCTGAGCAGACGAAGTGAACCAAGAATGACGGCCTTCTACATTCGTCCGGCGAAGGCTGGATTCCCACAGATCCGATGTCCGATGATCCGATGATACGAAAATGTTCTGATTGGTTGAATTGGTAGGTGTGACAACAAATCAACCAATCATGACATTTTTCCAACCAATCAGAACATTTTCAGCTTAAGATTTCTGCCATATTACTGCAAACCAGGATGATTTTCCAATTTGAGAGTAGTGTGTCCATCATTCCACCAAGGGCTCCTGGTAAATCCTGCGGAGTTGATGTTTAAAATTGTTTTTTCCGTTAAACAGCTGTCGTCACCTTACGAACGGTAGCCCTCATAAGCCGAAACTTATGCGAGCCAGGGATTAACGAGGTCCTACCTTTTTACGTGCGATTCCTAACACGATCCGAGGAGAATCTCGAAAGGAGGTCCTTGGTCACCCAACCAGAGCCCGACCTCACCTAGCATTGCTTGGCTTCAGATATCGGTTATCTGGCGCTCTTCGTTCGAGCCATCCTCTTGTTTAAAAAGCAGAGCTTGATATTTAGTCCGTTTCTCCTCCTCTTTTCGGGCGATATTGGTTCCACCAGAAAACTCCTTGACGAAAATCGTCCTACTTTGGTGGTCGAGGAGGCTTATTGACTTGTATTTGCCTGAGAGTGGGTCATGAGTACTTCGGCACTTCTCATTCTCCAAAACGGTCTCAAGATCCCCAGGAGCATACGGCAACACTGGTGTTTCGTATAAACCGTAAGAGTGCCGCAGATGATTGAACAACACTCGCTGAGACCATATTATAAGCTGACAGCAAATGCATTATGGTCTCTGGTGTACCACATAACGCTCTGCATTTAGTGTCCGGCACCTCTATACCCATCATGCGACTACGGAAGACTCGGAAGACATCATTCTGGCAGGCCATTATGACTACCTTGGTCTCCAACTTCAGCCCACTTGATATGAGAAATGACAACGTTAGGTTTTTGGATAAGCATAGGTCTTCAATGTTATTGAAGAAGACGCCATCCCATGCATTGATTTATCCTTATGTAGGTGTAGCAAAACCTCAGTCTTATTATTATCACTTTTTTTTTTCTTCGGTGTTTTAGCATCGACTGCTGTGGTCATTAGCCATGTGTTCTCGGTACTAGCTCCATACGCCACATTAGGAGTAGCACTGTTAATTATTAACTTAACAGTGAATCGTGGATGATTTTTCCTAGCAGATACGATCTTCAATCATTCAGACTTGCACATCTAAAAATGAAAAAAGCCCGCACCGGCTGAGAACAGAACCTGGAACGTCTCGGTCACCAGGCAGGCGCTCAACCACTACGATAATCCCCGCCCTTATTACCACTATTCTTAGCAGTATAGTTGTACTTGTGGTATCGTGTAAAAATTTACAATAAAATTACATCAGTTGTATGTCTTAGTTTTGTTTTGTCTGATGCTAAACTTGAGTTTACATTGTCCTGTCAGAAGGACAACTATGAATGATTCTAATTGTTGTCGATTTATAGTGGTCCTATTATGGTTTAATAGTTACATTGTGATTTTTTTTCAAATAAAAATAACACGTCCATCAATACACTTCTATTCGATGCATTGAATATAGTGCACATGACAGCAAATAGTTGCTTGAAATGGTTCTTCAAGAGGGTCAGATTCTTTACAATTCATCTCCGTCCAATTCTCTTAAGGTGTATAACGGTAGTCGTCAGAGAGGAGAAGTATTGGGGTGTAAAAATAAAATAAGAAAATTCAATCTAGTAGCCCCTACGCTACGTTTAGTTTACACTATACACGTACAAGTTTCAGTACTGGCATATTGAACGCCCAAGGGGGCAGTTATTGCTAGATGGTTTTTACCGAAATGTCCATCTCACGCATGACTTGATGACGAATTTAAATCAAGTGAACTATAGTGATAGGCAAGAACGATTTGATCCATTGGAATATTTGCACATTATTGATTTGGGTATTCTTTCCTATCAGAAGTACACAGAAAAGGAAATGTAAGAATAGAAGAGGTTGTTTTTTGATCTTTTAAAGTGTTTTGATATAAAGTTAGACTTCCGGCATTAGCTTCATGAGCTTTGATATGTCTAAATATTTCTCTCAAATTTTTACCATTCTGGATAATATCATTTTCAATCCAGGAATGTCTCATGCCCAGAAAGATGTAACCAGGAAACAGATTCCAAGAAATACGAAAAGCTGTCATCAATAACCATATATTTTTTTTTGATTCGTTAAAAAGAATGACTGGTTCTTGTTACCTTTATAATTGTAAGAACGGCTAATGTCAGAAAAATAATGACAATATTTTACAAAAAATGCCAGTCTATATTTTTCAAAAAGTGATACCATGATATGCAAAGATCAAACTTGTACCCTGTAAAAGCTGCAAATAAAATAATTTGTAGTAAAATCTTCAGAGTAATTTTTCTGAAATGTGGAATATTTGACATAATAGACATGATATTAAAAACCAGTAACACGAAAACACAAATTGCCACACCTCCGCCAGAATGTCGAATATTTATTCAGGAAAATAAATTAATGATCACTGAAATTACGTGAAGCTCGTTCACCATGCTGGTTGACTGTTTCATTACATAGTGAGTATGCAGTCATACCCACTGAAATTTTAGTTATGTAATATACCTTTTCCAGTCCCATTGAAAAAGTTTACTTACCAGCACCTCCACTAGAATTTAAAGTAAAATAGCTGGATCATCAAAATAGACTTTTCCACGGAAGAAGGTGGACTAATGAGATAACATTCAGATATCAATTGTACAAGTAGAAGATAGGAATAATATTGACTATAATCAAAATTTATTCGTCATTTCAGATACATGGTTGAGTGGAAGAGCAAACACTTGTGTCAACAAGTAGTTTGAACTCCATTGATGAGACAATTATTATATGTAAAAAATCATGTAATAAATATGTAATGTCCTGTCAATAAAAGCCTTTGTAATAATAATAATTTTATATAATAAAAAAACATGCAGTCCAGATAATTTGCTAAATCTCCACAAATATCTATAAAGTAACAACTATCTAACAGGTCAAATTAACATAATTCTCGTAAACAAATAACAAAACATCAGACATCAAAAAAGCTTAACAATGCCATATGTTAAAGGACTCTCTGAGAAGTTGGCAATTGTTATGAATAATATGGGAGGTGGTGTAAGTATTTACATCAGAAATAATTTTGAAGTTGTTCACATCACTAATTTGTTCGTTGAGGAAATTGAACAATTGTGGATATCTTTTCAATACGAGGATGTATTGATATCTAGTTAGTCTAGACCAGTTTCCTGCATAAACAAAATATTGCGTTACCATAGCAACGAACAATAACTTATTAGAAGTGTCAGTGTAAAGTTTGACGTCAAAAAAGTAAACCAGAGTTACGCAATAAATTAAAAGAAAAAAATATGTCCACCGAAATTGTGAAAATCGAAAAATTGGAGTATCGAGCCATCATCAAGTACCTGTATTTAAAAGGGTTACGAGGTAAGAAGATTTACGAAGATATGCTTAATACCATTGGTGATCAATGTCCTTCGTATGCGACCGTGAAAAATTGGACTGCAAGCTTCAAAAGAGGTAAATTTTCCATTGAAGATGATGACCGATCGGGAAGGCCAGTTTCTGTGTCAATCCCCGAAAATATCGATGCAGTTCATGACATGATTTTAACAGACCGTCGAATTGGGCTAAAACGGATATCTTAAGTACTGAAATTCCTAACACATTGTATTTTCAAAATAAAAATGAATCCTTTTATAATTTAGTGTTGGAAGGGCAAATTGCCCTAACGCTCATTCCAGACATGAGTCGGCGGACCATGTCGTAAATATTTTCACATATTTTTATATATTTTTGTCAAATTTATTATCATGCCGTTTGGTAAGTTGTTACACAGATCATATTCATAATTACTATCTTTCTCTCTCAATTCTAGGGCATTGGACATAGTACCCCTATTTAACTTTTGTTTGTTATAATTATATTAAAAGGAATTTTTTCCTCTCCATGTAAGTAACTCTTGTTCTGTAGTAACTACATATAGGTAGCCCTTTCATATTTGTTGTAGAACTTGTATAAGGCTGAAGATGGATTCTTGCTGAATCCGAAACATGTACCCCCCCATTAGTTTGATGTTGTCAAATTAAAGTTGTGGAGATGATTTTGTGATATTTCTTCCCGCTTCAAATATTAATATTGATGTCATTTCATTGGTTCTTGTAAATACAGCAAAAAATCTGGGTGTATACTTTGAGTCACTGATGGAAGATATTCGGTGTCTAGTAAACTGTTGAAGTTGAAATGGCTAAATATGACTAATCGAAGGTTTTTCCACATGTCATGTTTATTTTATAAAATTGTTAAAAATCAAGAACCCACAAATCTAGCACGAAGAATATCTTTCAGGATAGATATACACAATGTCAATGTAAGAAGGAAGGATATCCTCACAATTCCACATCACTCCAGCTCCATGTTCCAATGATCTTATTCTTACACAATTTGCAAAATGATTAATGGCTTATCCTCTGATATTATGAACATAAATTCAGGAAATTCTAGGAAAATTTGAAAAATGCGCTCTGGCATAACAGTAATGTCATACCGAATTTCAATGTATAAACTGAGTATTTCAATGTCTAAACTAGTAGTTATCGTTTTTTTAGTTGATAATTTAGAGTATTCTTTGGTATTGTGCATTTTGTTGCAATCAAAACAAATACAGAATTATAATTTAACATTAAGTTCTAACGGTTTACATTTTCAAGGGTTATAGAGAAGATTGGTGTCAGTGTACATCTATATGCACATTGAAACTAACTATAGCCCTTTTCAGTCAGGCAATAATGTTTTACTAAGAGTGTGTTACTGTGTTATATGAAATCACTCTATAAATGACTAAATAAATGAATAAATAAATAAGCAAATAAATAAATAAAATAAAAGCAAAACTTAGTAATTGTTATCTATTCGGATAATCAGGCAGCGCTCAGAGCCATCTGCCATCCTAAACCAAACTCAGCGCTTGTACAGGAATGGTAGATGCGCTCGAGAAGCTAGCTGAAACGAAGGAAGTTCAGCTGGTATGGGTCCCAGGTCACAGAGGGGTGCGCGGAAACGAAGTGGCAGACTGATCCGCAACGCCGTTCTGTGGGCCGGAGCCTGTACTAGGCATCGCAAGAAGCCTAACCTCTTCAGTCCTCGACGAGTGGGCAGAAAAAGAGCTGAATAAACTTTGGAGGGAAAACACCGGCTGCAGGAAGTCGAAAGACTTCGTGGCCGGCTCCAATAAGTCATGGATGACATGGCTCTTAGGCAGAAACCTCCAAGCACTACGCCTCCTTATAGGAATAGTAACAGGACATAACAAGTTAGGCAGACACCTATCACTTATAGGTATAGAAGACCTTGCCGCAAATGTGAAGAAGACGAAGAAACTTCATCTCACTTCCTCGGCGAATGTGAGTTGAGAAACTCCAACAAGAGGAACTAATCGACTTGGAGTGGTCGGACATACTGACCTTCTTTAGGAGGTCATAAATGTTCGAAAAAGAAAACTAGGAGGATGAATGTAGATAAGTGGAGAACAAGGGATGGCAAAAATGGTCCATAAGGGCCTACTTGCCTGGCTGCTGTTGCGACCTCCCCTACTACTACTTCTATTACTATCAGTAATTGCTTTCAAAAATGGCTGGCGTGCAGTGTATATCACGTAGGATGACCCTTTTTGTGTAGTTAGTTCATTTCTAGTGCATCGATTGAAAATTTCATGGTTCTACGTCCAAAATTACGGAAGATACGGGGGCGGTTCTATGAGAAGTGAAACAAATTATAATTTTTCAGAACTGAAAATTTTCTAGGAGACAGGTGTATTAGTAGTAATTTAAAGATCCTGAATACGAATCCGAAGGAATTTCGGGCCAATTTTGCGCCCTAATATAACTTTCCGGAAAAATAGGTGGTTCCATCGCTGCTGGTGTGCAGTGTATACCACGTAGGATGAATTATTTCATGCAGAGAGTTCATTTCTAGTGTATATTTCGATCCTGGAAATTTCATGGTTTTACGTCAAAAATTCCGGAAGATACGAGGGTGTTTCCATGAGAAGTGAAACACACTGTATATATATATCAAGTCTTGGACGATCATCCCTTCTCTCTTAATATATAATGGAAAATTAGGTTCGTAGATTTTGGGTTCTGGAAATCAGGTTGAAATAGTGATTCACACAATTGTTGAATTTTTTTGAAACAGTTTGTCTTTCCCAAAATATAATGATAAATTATGGAAATACGAGTAAATTGCTCCATTGTTCGTTCGTCTCAACAAAGGATTTCTTTTTTCAGAGATTCAACTTGATAGTTATAAATAACATACCATCAATCTGTGAATGAAAAACGATATTTTCCCGGGCGTAGATGAAAGTTAAAGGTCAGACTGCGATTTTTATCTTATTCTTTCTCGAATGAATATCTGGGTCAAAGTTATCCAAACTCGTTACAAGGGTAATAGAGGGTCACCGACTTACAAGTCTTTATTACCGTGATCTATGGATTAAGAGATGCTCCTTACCTAAACTCACCTTTTTATTCTTGATGGATGGAAAAAGGAAACGGAAAATTAGTGGCAATTGACTGCTTTGTTATTGTTTAGAGGGAACAAGAAACAAGGAAACGTTTTTACGATTGAATTGTGATGAAATGTGATGTGCGGCTAGTTGACACCAAAGAAGTTGAATAACTGCAATAAAATGCAAAAAACTTTCAAACCAAGTTAGTTGATTGATTGCTCATTGACATTTCATTATTTCAATAAACTCTGACTAAGATGTCTAAAAATCCTGGTGTGTCGACTCATACCTGGAAAACTGTGGGATAAAACGGGAGACAATTCGCCAGCTTGATTAAGAGAAAACAAATGAATTCGTGGTCTGTTTCCCAAATATTCCGCATTTGCGTGTACCGCCACGGTCGGTTTTCTTGTTAGGGTAAATTTACAAGAACAGAAGTTTTCAAGTATTGCCGACGAATGAAATTAATAAAGAAACGTAATTATTGGAATTTACTGAAAAACTTCACCAATCAGTTTAATTTGTTACATTTTCGACTTATTTATTCAATTTTTTACTGAAATGAAATTCACTACAATAATCTTCATCAAGTCAATCAGAATAATTAAATTATTATTGAATGAATATACAGGCCTTTTCTTTTATCATGTGGTAACATTGCTATATTCTAAACCGTAACAGATACGAAGACGATTAAATGGGAGAAAAGGTAACTATTATGGAGAACAGTACAATGGTCAAAGAAAATTTACAGGGAGTCTCGCCCTTCCCGAGTTATACAGGGAAAACTAAAAATACTGTTATTTGTTTTTTACGAATAGAATTGTTATTTCTGAAAATATAAAAAAATGGAAAAGGAAAGTTTTAATGTATTCTAAATGTACTATAAAAATGTAACAATGAATCTTGATTAAACGTTTCGTGTCGACACGGCCACCATCAACATTTCTTTTCAAATACGGACCTGTCTGTTTTAGTACAAATATTGATAAAGCTATAAAATCATAATTCAGTGGTACATCACACTTGATATTTTTATAACGTTTCATTTAAAATAACTAACATCATCAGTGACAACAATTTTTAATTACGGTCCTGTCGTTAGTTCTTTTGTAAATTATTTTGATTTCTTCAAAACCTATTCAACTATTGGCATACTTCAGACTTCACCCAATAATTTCGATAAGAAGATACCCCAACACAACGAACATTCGTATTTTTCCTTCTTGGGCATTTTTGTATTACAGAAATCCTTGTTTCAAGGCTGATTTCTTCTGAATCAATTATCATACTGAATATTTCTATTATTCTCAATCCTAAAATAAAATATTAGTTTTTGGTCAAAATACGACTATTGTGTGATATGGTACAATTAAATAGCATCTCATTTCTTTTACAATTTTTGGATTGTATTTGAAGTTTGTTGAAATTCCATAAAATTGACAACAGTCATCAATCACCATATCCCTGGAATATTGACAAGACTAAAATTCTATATAAGGGCGCCATCTCTGGAACCGACCAAAGAAGCAGACCACTATTTCATTTGTTTATTTGTCTTCTGAAAAATCAAAACAAAATCGAATCACTCGACACACCATGGTTTTTATACATCTTAACTCTGACATAGTTCTAGCCTCAACTGATATTGAATTATTTCTGTCAGACATTCGTCGGTCCCACGCCAAAACCGCGAATGTGCAAATTTCAGGGTTTTGACTTCAATATGTGAAATACTAATTTTCTACCAAAATTTACAATGCCAAAATCACGAATTTGCTATTAGGTTGTCCACTGTGAACGAGAGTGAATTCTCGAATGTGAATACTTACCAAGGTTTTTAAAGCAAGAAGCACGAATATTCTTAAAACTCTTCTCATTCGAAATGACAAATTGCACATTCGTGGTTTTGTCATGGTACCGACGAATGAGCAGATATCCATTGCAGAACTCTCTGAAATAAAATAGCGGGAAATTGCAGACTGATTTTGGAATTCCTTGTTCCTCATTGGTACAACCTAGGTCATCAAGGTTGTAAACACGCGGGGTCTAGGCTGAACCTCAGCGTCATATACTAGTAGGCTGGTGTCCAAGCGAATTTTAAACGCTTAAAATTAAAAAAAAAGTAACAGGCAAGGACCAGGTGGAGAATGTTATTGAGGTTACAACTTTGTGGAAAAAATTAAATTAAACACACAAAATGGTGAAATTGGGATGCAGTTTAGGGATTGAAAATGTTTTTTTTGCGATTTGCGGCGAAACGTGACCTCTTAGTAGAAAATTTTCAATGGCAAAGTTATGGATAATACAAAATATCAAAAGCTTTTGAATCCACCATTTTTCGACAACCTCAAATTTACCTTCAAAATTGCGTAAACCCGATTTTTCAGTATTTAATACATGATTTAATTCACATGAGAATTTGTTAGCATTTGTCTTCTAAGGTGTCCAATGAGCATGATTTTTTCGAAATTCAGAAGACTACTAGTTTTCGAGTTATCTAAATTTTTCGAAAAAAATACCCTAATCTTCCACGAACAATTGTTCTGGTCTAAAATGGTCTATGTAACTTGGTAGTTTATTGATCGTTAAACCGACTAAAATTGAGAAAAACTAACAACAAGTGTAACGAAGCATTTCTGATACTAACTTTTAAATCCTAATCAGAATCACAGAAATGATTCGTTCGCCTTATTTTTTCATAAACTAAAAATTCTTTTGTAAACGAAAAGCAATCAAATCTGGAAATAGTAGATGACTCCATCCATTTTCCCTAATTTTTGATTCCGACCACTTTTTACTCGTTTTGACTTCTTGTGCCTAAAAGTTCTACTTATACATGTAGATTTGGTCTCGGTTCCGTTTTCATGATAAGGAATATTTTTTGCTGAGATTTAATAGTTTTTGTGCCTTCTGCTACGAGGGTCACCGTTTTTCATGTGTTTTTCTACGAAGGCCATCCGATGGTATAAATAGTGGAAGCACATGAGAATCGTGCTCTTTTCGTGCCAGACCAGTGTTAGAAGTAGTTGATTATAAAAAGCCAAGTTGAAAAACCGAAAGTTATATTCCGAGGGTAAGCTTAATTGGAAATTATTTAGTTTGAATATTTAGTCCTGTTAGGAGTAAATTGCATTTCACAAACCGTGTGTATCATATTCAGTTATCAAAAGACCGAAATTCGACCACTACGTTCCGCAAGGTACGGCTTTCACTACTGGCCGGAACTAGCTGAGCTCAAGTAAATCGATAATCGAGGGAGTTGGTTCAATCTCGTCCTTTAGACAGCCGGGAACTTGTACCAACACTCCGAGGTTACCACCAGAACCGTACAGCGTTATTCGATCCTGAAGGTACGGACTACTACTGGAAGGATGAGATTTCGCTTAAAGCTAGTACGGAAATCGCGAACTGTAAATTACTCATTCCAAAGGGAACGGTTTTCACTTCTCTTTGGCATTAGTTTGTTATACCATAATAGTAGGTGGCAACCAGGAGTTGGTAGAACACATATCGTGAGTCCTAGTACCCTGAAAGCTGTGGTGGACAATAATTCGGGACTAGCCATTATAATACTAATGATAATAATAGTAATAATAATAAGAATAACCGTTATCATTTGCCAGCCGTGATATCCGAAAACGTGAAATGAAGTGATAATTTGGGAAATCAGCTCACCCGTCGACTCCGCGAACCAAACCGATCAAGAAATTTAGTTATCCGTGTACGATTTCACGTCCTGTCTCATTTCTTGGTTGAAAGATTGCTTTTCGGCTAATACTACGATGAATGGATGACTTATCTAGTGTTGTATGACAATTCCATTATATTAGAAATAAAAGTGGTTCATAGGCACATAAAGCTTTCATTCAGTAAATAGAGGAAAGAGGGGTATCCTTTCAGATCCCTTCCGTTTAAGTCTAATTAGAGTACAGCTGGTATTCAAAAGACGATAGGGGCAATTAAAGACTGCCACTTATTGTCAGTGCACTTTTGGATCTTACAACTGACCCCTGGAATACCGTTTCTTCACTGTAGCTGTCCTGGGCCTCCCACTAATGTCATCTGGGAGAAAGTGTGGCACACCACTATAATCTTACTGGCGCCTGAGGGTAGTATTGGGTGTTAGACCGAGTGTACCGTTGTCCGTTACACCCAGTACCCATAAACGCCATTGTAACGTCCGAGTAGAGGAAAAAAAAGGTCATTACACAAGTCTCTCTGAATCATCATTTTCAAAAATTTTCAATTGTTGTAAAAAAGAATAAAAATTACATTAATAAATTTAAATAAATAGTATAAACTACTTTTTGTTATAAAAATAATGAAGAATGTCGAAAGTCATAGAAAATATTGAGAAAATCATGATTAAGAGAGACTTTCTCTCAATTTTAAGCGGAGTAACGACCAATAACCCCCAAGTCTCAAAGACCATTCGAAAGTAGAGATTACAACAATGAAAATGATCACTTATAGACCTTCGAAATACAAAAAAAATCAAGGTTATTGCTCCTGGAAGAAGGGTATTTTTTTCGAAAAAATTTAAATAACTCGAAATTTCGTAGTCTTCTGATTTGCGCAAAAATCATGCTTAATTGACACAACAAAGACATATATCTACAAATTTTCATCTGAACTAAATCATTTAATCGCAAGAAAAAAAAAAGAAATAGTGAAGAATCGTTTTTTTGCCATTTTGACGGTTAAGGAGAGAGCCATTAGATATATGTTCAACTTAGGACCACGCAATTCATGTAGGCAATTATTTGAAGAGAAAAATATATTGACAGTAGTGGCTCTCTTCGTTATGGAAACTATATGTCTTATACACAAACATATTTCAAAATTTGAAAATATTTCATCGTGTCATAATTCTCGCCAAAAATCTAAAAATTATTTAAAATTACGCATACCTTCCTCATCCCTGGTAACGGACTCTATTTTCTATAACAGCGTCAAGATGTATAATCACTCACCGTCTCATTCTAGAGAGAGCCACGATAGTATTGAAAGCTTTAGAAAATATATTAAAAAACTACTCGTGAGCAGACCCTATTATAGTTTGCAAGAATTTTACAATGACAATTTTTAATGAAAAGTGTGAACTGTATTTCTCATTTGTAATTTTCATTGTTGAGGCATTATTTGTTTACTCATTTTTATTTTATTTCATTGTATACTCGTTTAGAGCGACAGCTGATACGTTGAAAATTTGACAAAATGTTCAAATAAAATTTTTTATATTGATATTTTGTTTTTATTCATTTATTTATGTGTAACTATATATATATATATATATATATGTATATATGTTTGAAAGTGGTTGACAATGTATTATTGTTAGTAGAATTCTTCTGGACTTCCATTGTCTAGAAACAAAGAAAATAAATTATTTGCATGTGTTTGAGTCACGACGTTTCAACAGTTAACATCTACTGTCGTTATCAAGTGTGTGAATGTGACAAGATATCTCGGATACTTGAATAGCCTGCAACTGATATACCTCCTATAAAGGTAATTATTATCTTCGTGGGTTATCTCTCAGGTCATCAATGTTAATTAATGTGATACAAAGACCTTTTTTGGTGAGTGTTATTATTATTATTGATTCGGAAGCCGAAGTTATCCACAAAGAACAGCATTGGTATAAGATAAAGTTTATAGAGTCGGCTTATATTCAGAATAATGACGTGTTCAGTCGGCCGAGCATAGAGATTCGGAATGTGTGGAAGCCACTTATCACTCAGCTGGATCGATTGAGATTTCAATAAAAACTCTGTTTCAAGACCTATCAAAAATCGGTCATCAGTAATAACACTCACCAAAAAAAGGTCTTTGTATCACATTAATTAACATTGATGACCTGAGAGAGACCCCACGAAGATAATAATTACCTTTATAGCAGGTATCTCAGTTGCAGGCTATATAATAAGTATCCGAGATATCTTGTCGCATTCACAAACTTGATAACGACAGTAGATGTTAACTGTTGAAACGTCGTGACTCAAACACATGCAAAGAATTTATTTTCTTTGTTTCTAGACAATGGAAGTCCAGAAGAATTCTACTAATGTGTATATATGTCACTGTGCGTTTTTATCTTTATATTGTTTATTTTAAAGAGCGACAGCTGAAAAAAATTTACTAAATGTTCAAATAACATTTTATAGGTACATTTATTTTATCTATATTTTGGATTATCTTTGTATTGTTTATCTTTTACTTTGTCAACAAAAACTTGATTTTTTCGACAATAAAGTATATTTTGATTTGATTTGATTTAATTTGAGATTATGTCAAAAAGTGTTGAATGAAGAAGTTTTCGAATTTTTTATCATCTACAACTTTTTCATTGAATATTTTTCGCTGGGAGGTCAGGTTTTGCCGCAAACCACAAAAAATGAAAAACTCAAAATCGTCTTCAAATTAAATATTTAATCCCAATGGGAATGGTAAATTGTCAACGCAGCTTCTGCAAAAATTTGTCAATAAATGGCATCACAAGTGAATCAGTGAATGAAAACATGTTTTCAAGCATGGTAATGCTCTTCTTCAGTTGAAATGAACATGAGGTTAAAATGTTGAATAATTAAAACACACAAAAATTCATTAAATTACATATATGGAGCAAAAAATGGCCAACATCCCATCGGGGTTATATATAAGTATATTGTGAAGATGTTTTACTCAGCTTCTGAAAATACATTGATAATTTAAAAATATTTTGAATTGATTTTATGTTAAAATAAAAAATACAGCTATAAACGTGTTTACATAGGCATAACTGATCAAAATCTGATACCACCGATGAACATATTAAATGAAGATAAAAGAAAATATATCATACTTGAGGAAAATAATGTATATCTAAAAATTATATTATCTAAGTAGGTATACATCTGCGACAATGCATCGCTTAAAGAATAAGACAGTGATTCATCAGGGTAAATACAAATAAGCGTGCTGATACTGGTTTTCAAAAAAATTCAAAGTGGCTGAGTTCTTCAGGGACATGGGAAGTTGACTGGAATCATCCAGTCCTTTATCACAGTGATTTCATTGAATTATGTATTCTTGAACTTGATTAGTTGATCTTTTATTGTTTTCATGAATGTGATTATTTTAAGAGATGAAAGAAAAGTTTTTGGATTAAGATTTTGGTGACTAATGAAAATGAATACGATAGTTAAATAGTGAAACCTTTTTCTTAAGTTGTAAAGAGAAACATTGTCAATTGAAAATTGAACCAATACATGACTCCTCTGGAAATGGAAAAAACCTACGATAAAATTGAAGTTAATTTTTTGTAATATCTAACAGAAAACAACTACTTCCCCGGGTAAAGCCACGCTGGACATTGAACAACATCTGGTAGATATTGAAAAAGACCATATATAAGAGAAAAAATTTGTAATTGAAAATTTGCATTTTCATTCAGATAGTTGATTATTTATTAAATGTCCAGTTTCCATTGGATATTCTTATCTATAGATGAGATAAGGGAGAATGTTATTCAGAAGTATCACTCACAGAAAATCGCACATTTCATTGATGCGTGAATTGCATCTCTTTCGCTAGGCCTCCAATACATTTTGGTCGACAAAAATCTATTTCACTCTTCTAAGATCATCAGGGAGGTCGGAAGAATTGGAAAACATACTCTTCAGAAGCAATTTCACACTGTAATGAAGGAATTGTTGGACTATTTCTTGTGCGGTGAAACTTTGAAAATATTTTTCTGACATAAAACCTGTCATGGGTATGGCATGTTCATTTTATTGAAATTTTGAACAGGATGTTCATAAAGTCAGTTGATTCCACAACTGGCTTTATGAACATCCTGTTCATATTTTCAATAAAATCAACTTTTTCTTACATTATACCAACTAAGAGTATTCAACTTAGAAACTTCAAATTATACTTCAAAACATTTCAAAATAATTCTCGTACTCCGATTTTGAAGTTTCTGTGTCCTTTGAATATTGTTTTTATCTAGTAGATATAAAAGGGTTGAGGAATAGTCGAAATGATGGTTCTATAAACTATAATCTTTGAAAACATGCAAACTTCGGATGATATCCTATAAAACAGTTAATCAGTGTTTTGATATATTTTTGCATAATATGTAATCACAATGATTGTTGAAAGTTAACAATTCATCTAGCAGCAATCCAAAATATTTGAATTCTGATACTCATTCAATTTTATCATCTTCAATTTCGAATTGAAGGAAGTGATAATCCACTGATTTTAGCTTGCGTTTGTTGCTTATAATTATTGACTTTTTCCTCTAGAGTGACGTCTGGAAATAAATTTAGAAAATCGTAGCCATGTATGTAATTTATATCGGATAGATAAATCATTAGAAGTAGAGGTCCTAGCACGCTGCCTTGAGGTACGCCTATGTTATTCAGAACTTCATTTGAGAGCGATTCTCCCACTTTGGTTGTTTGTGATCTGTTTTTCAGGTATTCTTCAAACCAGTTGAGAACACTTCTTCCAATTCCATAATATCTCAATTTCGCAGAAAGATCCGTCTATCTATTGTCTCAAGGGCCCTTTTGAGATCAACAGCTACTATATATTTACCGTTATCGAGTTCTTGTTTCCACTTCGAAATTGTTAATTGAAGGGTCGATTCAGACGAATGAAGTTCTCTGAAACGGATCGATTTCCCATGAACAGGTTGTTTTTTTCAAAGTACTGAGTTATTTGTTCATCTACTACTTTCTATAAAAATTTCTCATGTCAAACAGTAAAAAACTACTCACAGAAATGTCTAGACTTTTGTTATTGAAGTTATTCTTATTGTGGAGAGGTCCATATTACAATTCCTAAAAATTCCAAATATTTCATGAGCTCGATGTTCAAATCATTTTCCATGACCTTCGAGATAACAGATAGCAGTGCGATAGGTCTGTAGATGCAAGGTAGGTTTTCCTTTTGTAGGGATTGCTTATACTCACGCAATTTTCCAGTTTGATGAAAATACCCCCAAATTGTAAAAGAAATTGAATAACTGGGTAGGTTTGAATGTATGAAGCAGTTAGGATAATAGTAGAATAATAGAATAAAATAATGGTAAATATAACTTGTCGAGAGTAATACCACAATAGTATATTGTGCAACAAAGGCAGAAAAGTGCTAATTTCTCACGAGTTTGAAAAAGTTGCGGCACGAGCGCAAGCGAGTGCTGCAATTCAAACGAGTGAGAAATTGCATTTCTGCTCGTGTTACACACTATACTTTTTCTACAACACCCTTTTTGCTAAAAATAATACTATACTATAAGACGGAATGAAATGTCAGTGACTCATTCTTATATTTTCCTCTTGAAGTTGAAGTTAGTAAATTCAATGACAATGAATTAACTTGTTCTCTTAGTTCTGGCGGAGTATTTTCAATTTCAGAACTGTCGCTATCCATTTTAGTTCAATCTCATTAAAAAATGACGGGACAAGAATATTTTACGAATATTTTATGCTTGACGTTTGTTGACATTCAAATGATTCGATAGATGTTGCTCCGATGCCTAGCAATGGATAGTGTGTATGTGGGTATTTGAGACAGCAGTAGTGATGTCTATGATTTTTGTTCAGAATATTATGAATTTGTACTACAATTTCCCTCATATTATATAAACCAATAGACTTTGTCTATTCATTCTTGAAGTTGCCTGATCGAATATCCCTTCGAAATGCAGAATTTTCAAAATATACTTTCACGTTGCTGTCACGAAAACTGTATTGCTTAGAAATTAGGTACTGAAAAATTTTGGCACAGAAATGTCACTTTGTGGCACAGAAATGTCAGTTTGCGGCACACTAATGTCAAATTTCAATTATTGTGAGAAATAATCATGTTTGCGAACGTAAAACTATGCAGAAAAGCATGTTTTGGAGTGTGGTTGTAGAAAAAAGGTTTTTATTTATAGGATAAACTTTAATAATGAACAAAAACTTGGTTGCTTTGGTAATTGACGAGAGCAAATAACATTTTGTTATTTGGAACAAAAAGTACATTTAACAGGAAATATGATTTAAATGTACAGTTAGTGAAAGTACAGTTTTGGTATACAATCCGAAGATGACTAAATTTGATTATTTTCCTCTCTTAGATTCATCACTAAAGTAGAATGATGCTGTGAGTCTATCTGAAGGTATGGCTTTAGAGAATTGGCGTTCAAACATCTGATCAGCTTGATAATTTGTTGTTCAGACTCATGCTTTGGTAAGAGTAGAAATAGTGCTAGCCCTATGGGAGTGATTATTAGTTTTATTTTTCAGATCTATACCATTTTTTTCTGCAGAAATTCTGGTCCACTTTGAAATTTAGTTTACACCACATTTTTGGCATATTAATTTTTCCAAAACGGATTTGGTGTTAGAAATTATCTATCTGAAAAAATATGTTAGTTTTGTTTTTCTAGGAGCTTTTTCAACAATTTTACAGGACACACCTTCAGATTTTCTTTGCTTGTAGTCAACCATTTACTTTCACTTCACCTTTTATCTCCACCTTGAGCTATTTTAGAAAAGACCGTGTTATACTCCACTCATCACCTCTCGAGGCTAATTCAAAAGAGGCGATATGAACAGTTTTTTTGGAATCCCATGAAGTATTTTCATCCCACTGTTCTGTCATTTTTACAACTTCTTCCTTACTCAATGCTTCAGAACTTTGTCTTTTTTTATCTAAATTGCTCTGCAGTTGCTTGCGTTTAGCATTTTCAGCGTTTTTAGCGGCTGAAATGTCATATCTTTGAATGGGTCAAACACAATCTTAAGATCCATTCAATATTTTTCTGGTACAATTTTGGCTTCAGTTTTAAAGAGAAACATTGTCAATTGAAAATTGAATCAATACATGACTCCTCTGGAAATGGAAAAACCCTACGATAAAAGTGAAGTTACTTTTTTGTAATATCTAACAGAAAACAACTACTTCCCCGGCTAAAGCCACGCTGGACATTGAACTACATCTGATAGATATTGAGAAAGACCCTATATAACTTGAAGAAAAAATCTGAAAGTGAAAATTTGCATTTTCATTCAGATAGTTGATTATTTATTAAATGTCCAGTTTCCATTGGAGATTCTTATCTATGTTCATTCCATTGATGCGTGAATTGCATCTCTTTCGCTAGGCCTCCAATACATTTTGGTCGACAAAAATCTATTTCACTCTTCTAAGATCATCAGGGAGGTCGGAAGAATTGGAAAACATACTCTTCTCAGAAGCAATTTCACACTTAATGAGGAATTGTTGGACTATTTCTTGTGCGGTGAAACTTTGAAAATATTTTTCTGACATAAAACCTGTCAAGGGTATGGCATGTTGATTTCATTGAAAATATGAACAGGATGTTCATAAAGTCAGTTGTGGAATCATCTGCGACTGAAAGTTGGAATTGAGTCGCTATTTTCCATCGTACAAGATAACCTCTCTTGGAAGGGATTCATGTTTTAAAGAGAAACATTCTCAGAGGAGTCATGTATTGAATCAATTTTCAATTGAGAAAGTTTCTCTTTAATACATGAATCCCTTCCAAGAGAGGTTATCTTGTACGATAGAAAATGGCGACTAAATTCCAATTTTCAGTCGCAGATGATTCCACAACTGACTTTATGAACATCCTGTTCATATTTTCAATGAAATCAATTTGGCTGGTATTCCCCATTATTTTAACTACGTACTCCTTGTAGTCATTTATGTCTGATATCTTCATATTATACGCTCAATTTGCCAATATGTTTGAGATTATAGTTCATCCCATTTTCTCGACAAAATAATTCAAACTGCCCACAAACTGATGTTTTGTTTTTTGGTGTTTTTTGAAATAATAATAAAAATGAATTAGGCAATCCAGACTTCTGCCTTAACCTATACAATAGGTAAAATCGTTGGCAAGTCCCCAACAGAAAACAACTACTGCCCCCTACGACTATTGAATTATATCTGCTGGATTCTTGGCAAAGTATTCTACCAGAACTACTTTGCAATGTTCTCCCAATCTCAACGCCAAAACATGTCTCAACTCACATGGTGGATCACATACGGACCGGTTTCATGGTATTGCCAATCATCAGCGCAGGGCATCTCACTCAACGCAATCGAAATACATCTTGAACCCAAGATTCAAAGAGCACTCTGACTATGGTGTCGACTTCGTCTGAAGCCAAATAATTTCAAAAGAAAATATTCTATGACACTACTTGGCAGAAGCCCATAAAACTAATAGTAAAAATGGATTAAGCAATCCAGACCGGTTTCATGGTATTACTGGTCCGTAGGTGTTTCTCCATGTTAGTTGAGACATGTTTTGGCGTTGAGATTGGGAGAACATTGCAAAGTAGTTCTTGTAGAATACTTTGTCAAGAATCTAATAGATATAATTCAATAGTCGTAGGGGGCAGTAGTTGTTTTCTGTTGGAGACTTGTTGACGATTTTACCCATTGTATAGGTTAAGGCAGAAGTCTATCTATTATTTATTTTTATTATTAGTTTAATGGGCTTCTGCCAAGTAGTATCATAGAATATTTTGGGAAAATGGGACAAAAAGATGCAGACATTTGTCAACAATATACCAATCATACTTCCTTTGCATTTTTAGTGCTATAGAATTCAGTTTAATTCCGAAAAATCATTAAAAACTTTTGGAGACACTTTTTAAACCTTGCCAATTCAAGTTCATTACGTTGAACTAGTCTTTTCGGCGGCTCTTTGTAGTGTATGTTATTAACAACAAGTTGTCAGAATGCATAATGAAGACAGATCTGGAAAACGTATATGGTTTCTAGCCAACTGTCGACATGTACGATGAATTGTACTTTAACCAAACAACATCATCGATCACTGCTCTGTTTGAGAACACGCATTCAGCCTGTGTTGAATATTTCAGAGCAACGGTTATTAAACATTGAACGATGAATTTCGAAATACTGTAATCTTTTGAATACAATCATTTCCGTAATAACAGTGTAGAGAAAGTTCTGGTATAGAATTGGAATGAAAATATCTGGAAATTAGGTCCTTTGAAATGTACCTATTTACTCTGGCGTTCCTCAAGATTCTGCTATCGGGCCAACAGTGCTTCTCTTTTGTATAGGGATAATTAGGCAAATCATTCATTAGACGGTTTTTGGGAACTGCCGATTCAAAAATTATTATGGAAGTTTTTTCCTTTGTTATCAATGTGATAATAAAAAATGGATTAGGTATGTAATACAATAACCATATACAATAGGTGTTTTCGTTGGAAAGTATCCAGCAGAAAACAACTACTGTCCCCTTCAACCATTGATGTTGGATACTTGGCAACGTTTTCTACAAGAAGTATTTTGCAATGCTCTATAAATATCAACTACTGCCCCCTTCAACCATTGGTGTTAAATACTTCGCAACGTTTTCTACAAGAAGAACTTAGCAATGCTCTATAAATATCATAGGTAAAATTTATTTTCCATCATCAGTTAATAGCCTTTCGGCCGTTTTGTCAAGTAGTGTCGTTCACTCTTCACTATTCGAATATTTTCATTGCTATACGCTAAAATAACAATAAAGTGTATTCAACAGAATTTACAAGTATAGGTAAATATTTTGAAAAAACAAGAAAAGAATCATAGAAGCAGTCATTTATGCTGCTTTTATGTGACATACGTATAAAATAGTTCCTGAAGATTATCTTTCACATAATGATACACAGTGAGTAATGAATAAATAATGAGAGGACACAGCAATACACATTTAATTAGCGAATACAAAAAGAGCTTGTGAATAGATGAAGGTTTATATCGTCAATAATTGCATTTTGTAATCTATGTTCACATTCTCTCCTGGTTGAAATTGAGTGAATGAACTTTAAGGTTTGTTTCCAAAAAATCAGTATCTATAGTGTCTCTAGATGGATCTCTACATAGGGTATCAGCAACTTGTAACTGTTTACCCGGAACATATACCAGTTCAAATCAATACCTGAGCTTTTTGAGTCGCAAGACGCTGCAATCTGGATGATAGCTGATCTAATGGTTGTTTGAGTATAGTCTCAGTTTCTATTCTGATTTTTCTACCAAATATAAAAAAACTCCCACATCCGAAAACGGTAGCTAGCAATTCCTTTTCAATGTAGTAATAACTTTATTGGCATGGTGTTAAAGATGCAGACCCCTATTGTACTGGATGGTTATTTTCGGTAATAACTGCACCTATTCCAAAAGGACTCGTATCAACTGATAAAGTGACTTGTTTTTTGGTATCATAATATGCAAAGACAGGGATTGAAGTGACCAATTCTTTCGAATGATTGAAACATTTTATTTCATTTTCTGACCATGACCGTTCCGGTTTAATGCAAGCAAGTTTTTCAGAGTGATAATTTCATTCGATAAATTAGGCATAAATTTGGCTGGATATACAATCATTCCTGAAAACTTAAAAATCCTTTTCACATTCAGGTTTTTTCATTCAGTATCCAAACTTTTGTTGTTCTTTTATTGTTTCTTCAAAAATGAGGATATCATCATTATGCTCTCTGGTTAAGGAAAACAGTAAACATTCTACAGAAAAGGCAGAGAGTTGCAACAAAATTCCAGAACGGTATACATGAATTCACAATTCACAAAAGAAAAACCAAGATAATTCCTGAATGATTCAGTTGCAGGTAAGTCGTTCAGTGCGTTTCAAAGGTATTTTTTTCCATAAAAAAATGTAAAGTCCAACTTATGTCTCTCCTCTGAAGCTAATGATGCCACACTCTGTTAATGTTAATAGCGTTTTCAATGATCTTCGAGATAACAAATAGTAACAGTATATTTATGTCTGAATGTCTGAACCTCTGAAACTGAAAGAAATTTCTATTGCTCCTTTCAGTTAGTTATACGTTTGCAGTTCTTAAAAATTATAAGAGATGTTGAATAACTTTCATATTACTGTGAATTGGTAAATTGGGTTTTCACGAAATTATTCATCGTCAATAATGAGTAGTAATAATCTTATTAAATATATTTCAAGTCTTGTTCTCTTTTTGACGGGTGGCGGAAATTTGATCGAAAACAAATTGATCGAAAAACATTTGATCGAAAGTATGTTTGATAGAAATGCATTTGATCGATTTTTTGTTATAGAAAATACATTTGATAGAAACATAAATGATAGAGAATACAATTAATGGAAGCACCATTTGGCAGAAAATACAATTGACAGAATCACTATTTAATAGAAATTCATTTGATTTTACAGAAAATTTGATTTTATGACAGAAAATACATTTGAGACATAAATCATGAAAATACATTTGAAAGAAACACATTAATTGATAGACACGACAATCGATCTAAATTGTTGAATTGCTAAAATTGTTATTTCCTACAACCGGCTGCACTACTACGCGCAACACCCAAAAGTCCCAGAGATACTTGTGCGAGCTAGGGAAGACGTAGCCATTACCTTTTAACGTGTGATGCCTTGAACTCACGACCCTTGGATAGAGAAGTAAATGCGCTATCATCACCACCACCAAACAAAACAAACACCACCACCAAACAAAATAAATAACAAGTAATCTTTAATAATCCAAAAAACGCCAAAATTAATATTAGAATCTAAATTTTAGAAGCAACAGCTTTCAAATATTGTGAAAAGTAATCATCGTTGTCTTCAAATTCTTCATGGAATCGTCTGACCACTTCAGCCAGTCTTTTATTTTTATAGAACTTGTTCGTTCTTTTTGGTACTTTAGCACCCCCACAAAGGACCCGCACACCTTATATGGGAAAATGGCTCTCCGTCAAATTCCTTGAAATTTTGATATGTTCTAGAATTGATCGTTATGATTAAATGTTTCAATGGGCGCAACACGATCCTATGACTAGTTTTCGAGATACAGGGTGTTGAACATGAAAAATATTCACTTTTCATCACTCCATATCTCCCAAATTATGATTTAGTTCTAATTTATCTTTTGTGGTATTATCATTACATTCTTGTATGACAAATTCACGAGAAATTTATTTCGAAATCTTTTCGTAGTACAGGGCGATTTCACTTGATAATAATGCTATTTGGAGACATTCATAATTCTGTTGTTTTATAAAGAGAAAATGCGAAAAAGGGTAGAATCACATAATATTCATTTCATCCATCATCACAGTTGATTCAATTTATACAAGGTGATTCACGAATTTGGAAAAATAATGAATTGTGGTTTTTGGGACACCTTGTAGTAATAAACCCACCTAAAATGACAAAATTCTCGTGAAGAATGTTAAATGATGTGTTTCATCGTATACAGAGTCGAATGATGTCAATTTAAAAAATAAGTTATACTTTAATACCCTATAGCTAATAAGGGAGTCCTAAAAGATAGCGATATTTTTTCATGGGACAACTTGAAATACTTTCATTCATATTGTAGAAAATTTTCATCGGAATCCCATGACGGGTTTTTCATATACAAGACGAAAAATGTGCGAACAAATCTAAGATCTGTACATATAGTTCTTCCTTATCGGGCCTCTTTTATTCGAGATTTTGAATTTTCAATAAAATAGTGATTAGTTATAATACCGTACAATAGGAAAAAATCCCATGACTCGAATTATTATCTGCAGCATTGTTTAGTAGGCGGTTAAAATTTTCGAATTTTCACTATATTTGGGCATGAATTTCTCATGAATTTGTCACACAAGGAAAATACCACATAGGATAAATCAGAATGAAATCATAATTTGTGTGTAAGTATTTCTATCAGTTAATAGAGTAGGTATATATTAATTCAAATTCTAGGCAAATTTTTACACCAAAGGAACGTTTAATTTTTCAATTATGTTTTTGTATCTTCGAATCGTATATATTATGTTTGTATACAGGGTGTTCATTTCAGGACTTCCCACCCTAATTTTCTCGAAATGTGTGTATTTTTTTTTTAAATCCTGAGACACATCAGCAAATATATCGAAGAGGACAAGTTTTCATCAGAAAATGAACGCGCCCCCTTTCATCCCCTGCAAGGGGGAGCTACCAACTTCAAAATAGTAAATGCGAAGGGGTATCGAGTAATACCTCATTTTAAAGGTCTTTTTAATCTCTACACGTCGGTTTTTTTTTTTTTGAATTGATCGATCCATTGTCGAGATATTTAGGAAAATCTGTTTGCTCCTCCGTACCATTGCAATAAAAACTGTAACTGTTTATTCTCATTCCTTTTACTTCAATCCTAAATTACAATATTTTACACTACTGTCACTTTAAGAATTCCTTAAAATGTGCACTCTAAAAGTGTACTGTTGAAGAAAATAAAAGACATTGAATTGTTTACCATAGTTACCAGTTGTGTGATAAAGCAATGTATTAAAAATGTTTGGACTGACGTGGCCGTTACTTGATGAAAATCATAGTTATGACACTAATAAATAAAACACACTCGTTAATGCCAATTATATTTTGGAAGAAGGCCATGACTTCGATGAAAACTTCGAAATTCTTCATGTGGAAAATAAGGGCAATGGGCTTAATTATTTAGAATTCTTGGAAATTATTGAATTGAAAAATTCAACTTTTAAACCTGAACAGTTCCCCTTTATTAAATTTAATTCAAATAAGTAGTAGCTATGTTTTGAGATTTTCAGGTAGGTATATTGTTATTGTCAATTTTATAAGTTGTATGATAGGTATTCCTAATTATCTTGATTGATAAGATTAGCTATTTGTGTATTAAGAGCGCAAAGTGATTGATTGTCGCTCGACAAAGAGAGCGGTAATCTTTGGAGAGCGACGATGACACTTTGTGCTCGAAAAACACACATTACTTTTTCTACAAGCGCAGCTCTTAAAAAAAATGATTGACACTTCATTCAAATAGGCACATGACATTATGAGAAAATCATTCAATAGCAATCCGAAATGTATTTAGCTATCCAAATATCTAATAATTCAAATCTCTAACAAGAAAAAAGTAAAATAAGGTTCTTGAAAAAAAAAAAAAAAATGCACATGCCAGGATCTGAACCCGGGACCTTCGGATTACAATGACTAAAATCGACAAACTCTAACCATTGCTCCTTCGCAGATTCTCAGGTGGCTATGGCTGTATTATCTATACTTTCCATCATGCAAAAATAGGTTTGTTTGCAAACAAAAGCAGTGGAGAGCAAGCGTTTTTTCAATAATTTCGATATAGAGCGAAAAGGCTGTCACAAAATGGCGTTTCACGGAAAACGTCAACTTTGCGTTGAGATCTGAAGGCTACTTTGATAAGCGGTTGTAGAAAAAGGTTTATTTTTCAAGGAAGAATAATTTAGTGTACTACATTCCCTATTTTTGTGGAAATTTTAATGTGTTTTACCTTAGTGTCGAATTAAAAATGGTTTACACTTTAGCTGAAAAAATCGAAATAGTGTTTATTTACGGCGCCGAAAGTCAATGTGCTCGACGAACTGCTGCAATATTTAACGAAAGGCACTCAGATAAGAACACCTCTCATAGGTATGTCCTAAATCTTATCGCCAAATTTACTCAGACAGGATCTGCTGCAAATTTAAAACATGATCAGCCAAGAGTTTTGAATGAAGCCTTTCAAATTGAAGTGTTAGTGTATTTTGGTATAAGTCCTAATACTTCGTTACGTACTATTTCTGCTGCAACTGGAGTTTCCTTAGGCTCTGTCCAAAAAATTACAAAAATTAATAAATTCCATCCCTATAAAATGAAAATATGTCAAGAGTTGAGTGAAGATGACTTTGACAGACGAATTGAGTTTTGTGAACAAATGACAACAATTATTAATAACAATACGGAATTTTTAAAAAATATCTGCTTCTCTGATGAGTGTTCTTTTTATTTGAATGGATTTGTAAATAAACATAATTGCAGATATTGGAACAATGAAAATGACCATGTGTTTGTCGAAGGGCATACCCAGTATCCCCAAAAACTAAATGTATGGGCCGGTATACTTGGAAATCAAGTGATTGGTCCATTGTTTATCAATGGGAATCTAAGTGGTGAGGTGTACTTGAATATGTTAGAAAATACGATCAATCCGCTAATTACTGAATCTCTTGAAAATCAACTGGATAGAGATGGAAACACCTTTCTTAACGAAAATGAGTTACGTTTTCAACAAGATGGAGCACCCCCCATTGTGTGCTTCCGGTCCGACAATGGTTAGACAACGTATTTCTCGGTAAATGGATAGGGCGAAGAGGACCTATAGAGTGGCCACCCAGACCCCCGGATCTAGCACCATGTGATTTCTTTTTATGGGGAGATCTAAAATCAGATGTTTACACACCCCCGCCGCAAAATTTACAAGAGCTTCAACAAAGGATTTCTGCAGAATGTCGAGCACTTCGAACAGAAGTGTTTGAAAATGTGCACAACGCATTTTAACAGCGGTTATACCATTGTTTAGGCAATAGTGGACAACATTTTGAGCAATTATTAAAGTGGCAGTAGTATAAAATAATGTAATTTAGGTTTGAAGTAAAAGGAATGAGAATAAACAGTTACAGTTTTTATTTCAATTGTACGGAGGAGCAAACAGATTTTCCTAAATATCTCGACAATGGATCGATCAATTTAAAAAAAAAAGAAACACCGACGTGTAGAGATTAAAAAGACCTTTAAAATGAGGTATTACTCGATGCCCCTTCGCATTTAAGATTTTAACGTTGGTAGCTCCCCCTTGCAGGGGATGAATGGGGGCACGTCCATTTTCTGATGAAAAATTGTCCCATTCGATACATTTGTTGACATGTCACAGGATTTTTTAAAAATTTACCCCCGTTTCGTTACCCCCGTTTCGAGAACGTTTCTCTTTATTCTTCTTGTATTTGAAACATTATCTGAATCATCTTCGAATACCTACATAGCACCACCTAGGTATTCCTGTCATCTCGTAGTAGGCATGGACAACAATTCAAAGAGGGTGAAAGGAACAAAATTCTAATGTCAGTAGTCGTTTTCTTGTTGTCATAAAGCTCAAGAACTATTTTTGGAATATTGGACTAATTGAAGTTTTTTTTTGTACTGTTCAAGTTTATGTGATTTTCAGTGTTTGTTGAACTTTGCTGTTTTGCAAATTGCGACATATCGAAGACAAGCTGCGAGAAATCCACCTATTGATATTCAGGATGATACGAAAAATACGTTTCAATTGTAATAACACAGTGATGAATGACATTATTGCTATGGAAAATAACCCGAATTGCCTTCGTCGCAATGTGTTGTCCCGTTTATCAAGTCGTGCGTGTATTATTTGTAATGCTCGTCAAAATATTCGAAGACTTTCTTCAGAATGTAGAGTGGATATATTTGTTGCTTCTGATATCTACGTCCCAGATTTCTTGAGAATTTGTGGTCACCATCTGGATTATCAAGGTTTCCTTCCAAATTAATTGCATGGAGGTTTCAATTTTGTGAATAAACCATACTTAATTTCCCATATTGAACATTTTCTACAGATAATGAGGACAATTGCTAGTAGAAACAGGCCACTCCGTAACTGGGTGGATATCAATTGTTTCATTGAAGACGAATTCAAGTATCTCACATCAATTTCAAAAAAATAATTTTCGACAGTTACTAGAATTTTGCGATATTGTGTAATATGGTTTTTGGGGTACGCTAGATATCAAGAAAACATACATTTTCAAATCGTCTTTAGGTTTCATAGGAGATGCTGCAAATAGAATGCTTCCAGAGGACATGGATATCGGTCCAGAAATAGTTCAATTCAATTGGTTATTCTCTCATTTGTGAATGTTCATAAGAATCTTCTTCTAATTCGTATTTGATAATGTTTTTTGATTATGGAAAAATTCGGTTATCCATCAAGTATTTTCCTTGAAAGCATGAAAGAATAACTTCTCCATTGAAATGCCTACTAGACGATGCCGCAGATAATGATTCGAGTCATGGCTCATTTTTCGAGGGATACGGTACGCTATTGTAACGCATTATAACTGATCACTATTTTTTGAAAAATCAAAATCTCGAATGAAAGACCCAATGAGGAAGAACTATAGCAAACCCGCCGAAAACTGGAGTGAAAATATAGCAATGGGGAAATGTACAGATCTTAGATTTTTTCACACATTTTTCATCTTGTATATGAAAAAGCCGTCATGGGATTCCGATGAAAATTTTCTACAATATGGAAGAAAGTATTTCAAATTGTTCCATGAAAAAATATCGCTACCTTTTCCGTCTCCCTTATTAGCTATAGGGTGATGAAAAAAATCAATATTTTTATTTATTAAAGTATAACTAATTCTTTAAATTGACACCATTCTACTCTGTATACGATGAAACACATCATTTAACATTCTTCAAGAGAATTTTGTCATTTTAGATTGGTTTATTACCACAAGGTGTCCCAAAAACCACAATTCATTATTTTTCCATATTCGTGAATCACCTTGTATAAATTGTATCAACTGTGATGATGGATGAAATGAATTTATAATATTATGTGATAATTCTACCCTTTTTCGCATTTTCTCTTTATAAAACAACATAATTATGAAAGTCTCAAAATAGCATTATTATCAAGTGAAATCGCCTTGTACTACGAAAAGATTTGGAAATTAATTTCTCATGAATTTGTCATACAAGAATGTGATAATAATACCACAAAAGATAAATTAGAACTAAATCATAATTTGGGAGATATGGAGTGATGAAAAGTGAATATTTTTCATATTCAACACCCTATATCTCGAAAACTAGTCATAGGATCGTGTTGCGCCCATTGAAACATTTAATCAGAATGAACAATTCTAGAACATATCAAAAATCTTCTCTCAAATGTTCCTATCCATGTATCCTCAAAGTAGTTAACAAAACCCTTAGCTTCTTCACGAATGGCTTTTTTCTTGCAAATTACTTCAAATGCTGTTGCTGATAAAAGTTTGATTTCCAGCTGAAATTCTGCATCGGAGTCATATTGCTGTTTAAGCCCATTTCTTTGAATTTGTCGATATAAACACTATTTAAAATGGAAGAAACATCCTTGATTTTCAGCCATTGGAAAAAGTAATTGACGAGCCTTCATTTCTGCAAGCTCAAAATCAGTTGTAATTGTTGTTACTGTAACTGTTTCCATTTTCATTCGCAATTGCTCGAAAACCTTAGTGTAGATGTTTTCCGTCTTGGAGTTGAGTAACGCACATGCTAATGGATAGATTGTTCCACTTACACATCCATGTACAGTTGTGTGCATAAAAAAGTCGTTCAAGGTGTGTGTGGTGTAAATCTGCCTATGATGTTTCAGATTTCATTAAAAAGTAGTACATTTGGAACTTTTGTGCAGTTTCAGACTTTATGATATTAGAAAAAAAAACTTGCTTTATTTTGTCTTGAAATATTCAAGTGATTATTTATTATTACAAAAAATGGAACAAATTCAATATATAACATTATAACAATTAACTCCATAACGATGAAGCTCTATCAGTGATAATTTAATATTTGGTCATAGTGCCATTATTTTCTATTATTTTGTTAAGTCCATTTGGTATCGAAGCATAAAGATTTCTTATCAGATCGGGATCATTGACTATTTCGTCCCACGTTTCTTCTATGGAATTCATCAGCTCATCAATTGTGTTTGGTCGGAAGTTCACTATGTAGATTTTTTAGTCATATAAGACCCCAAACATTTTCCATAGTATTAATGTCTGGACGTTTTGCGGGCCACAATAATTGCTCTATATTTTGCTGTTCAAACCATTGTGTTATGATTGCTGCATTGTGGACCAGGCAATTATCTTGTTGGTATATAAAATTTTGATCGGGAAAATGTTCTGAAACACTCAGTAACATAATATAATATTTTCCAAAATATTCCTGTACGTAACAGCGTTAAATCTTTCATTAACAGTCCAGCACACGCCCATTCCTCGAGAGCCCAAACATTTATCGCAGATCTACCGGATTTTTCTGAATTATGAACAAATTCGTCATTAAACCTTGTTCCTCTACGCATGGCTTCTCTTATATGTCCATTGAAGCATGACTGCAAAGCTGTTTCGTCGGTAAATACCAGTTTTCGCGTAAAGCGAAAATAACTCTTGCCTGTTTATGTTCATTTCCCAGGATTACCTTTTTGGCAGCAGCATAGTTTTTTAGATGCGATTTTTTAATTCTACGACTCGCTGTCGATCTTGATGCAGGAAATGCTGTATGTCGAATAGCATTCTGCGCTGCTTCAAAGGGTTTGTCCTCCAAATACTGCAAGAGTGCATTATCTTGTTCTTGCTTAGTTGTTTTGTGTCTCCCAGTTGGCCTTTTTCTATTTACGTTACCTTCGGTCTCCCATCTGTGCTTTATGTTTTGCACAGTCTTCTTATTCACATTCATAATATGGGCTGTATCTCTTATGGGCATACCATCTTGTGAATAAACAATTATTTGAGATCTTTTGATGTTATCTAGCTGAGGCATTGCTCTAATTGCACTGGAAAATGGTAAAAGCGTGTTTCTTTCAAAACTAGTTTGAATTTTGACACTACTTGTCAAAGTCAACAAGAAGTTTAATAACTAAGATTGACAAGCCTGACTCACAATAGCCTATAACTGCTGTATGCCTTTTTATGCACACAACTGTACTGTATACAACTAGTAAAATAGTTAAGGTACAATCGAGAATGTACCGTCCATATGCCAGGAAGTGAATTTTCCAAGAAGTTCAAGGTTTCGTTTTGTCCCAAATATAATGAACTTATCTACAGTAGATACTGATTGGAAAATAACAAAGTTCTAACCTTTCTCAGTTTTTTTGGTATTGTTCTGGCAAGACAAAATTTTCAATTTTCAGGGGAACAGTTGGACCAATATTTTCTTTTTCTCTGGTAGACCTGACACTGCGTCCTAGGCTTGAAACGGAAGGCATTTCAAATGACGCTGCTTTGCTTAATCCAGTACTATGTCTTGAAATAATAGCTGTAGGAGCATCTCTGCTTGTTTGTGCTTCTCTTTTCATCAAATTGATGCACTTGCTCACCTCAAGTTTCACTGTGGAGCCTTCGTGATTGTGTTCCTTTCTAAAACAAAATATTTTTTCCTCTCCGACAATGCGACAAGAACATTTTAATTTTCGCCATTCCTCACACCGCCAGTAATACTCAACAGCATCGGATTTCTCCATAATGTAAAAATATCCATTATGATAGAGCTTTTTCTCCCCTTTTGTGGTATCAATAAACTCATAATCTCGGATATCCATCTGACAAGAAAATTTAATTGACAAATCAGTCCTTGGCAACCAACAAAAACGAAAACTGCAGGTTACATTTGACTTTATCAAAAACAGATCTTGTTATCTCCAAAACTAATAGAAATAGAGTTTTCAACAAGTTTTGAAAACGGAAAAAGCTATAGTCTCCGAAGGGTCAACGTTTTCAAAAAAAGAAAGTATTCTTTAATTAATTCAATCTTATATTTTTCAGTTAGGCAAATTTAGAATACGATATGTTAGTGACAAAATTTATTTATTTTATTCAAGACAACAGTCTTGTGAACGCAGGAACTTATTGATGCAAAGTAATTAATGTAAATATTTCACACATGACGATTAGCCTAAATATTTCAAAAACCTAATTTAAATTTTAATTATGGTTTATTTGTGTTAGGAGTCAAAATTACTTTAGGGAATTTCGGTAACAAGGATTTGAAATTATTGCAAACCCAGAGCCGTCGTCAGATTTCTCTTAGAAAAATTGCTAATACATTCATTGGATTTTTGGGAATACAATAAATTCGAAGTAGGCCAAGAAATTTTGAATTTAATTACGAATATATGGTACTGAACTAAATGCTTTATCCATACAAAAAATAATCAAATATGGTTTCTATAATTTATGTTTCTATCAAATGTATATTTTCTATCATAAAGAATTCGATCAAGTGTATTTTCTAATATAAAAAATTCGATCAAATGTATTTTCTATTAAAAGTTCATTCTATCTTTTGTTTTTCGATCAAAAGACTTCTATCAAATGATTTTCGCTCATTTTGTTTTTGATCAAATTTCCGCCACCCCTTTTTGACAATGCCAGGAAAAGGAGGAAATTACGTTTTCTATACTTCGGCGAACCCCATTACTTTCTCAACACATCCACACATTCCAGTTCACTTCTTATGAGCATCGTGTAGAAGATTCAGATTAAGTGAATTTCCAAATATAACCAAATTCACAATTTAGAGAGAAAGAATCACAAAAATCCTCTCTATAACAATTTTCCCACAGAAAATATACTACCAAGTTCATCTCAATAACACTAGATCACATCCAAACTAGCCAGGAGATAGTAAATAGTTTAATTGGGCTCGGGAATGGGCCTAGTGGGGCCGTCTGTCATAGAAAGGCCTCGTGCCGATATCTCAGTCCCCTTGAACGGTTAGGCCCCCGGGGATTATACGTTATATCGTCTTAGACCAGCATCCAGGAGGCCTTGCCTTGCCACCTTCAAGTTTCACTTTGCAGTATATCGTCTTAATAGGTTAACGGGGATATATCAGGAAGATGGATACGCCGGCCGTCCGATTCGCTATAAGTATCTGGGAAAAGGAGGATCGTGTGATACAACATCGAAACAATTAGGTGCGAATGATGGGTAACGGCAGGTGTGACTTTATTCTAGGTCACTGGTTCTGAAGTAAGAGTCTCCTCGTAGGCTGTTGCTAAATAGTTATTTATGCAACAAGTGCAAAAAGTGAATGTTTATTGCACTCGACGTGAAATTTTCCAACGAGGCCGTTAGGCCGAGTTGGACAACACGTCGAGTGCAATAAACAATTTTTGCACGAGTTGCATACAACATTTTTTCTACGTTCATGCAAAAAGCAAAAAATGATTTATTGAGGTGCGGCACTAGGTGTAGGAAAATTAAAAGCGCAACTTGAATACTTTATTATTAATATCGAACTAATACGTTACGAACAATTTAACTCAAACTTTATTTTTACCCTCAATGTTGAAAGTGAATGATCAATTGGTGCAATTATCAATATAAATATTTCGTAGTGAAGTACCTATTGCCAATCTCACAGAATATCTGCTAAATATGTAGTAGGTTTAAACGTTTATGTTTGTCATGATGACAGCACGTTGAAGTAGAATGACAGATGAGTGCAATAAAAACTTTATTGCACTAGTGCTATAAAGAACTTCTTTTTCTACTGAATATAGTTCAATAAAGTTTTGCTTTTTGCATGAATGTAGAAAAACGAATTTTAAACGCTTGAAATAAGAAAAAAAGTATCAGGCAAGGACCAGGTGGAGAATGTTGTTGAGGTTCCAACTTTGAGGGAAAATAGTTATTTATGCAACAAGTGCAAAAAGTACGTGCAATAAACAATTTTTGCACGAATTGCATACCAAATTTTTTCTACGTTTGTACAAAATCCAAAAACTGTTTCATTTAGATGGTACTAAAGTGTAAGGAAGACATTCTTTGTTCAAATCTAGCTGCTCAAAGTAATATAACGATATTTAAAGAAACAAATTTTATTTTTGTTAAATTGCATTTTCTAGTAATGTTGTAATCCCAGTATGTAAAAAATAAGATTGATAATAATATAAAATATGCAACTGTTTCAAACTTAATACAATCTCATAGAAAATGGGCTAAATTTGGCGTCGATTTGACTTTTATGTTTGTCATGATGACAGAACGCTTTAGCAGAATGACAGATGAGTGCAATAAAGGCTTTATTGCCCTCAGTGCAATAAAGAACCAGTTTTTCCACTAAATACAGTTCAATAAAGTTTTGTTTTTTCATGAACGTAGAAAAAATTATTTGAACACGAACACACTCAAAATGGTGAAAAGGGGATGCAGTTTAAGGGTTGAACGTATTTTTGCGATTTGCGAAGAAAAGTGACCTGTTAGCGGAAAATGTTTTTTCGGAAAAGATGTAGATAATGAAAAAACTGAAAACTTTTTTATGGAACACTTTTCGATATAACCTCAAATTGACCGTCAAAATGGCGAAAAACCGATTTTTCAGAATTTAATTTTTTTCACGCGTATACATGATTTAATTAACATGAAAATCTGTAAGAATATGTCTTTCTTGGTGTCAAATGAGAATAATTTTTTTCGCAATTCAGAAGACGACTAGTTTTTTTATTTATGTACATTTTTCGAAAAAAAAAAATACCCTCCTATCTTCCACGAACAATTTTTTGAAAAAACGAAAAATGTAATGGAGTGCAGTTTTTTCTTAAAAAAACACATTTCTTTCAAATTTATTTGGTTAATTTTTAAAGCACGAATGGTATTCGGTAGAAAATTTCAAGAATACAAAAATATTCATGTTTTTTTTTTTCGGTGTTCTGGCTTCGACTGCTATGATCATTAGCCACAATATTCATTATTTATTTATTGTTATAGATGATAGCACAATTATTGTAAGTAATATTGTTAACATTTGTATTTGTCTTCTCCATAAAGTATTGTACTGGACCTATCTGTTTACATCCTGGTCTGAAGTCGTAAATGGTCACAATGTGTAGTCGTGATATTGAGTTGGGCGTTGTCACATCTCGTAGGTGCTAAGTCTTTATCATAAACAAATTGTGTCATTATACGTATACCATCCGAAATCAATCAAAGAACAAAGATGGTGATAGTGACATTATCATGCAACTTGAACCTGTATTACTTACAAGTTTCAAAATCCAAACTATCGAAAAAAATCATTATTTGCGTCTGCAAATGGTTGTGTACAATTTGTTGTGCCTTATCAGTTTCCGCAATAGTGTTCGTCCAGCTTCAGATTTATAAAAATTATGAATTGTAGAAAAATTTTCTCTGTTTCGAGGTTTTCCGAATTTTCTCAGTGGAAAATGCACCGATCCAGTCGTATGGAAATCAATTTTGTAGGTTTCATGAATCTCTATAAAAGTTCTCTCGACTGTAAAACTATTCCTTGAATAATATTGGAAACATTTTCAAAAAACCAAAAAGATGTAATTTTTTTCACAATTGCCTGTTTAAAAAATTCCACACAGCGATTTTGCTGGGTGAAAACTGAGATTTTCAATACCAAACTATTTTATAAAAATTAGTTTAGGCCATTTGCGTCTTTTATTTTGTGGGAAAAAACCTCTATTGCTTGGTTTAATATAAGAACATGTTTTAATTCTATATATAAATTACAATTTTTTAGTCGATTCTTTTTATTTTTTTTTTCAGTCGACTGTCTCAAGCTTTCCATTCGTTGAAAACGAAATTCTTTAAAGTCTATTTTGTTTATTTTGCAAACTTTGTGAACCTAATTTTCTAATGATCGATAATAACTCAGTCAATGAAGTATTGTATGACATCAGGTATGTCATACGGATTTTTCTATCTCACGAAGTGTCATCGGATGTATATTCTATCGCTTTCGTTGATATTTTCATCATTATTTCAAATCCAGCATTTTGTTCTTATGATTGAACCCTATTTTTATCAAATGCGTGCGCTCCTGTTGGTTGTGGATAGGTCGCAGTCTATCGCTACCTTCTCTCTTTCCCGTAGTCTGCGCGCCAACAAACAAAGCGACTTCAAAACCGTCCGTGTTGTAGGTTTGGCAATGCTGAGTCCATCTGTATTTATACGATATCATACGTCCATGGTGTTCTCCGTAGCTGAAATTGATTTTGAACCTCCTCCTGGCGCGCATGGTTGTAGATTTTCAACGATAGCCTGATGGTGTTCTACATCTATCTGAAGATAGCTCGCAGTAGATTTGGAGTTGGCATGTCCTGTCATTCATCAGACTCTTCAGTTGAATTGTAACTATATGCACTAAACAAGGTGTCACAAGTTATCGTATTCAGGCAATAACTCGCTCATTTGACAAGATAATTGGAAAATAAAAAACTGCTTTGAATGGCATTAAAGTACCAATGACATATAAAAATGTATTACATTTGACAGCCCAGTGGTAGCTACCACGTTTTATTTTCAAATGGCTGTATGTTTTCATTGAAAATTGCGTGTCACTATTTGGAATACAACGATAGCACATACTTGATATTTTTTTATTAATAACAAGAAAAATATTAACATTCCATGAAGTATGAATTTCAACTAAAATACCTACGATGCAATTGAAAAAACGAAAAATAAAAATGACAGTAAGTGTTCAAAATTATTTACCGCAGAATCTATGCAAGCTGCAAAACGTGTTCAAAGCGTTCTTGTGCAGGCTGCCTGAATCATACATAGCTGGTGTAACGCTACGACATACTTGACAAATGCGTTCTTTAAGATTTATTCATTTATTTATTCATTTATTTCATCCAAACAGACCTACCGGTCTCATTACCGGTCTCATTACATCATAATCCAGCATCTGTAGCAAAAATGACACTAAAACCAGTAGAAATGATTTTTGGTACACGGGCAGTTTTAGAAGAAATTTTTGAGAAAAAAAAATGTTCTGCACGCGAACACTTATGGAAATGAGGGAAAATTCCCGGGAAATTTCGGTAGAATCGGTATTCCATCAATAATTTGGATGTGGTTGAAAATTTCGATATAATGTATGGAAACAAACTTGTAGTGCGTGAAAATCTGCATAAAAAAAGTATCTACATGTTTTTTCTAAAAATATTCCATTTTGAGAAATGTGGCCTTGAAGTGTGGTTTCTCGGTATGGGCCCCGGAGCGAGGTGGGCGACGCGCATGCTCAAGTAATTGGACTGTAACTGTGTGATTTCGTTTTTTGAGTGGACTGAATTCAGATTGGCACGGCAATTGTTTGTTATAAAGTTCATTTGCTAGTTACAAATGATTGATGGTTCTGAATTTTCTCGTAAATTCTAAGAGTTGCAATCATTTAACGAAGCCGATTTTATTCTTTAACGGTGCAATAATCGCTAAAAAATATCTTATTAACTATTATCGGACATCAATTGAAATAAATTTGTAAATTGTAGGAGAAAAAATGAAATTATATGAAGCGAATGAAGCTTATAAGAAATTGGAAATTTGAACAAAAAATATTTGGATATTTTTTTTTGCTGAGGTCTGCTCATCCAGGTTTTCACCACAAAAAGCAATGTTGTTGGAAATCAAATTCACCAGCACTTCTCCTTAGTTTCTTTTCGGGTGGACTACATGAAAAATTTGGCCTGACTGGGAGAAATTCAGCATTATTATGTTGGGGTGCTTTATTTCTGGTACGCATGGTGGAAGAATTTTGATGGTGGAGTCCATTTGCAGAGTTTTTAGGGCCTTCTGTTCTGCAGTGCTGATGATTTTTCGAAGGAATTCGCTCCTTCTCAGAAACTCATAAGAGAAGTTCAGAAACAACTCCAACGGACCAAGACGATCGAAGAACGAACACAAAACTCTGTTCTTGTCCTTCTCTACATCAGGGGTATCTCCGAGAAGATCAGAAGGAACGGAAACAAATACAACATCAAGAGTTGCTTTCAATCCAGCAGTACCTTACGAAGCTTCCTAACCAAGATGAAACCAGAGAACAAAACAGAATCCAGAAAAAAATGTTTTTACGAGGTCCCATGTGAATGTGGAGATTCCTATATCGGAGAGACCAAGCAACCATTATCTGTAAGAATTGCTGAATACAAAAAGTGGACTCTGTAGTGTTTAGTGTTTTTACTTTGGAAACTGTATTCCACTTTTCCCTACTAGCAAATATATCTATTACAAAATCTAATTGTTACTTGTTGTCTTGACAACCACTCGTAGACAAGCTTCTTACATTTGTATATACAGTAGGTGTACAATATGAGTATACTACGATACCTCCCCCTTTAAATAAAAAAAATGCTCAAGTAAAAGTCAGTCGATCAATTGGTTTGATATTCCGTTTCGGTTGAACCCTTGTTGGTAAGGTTCCACTGACTACTGCAGTGTTAGCACTTTCATTATAACTTTGAAGCAGAGTAGGATCTGAATAAATTTCAACTGTTTGCAAGGAAGTGAAGCTTCTCTGAAATTGTGTTTTTCAATATGATTCAGATGCCGTTTCCATGCAACATCAAATTCGGGAATTTTTACATTATAAATAGATTTTCCCAATCTCTCCAGTATTATCCCCTTAATCCAAGTAGGGTTTCTTACATTTTGATAGTTTTTAACAGTAACTATATCACCTTCCTCAAACTCTATAAATATAGATCCTCTATGATACAATTTTTGTTTATCAAATTTTGATTCCCTATTGATTTTTCCGGTAAAAGAACATCAAATCTTGTACGCAGTTTACGACCACACATTAAATCAGCTGGACTGCATCCAGTAATAGAATGTTTGGTATTTGTGTAGTCGAATAGAAAACAATTTAATATTCTGTTCAAATCAACAACTTCATTTTTTCCAAACCCATTCTTTAAAACGTTTTTACAGTTTTCACCGTATGTTTGGCCATTGGAAGATGGTTGAAAGAGGGGCAAGGTAACATGTTCAATATTATTTTTATTGAAAAACATTTGAAATTCTTTCGAAGTAAAAGTTGAAGCATTATCCGTGACTATTTTTCTTGGAAGTCCATATCGTGCAAAAGTTGTTCGTAGAATTTCTATTGTTGATTTAGAGGTGATTGAGCCTATTGGAAAAACCTCAATCCATTTCGTGTGAGCATCAACCAAAATTAAAAATTGTTTGTTTAAAAATGGACCCATGAAATCAAGATGAATACGAGACCACGGTTCACCAGGCCAAGGCCACTTGGTAAGTATTGCCTTGTTCGGTGTTTTTTTATTCATTAAACAATTTTCACAACTCTTATAAATTTCCTCTATATTTTTGTCCAAACCAGGCCACCAGAAATACGATCGAGCCAAACTTTTCATCTTGACCAACCCCATATGAGATAAATGGAGTTCTCGTAGTACTGAGTCCCTCAATTTGGATGGAATAATCAGTCTATTGTTCCATAATAAACAATTGCAATCAATGCTCAATTCATTTTTCAACCTATGGTAAGGTTGAAAACCTTGAGTTATTACTTTGGGCCACTCAAACTGTACATATTCCATGACTTTTGATATTATCTCGTCATGTTTAGTAGTATGTTTGATTTCCTGGAAATGCATTGCAAATTGCTCATTATTGAAAAACAAATTGATAAAATCAATATCTACATTTTCGCAACAATTTTCGTCCTTTATTTCTGGTGATCTCGATAAGCAATCAGCTATATTTTTATCTGACCTGACAAATTCTATTTTATAATTGTAATTGGATAGAATAACTGCCCTGCAGCGAAGACCATTAGCAGAGAATTGAGGTATACCTTTTTTAGGGTGAAAAATAGTGAGGAGTGGCTTATGATCTGTTTCCAATCTGAATTCTCTCCCATAAATAGACCGTGGGATAGTGACAGATTTTGGGACACGATTTTAATCAGTATGCCTTTTGGAGGGCAGTACAGTCCGTATATCCTCGTGATAATAATGCATGAATCAAAGAGTCGTCGTAGGTTCTTCATATTGAAAAATAATAATAATATTTTCGAAAAATTATGTGTTACGGTACGATTCCAATCAGGTTGCCATGTGTTTCGTAATAAAGTAATATACGTAAAATACTCGAAAAACCATTGGCATACCATCAGGATGGGCGGAGAATTCCTTTTTCCAAATACAATTTCACGTGACCATACCAACCATTCGGACCCAACCTAACGGCCTGCCAATCGTTTTTCGAGTATTTTAGTTTTATTATCTCATCACGAAACACATGGCAGTCTGATTAAAATCGTACCCGAATAATAATAATAACTAAAATTATTATTATTATATTTTAATATGAAGAACCTACGACGACTCTTTGATTCATGCATTATTATCATGAGGATATACGGACAATACTGTCGTAAAAAAGGCATACTGATTAAAATCGTGTACCAAAATCTGTCACTATCCCCCGGTCTAAAAGATACTGATTGAATTTGCACAAACTGAACATGATAGCTAATCCCTCCATTTCTTTCTGAGAGTAATTTTTTTCTGCCGCTGTTAGAGTACGCGATGCATAAGAAATTGGTTTTTGGGTGCCATCGGGCATAACATGAGTAAATATACCCCCCAACCCATAGCTAGATGCATCAGTTGTCAACTTCAATGGTAATTTCGGGTTATAATGCACCAAAAATTTAGAGGAAGTCAACATTTCCTTTATCATTGTGAAAGCTTGTCACATTCTGATGACCAGAACGAATCTACGTTTGATTTCAATAAATTATATAAAGGATGAAGAATTGTTGACAAATTGGGTAGAAACTTACCATAATAATTGATAAGACCCAACCAAGATTTAAGTTGAGAAACAGAATCCGGAGTGGGAGCATCATAAATAGCCGAAATATTTTCTTCTGCGGTATGTAATCCCTCCCGATCAATAATAAAACCTAAGTATTCAACTTTTTCTTTGAAAAATTGACATTTATCCAGGGATATTTTCAAACCAGAATCTTTGAATTTAGTCAGAACTTGATTCAATCGGGATAAATGTTCGTCGCGATCACAACCGCTTATCAAAATATCGTCCAAAAAAAACACTACTCCTGGTAAACCTTCCAAAAGTGATTCCATCAATTTTTGAAATTTGGTTGGTATACTAGAAATTCCAAAAGGTGCCCTATTAAAACGAAATAATCCCTTATGAGTTGACAAAGTTAACTAATTTTTAGATTTTTCGTCGAGGCACACTTGAGTATACGCATTTGCCAAATCTATTTTGCTAAAATGAACGCCACCCTGTAATTTAACAAATAATTCTTCGATCCGAGGAAGGGGGTATTGATCTACTTCTATGAAAGGGTTGAGGGTTACCTTGAAGTCACCGCATATTCTGACGGGTCCGTTTTTTTTTTCAAAACTGGAAAAATCGGTGTTCCCCAAGGACTGTAATCTACATGTTCACCTGAACCTTTCAATCGCTCTAACTCCCTTTCAACCTTCTCCCTCATGGCAAATGGAAGAGGTCGAGATCGGAAAAAATTTGGATTGACAAATTCATTTTTCAATTTTATTAAAAGTACCAAGGCCAGGCTCAATTATTGAACTGAAATTTTTGAGTAAAAAATTCAAATCATCAGATAAACCAATATGAAAATTATTTGCAATGTTAAGCTAAAAAATATTGAGAAAATCGCGTCCCAACAATGGTGGACCAGATGCACCCTGTATAACATAAATATTTATGGGAACAGTTTTTCCTTGAAATATTTACATTACAAATAATATAACCTTCTGGAAAAATTGTATCTTCATTGTATAAATGGAAAATTTTGTCAGTTTCATATAAAACCTTACCTTTGAAAAATTCATCATTAAATTGTCTAGATACTACTGTGAAACTGGACCCAGTATCGAGGTTGAAAGTAAAAGGAACTTCATCAAGTTTTAAGTATCAAAATTGTATCAACTCTTGATTGCAAATTATATAATGAAAATTCTGACTCTAAATAGTTCTGATTATGAGTATTATTGAAATTCCTCTAAATTTTATTTCGTTTCTGTGAACACATTGGAGCTAAATGGCCCTTTCTGTCACAAATATGGCAAAAACATTCTCGGAAAGAACACATATCTGCTGGGTGGTTATTCCTTCCACACACTGTACATTTCGTCTTCCCAGTTGACGAATTCTGTTGCCCTCTAGACGTTGACTGCGATGAATACTGTTGTCCTCCCGCGGATGATGACCGTTATCTCCCCGACGACAATGACTGTTCTCCTCCAGACGATTTCTGTTGCCTTTTGTCATTTTTGGTTTTGACATAGTACATATCTTGTTCCCTCTTTATAATTGTTCCTGAGTTTGCAGAAACAGGAGAAAGATTGGCAGCAGATTTAGCTGTAGCAATTTCCACAATACCTTTGTAACTAACCAGCGGAGTGTGTATTGGTTTGGACGGGGAACAGATGGCTTCAGTGCTGTCTGTGTTGACCTGCCCTTGCACTGATGAGAGGCAACAACCTCGAAACTAGTCTGCAGGTGGTCACCCCGTCCAAATCAAAACATAATTCTGCTGGTTGGTCATAGAGGGCACTTGCAATTGCGTCCTCTGATGTTTTGAGGAACGTTGCACAAGTAGCTGTTAGATTTAATTCAATACCCGTCGTGGTCTTAGCCAGGGGAGTAGTTGTTTTCTGACAGGTTCTTGCCATAATAAGCCTACATAGTTAGGTGTTTATGGGAGTAAAGGGTTCATCATCGGTCGGTAACGACTGTTCGTTAGCAAACGATCTCCCAAAGATTTCTGTCTTCTTCGATTAAATCTCTCAACCCGGAGATTCGGAGTGTCCTCCTCTGCTCGCTAGGTGGAGCGGCCTAGAAACTGCTTTCATCTCGTGAACCAGAATTGACTAATCAGCGGAGTGTGTATTGGTTTGGACGGGGAACAGATGGCTTCAGTGCTGTCTGTGTTGACCTGCCCTTGCACTGATGAGAGGCAACAACCTCGAAACTAGTCTGCAGGTGGTCACCCCGTCCAAATCAAAACATAATTCTGCTGGGTGGTCATAGAGGGCACTTGCAATTGCGCCCTCTGATGTTTTGAGGAACGTTGCACAAGTAGCTGTTAGATTTAATTCAATACCCGTCGTGGTCTTAGCCAGGGGAGTAGTTGTTTTCTGACAGGTTCTTGCCATAATAAGCCTACATAGTTAGGTGTTTATGGGAGTAAAGGGTTCATCATCGGTCGGTCTTCTATACCTTTGTAAGTTATTGTCTTTTCGAAGAAAAGACGGTCTTGCACTGTTCCTTTATCATAACCCATTATGAAAAAATCTCGTAAAACCATTTCCAACTGATCATTTTCGAATTCGCATAAGGCTGCTAAATTTTTCAAACGTGCCGATTCATAAACCATTTTTCGCGACATGTAAAATTTATAACGTGCAGCGAAGACACTCAAACTCGGTTTGAAATGTTCTGTCAGTAAAGTTATCAGCTCAGGGTATTTTTTGACTCTGGTTCGTCAGGCATGCACAAACTGTGTGCAAGTTTATACGTCTCTTCATTGAGAACATTCAGTAATATTGCGGCATTACGTGAATCGTCTTTGATGTCCTTTGCCACAAAATAATTATCAATGCGTCTCTTGAATATTGACGAATCTGACACTGACGGATCAAATTCTCGTAAATGACTGATGTGATCTGTCATTTTTTTAAATTTGATTATACAAACTATTGCTCGTGGTATCACTTACGAAAACGGCAATTTGCACTTTCCGCACAATCTCGTCGCCACTTGTAGTGTTTTTACTTTGGAAACTGTATTCCACTTTTCCCTACTAGCAAATATATCTAATAATAATAATAAATATAATTGTTACCTGTTGTCTTGTCAACCACTTGTAGACAAGCTTCTTACATTTGTATATACAGTAGGTGTACAATATGAGTATACTACAGACTCAACGAGGGGAAACATTTCAATCGGGAATTGCCGACCACGCACGGACAGAGGATTTCGGAAATCTTTGGGACGAGGCTAGTGCTTAGAGAGGAACACTGGTTCAAACGCAAATTTATTGAAACCGCCTGTATCGAAACCAATGGTGCCTTCAGCCAACCGAGCGTGCTAATTAAAAATGGATACCGCTAATGGACCGTTTTGGAGGCAGAAAAAGCAAGAAAAACACGCGCGCCACAAGACCGCACGTAATTACAAGTTAATTACACCATACCTGCAGACCTATAAAACATCGTGCTGATTCTTAATTTGTCAGTATTCACTTGAAGACGATTGCAGATTCAAGCAATTGAAATGTAGTGAAAAATTTAAAGAAGTAGAAATCTTTCAACCATTAAGACGATGGAAGTCCGAAATGCAAGTAATCGAGTTACTACATCGTCACCACCTTCAAACAAATTATTGACTTAGTCGACAAAATGTCTTCATTTTTGACAATAAAACACGTATAAGGGCCAGTCTTTTCAGTTCCAGTTAAACTCCAGATGCAGACCAGTATTAATTTAAGCGCAAAGTAAGTTAGTACCAACAATTATATTTCACCAGTGCCAAACAAAGCTTTTATGTTGCCAGTTTTCTCCTTACGTTTCCAGAATATAAAGCTTTAGGCAAATGAGAGGTTTTCATGTGTTACTTGGATATTAAAAGCACTTTCATGACAAAAATTTGCCAGTCAGCCCTATTTCCTCTCATTTCATATTCCTTCCGGAACCAGGATGCTTGTTGTTGACCGTGCATATAACTAATTGATGTTTCAGGTATACAATGTTTCCAATCGATCGAATAGAAATATTAAGACGGCGCTTTCGACAAAGAGCTTAATGCAGCGGTCCATCGCAAACAATTCAAATCAAGTAAAGGAAGATAAATATTTGCGAAGGAGGAGCGAGACGGAGAGGAAGAGAGAATGTAGTCGAAAGTTGGAACTTCAAAAAGACATGTGACCCACGCACAGCTTATCAAGAGACGGTCGTCGTCCAGCGCTGCGAATTCAATTTCAATACATGCTCTCAATCATGCATGGAGTTTGGGGAGGACGGGGGTCGAAAAGCAGGTGGAGGAGAGCCAGGGTTGTAACGGAGAGGTTTGGAGTTCCCGAGAGACTGGGTTTCTTCTGGTGAGAAGTTTGGTGGGTGATACTGATTGTTTATAGAAACAATGGACCTATAGATTTACGAAAAATAAATTGCAAAACTCGTATAAATCGAGTTTCTAGTCTGAAACGTCCATTTAACAAAGAGTTTCACTATATTTTTTTCATTTTGAAGAAATATCACATTTGAAAGTGTGCCGCTGACGTCACGTTCATCGGAAACACCCCCCGCCATAATCCACGTTCCGAAACAAGCAATACCGTTCTCCTTAAAAATATAGATTCTTACTTGATATAAGCCACTGATAAATAATTAAAACTTTGTCTCTTGATCAACTCAGAAGAAAGAATCCATATATTACCTATGTTTATTGTATTTATAGCTTTCAAATTTCCTTTTGATGAAAAACGAGCATTTGCAACACCGCAATTGGTCGAAATCAAATCAGATGAAGCAATGTCTATGATTTCATTGTGACTTTCATCTCTTTGAATTTGGTATTTTTGGAATTACTAAAATTTCAAATCTTTCTTTGAACTCTCCTTTGAATACAATAATAACATAACGTAAAGTACTCTACTCACTTGGAAATGTTCTTCTTAATAACATATATTTTCGCTTTTTCAAAGAGTTTGTTTTGATCTGATAATTAAATAATTACTGAGCACATGGTAATAAATGTATCAAGTAATTAGTACAAGCACGCAATGATGCAATACAACATGGAACAACCCTGGAGGTATCTACGCTCTACGCTACTACGAGATTTAGGTTAGGTTATATCTTACAAATGTTACCAACCTAACATCCCCTCCTTAAGATTTAAATACAAGAATAAAAATAAAGTAGACATTGCGGTCATGTTCATGAAGTATGTAACTTATGATCTAATTTGTCACAAATTATTTGAAAATGATTACAGTAAAGAAAGAGGAAAAAAAATACAAACTTACAATAAATAAATAAGACAATGCTTATTTGAAAATCTAGGTTTAACCACAAAAATACAGAGCAAGAGCTTACAAATATAAACTTTACTAATCCAATCTTTCTGGTTTTTAAATTACTCTACCTGATCGAGTTGTAATAGAGTCAGTTAAATCCAATGGCAAGGAACAACCAGAGTTATTTGAGTCTTCAACAGTCCTATCTATGTTTACATTATCTGAGACATCAACAGTTATATCAAAATCGTTATGTTTGTAACAATATGATTCAACATCCTTTGATGGAGGAGTATTGTGAATTGCGCCTATAAATTTTGCCATTACCTCTTACTAAATATGACCTGAATTTAAGCTTTTAACAATGAGTGCCTTTTCCCACAATTTAGTAAACTTGTCTTTCTGCAGTGCTGATTATAATAGGATTTTTGAGAGTTTTTATCATAAACTTGTGGATCATCAATAACATGAGGTGCCAGACAGCTATATCTCAAAGGAAGTTGTGATCTAAGAGTCCTACTTTGAAGGAGTTGGGAAGGTGAATATTTTAATCTTGCAACAGGAGAATTTCTGTAGTTAAGTAAATGTGAATCTAAGTCAGTATTTTCATGGTGACATCTTTTTAGCATGGATTTCATAAACCTTACTGCTTTTTCTGCAAGACCATTACTTTTGGGATAATGAGGACTCGAGGTCGTTATGACAAAATTCCACTGGTCTGAATTTTTTTTAAATTCAAATAAGCTGAATGGATTATTGTCAGCGACTATGATTTTGGGGATCCATAAGAGGCGAAAATTGGCTTTGACACTCTATCACTGACGATGAAGTTTTGACTTAGAGTTTCTTCAACTCAACCCATCTAGAATAGTAGTCCACTATGACTAAATAGTGCATATTACGAAATTCAAGAATATCCATACCAATTTTATGGAATGGGATGGGTGGTATCTTATGAGGGAGCAGAGGTTCTTTAATGTTGGACCTTTGGAATCTTTGACAAGCAGTACAAGAATTTACTATGTTCGTAACATCATACAGAATGCCAGGCCAGTAAAAGAATTGTTTTACCCTTTACTTGATCTTGTTAAGGCCCAGATATGTTTTATGCAGTAAATTCAAAAAAAAATTCTACACAACGGGGGAACAATTAACCGTTCAGCATAATATATTAAGCCATTTTCTACTGTGATACTATTTCTTATATCAAAATAATGAGCTAGTTCCCCACTACATTTTAGAGGTTTTGGCCAACCACTATTATAGTACTTAATAATTTGATTTGAAGTTTCATGTAAATTTGTTTCAGATTTTAAATGTATAAGTTGTTGGTCAGAGCAATCAAATAAAGCACCCACGGTGTGTACAACATCCTTCTTTGACACATCATCAGCAACATTTCCAATGTCCATGGACCTCCCTGGGAGATACCTAAGTTCAAACTTATATGGTAAAATTTTCAATCAAAGCCGTCTGAGTCGATTATTTGTTATTTTATTGATACCCTTTTGTATAATAGCCGTTAGAGAAGCATGATCTGTGAAAACAAGCACATTAGGGTGGCCATAAACAAAGTTGTGGAGTTTTGTGAATGCAAATGTTATAGCAAGGAGTTTTCTCGATTTGTGCATATTCCTGTTCACAAGCAGTTAGAGTTCTGCTAGCATACAAAACAGGCTTTCCTTCTTGTATCAATGAGCAACCAACAGCATAATTACTGAGTTTCAGCTTACATATATCTGGGAAGCATCCTAGTCCATCGAAGACATCCTGATTCTGTTTGATAAAATCATCAACTGGGCCAGTAACCTTGTCTATCCGAAGAAGAAGTTCAAGTTCAACACAGGAACGTAGTCCCAAAAGTGGTGTTCTGTCATCATTCACAATCATGAATGGGGCGTTTATTTTCACACTGTCTTTCTGAAGATCAAGATTAACACAGCCGATCGGTCGAACAACAAATCCACCAAAGGATTCAAGAAGTACATCAGTTCTCCTTATATTTAAATCAGCATCAAGTTTCTAAAGAGCAGTACTTGTATAACTTGGATCCAGTATCGAGTTTAAATTCAATCAGTTGATCGGTAATTTTGAGCAAAGCCCGCCATTCATCTTTCCCACGAGCGATAACATCACAGGAACACAGGTTTAAAGAATCTAATTTAAAAACATCACTACTCAACTCTACCACTTCATGAGCCTGTTGAATGAGATTATTATGCTTATTTTCGATGCACTTTTTTGCGAAATGATTGCACTTTTTACAGGAGGAACACTGTTTACCAAATGCTGGGCATCGTCCTTTAGCGTGGTTGAACCCACAGCGATCACCAGCAAATAAACTATCCTGACGGTCCCTGTGCTCTGGTGGTCTTTTCATTTGTGGCTTCCGTTTCACTTCGAGTATCTCTGTTGGACTATCAATCGGTGCTTTCACTGGAGGTTGTGCTTTTAAAATTTTCATATTGAGCTCTGCCATCTCGACTGTTTTGCAAAAATTAACTGTTTTTTTCCAATAAAGGGTCTTCTCTCAAAAGTCTTTCTTGAGTACTTTTGTCAAAAAGTCCAAGAATTTTACCAATTTTTCTTCTTATTCATTGAATTCACAAGGTGCCACTAGTGATTTTAGATCCCTAAAATACCGTTCAAATGGTTCATTCGCTGCTTGCTTCCTACTAAAAAAATTATGAATCACCATTGTCTCATTTTTCCGTGGGGTGCAATGCTTTTCAAGGACGTCTAAAACAGAATTTACTGCTTCTGCACCTGGCTCTAACGTCGTGATTGTGGAGTAAAGTTTTAATCCATCAGATCCCAACAAGTTTTTCAGTCTCGCTACTTGGACTTCTCGCGATTTCTTCTTAGTCTCTGTGGCTACAAAATAAACTTCTACTTCAGTCCGGAATCTTCTAAAGCTCTCGGAGATGTCCGCATTGACGTCGAATTCTGAGGGTTTGTTGAATTCCATGGCTAAAATCACGCCCCTTTTTTAATTTCAAACTAAAACGGCCTCGACTGCGCCATGTTTAGATGTGATAATTGAATAATTAATAAGCACATGATAACAAAAGTATTGAGTTTATTAATTAGTACAAGCACGCAATGATGCGCAATACAACATGGAACAACCCTGGAGGTCTCTACGCTCTACGCTACCACGAGATTTAGGTTAGGTTATATCTTACAAATGTTACCAACCTAACAGGGTTTATTCACTGTTTCGAAACACATTTTACGACGCGGTTCATCTTTAGGTGCATAAAAAAATGTTTATTAGAATTTTCACTGGTGTTCAGACAACCGGGTGCAAAGCACTTTTTCGACATGTTCACAGTTATTGCAGTGATATCGATACAGGAATTTCAAAAAAATTGTAGAATACAAACAACAAAAACTTTCAAAACTTCGAAAACTGCATCAACCTCAAATAAGAAATCACATAGGGCTTGTTCGTATGCAGCATAGATATTTGATACAAGCGGCTGGTGAAACCGATGCAACGTTATTGGAATCCACTGAGAATGCGCCAAACTTGAATTGAAATATTGTAGTTCAACATGGCGGGGTATTTAGGTGACAACACAAGAAGGCAAACTGAATTGAAAATGCATGAATTTCTCTTTTCGCTCGTAATTGACACACAAACGAAACCTGAGCAAGCTAACCTAACTAAACAAACATCTGCGTGCAAACCGAGTTGTAAAAGCGTAAATTACTAGCCAACCTGACCTGACTATTCATCCAAAATTCAGAGAGATCAGCTTTGGAGCAGCCATATTTGTCCAAATTTGAAATCTACTGAGCATGCTCAGCAATTTTAATGTAGGCAAAGGAGTTAAAAAGAGACAAACGATTCTTATTGGTTTACTCCGTGAAACATCTGGTATCAAATGACAACTGTCATACGACACATTATATTTGAACTTTTACAGCGTTGCCAAGTCTAGTTTTGATGAACGTGACGTCACGAAACCACTTTTCTTCTGATTATAGAGAAACTAGCGGTCAGAAAAAAATTAAAGAATCCGGAGTGATATTAGCATATTATATACTTTCTCATTACAGTGTTTTCTCATATCTCGTGAAAAGGTCCATTGAACATTTGGAAAAAAACTGAATCAAACACAAAGTTTTATGATTATTCCATAGACTCTTTCTCTCATGATCATTTTTGTAATGGTGCTGACACATCTGATACTATAATAGTGCTTAAACCCATGAATTTTTAGGATTTTTTTAACTGATTCTCGTCCAACTGGTTATTCTTGTTCGATTTGTCGAAGAGAGATGCTGGGATCAGCGTACACAACAGTCAAAACATTGGTTTTCATCTGTTCATCAATAATAAACTGTTGTAGTTCATGAGCTTTGATATCTGGTTCCATCCTGAATTGCTTTTCCAAACGCGGTAGGCGTTGTCTGAGAGGAAAACGTTCGCTGTATAGAATACAAGCTGCAGTTGTATTTTTTCTACACTCACCATAAATTAGCAGTAGGTGAATATACTTTTTCATTTCGAGTGAATTTTCGCACCATCAGAAAGTTCTTAAAGTTACAATTCTGTAGTATTGAATAAACATAACAAACTGTCATGTTGTTGATAAAATATGTTCAACTTTCTTATATTCAAAGCCGCCTTCGTTGAAGAACATTCAATTTTTTAAACACTTTTCATTTTCCGCTCCTTTCGAATTTCTTCAAAAGTTTTCATTCATGTTATCTGATAATTCATAATTTTTCAACATGACGAAGTAAAAAGATCTTGTAGCCATTTGAGAAATGATTGTTGGGAGCGTTTGTTTGAGAGTATCTTTCGGTTTTGAAGACTTTTTGATAATTATTGAAAAATTCGAGAAATGCAACTTCACGAGAACTACAATTTTCAATTAGAATTTACCTTGAAGCCACTTCTGGTAACTGATGACGCTGTTTGTCACTTCTGATGATTTAAGTTTAATTTCATGGCCAACCTTATTCGATTGAACAAGCAACTGTATCTCCGTCATTTTTTCAAAAAAAAATCAAGTTTTGTAACCTGATCTTAGGTACATATTTGGCCTGGCTAGCTTTTTTTGATGTTCGGAGGCAAAGGCGCAAGTCGACGTCACTCGATGATCCTCAAAAGGTCCAATTTGTGGCACAGAGAATAAGTTTCTTATTAATTATGGTGTTTATTGGACGCCATCTACAGTGTTAAATGATTTCAAAAACTCATTCCCGGCCCAATCTCTGTAGAAAGACCTTAACTATACTGAAAGAAAGATTCAATCCCAACTTCAAACAATAGACACATTAAAATATAAATATTTAATAATTTTAATGGTTGTCTATTATAATAATAATAGAATCATTTATTCTTGATATGTAACTAAAAGAATGGGTTCTCCAAGTAGTAATTTAAGGAATTATAATAGTTTTTGTCTTACCTAGTCCGAATGCATTCAAACCTTACACAATTAGACATTTACTAAGGAATCACGACTTTGGTTTCGTTGCTACCTTTTGGTCTCCATAAATAAATGTGGTCCCCTATTGGTCTCCATAAATTAATGTTTCCAGGGAAATATCTAATAGCGTTGGGCTTGCTCCAATATGCTCTTCCGCTTTATAATACCATGACAGGCTTTACAATACCATTACAGGTTTTACAATACCATCACAGGTTTTACAATACCATCACAGGCTTTTCGAAACCATCACCGGCTTTACAATACCATCACAGGCTTTACAATACCATCACATACTTTACAATACCATCACAGGCTTTACAATGCCATCACCGGCTTTACAATACCATGTGAGCTTATATTACTTTGTTAAATTGGCCTTTAATTTTTAATGGGCGGATTAGTCCATATACTGTCTGTCTTATATTCTCTTAAATTATCTCTTAAAGTCTCTCGTAAATTCCTGGCATAGCTATTGCAAAGAGAAAAGGAAATTTTAAGGCGTGCTTTTATAAAAAAATATGTATATGTTTATATGTCGTAAAGCGAGTTACCTTCAATAGATCTCTACATAACTAGAATATTCACCTCTCATTTGTGTGGTCCAGCAATATTAGGTAGGTTGCCAAAATTAAACAAACTCAAAATCAACCTCCAGCGAGCTTCAGCGTTACCTGGTCAGAAATGGACTAATGGTGTTTCAAACACTTCCGTCCTCTCTAAAATTGATTTTAATAAAAAAAACATTTCCTTTTTCTTTCATTGTTGCCACAACTATCATACGCATGTCATTGAATTATATCAAAGAGACTAGCATTCCGTGATTTTAAAAACTACATAGAACGATAACGTACATATTTCTCTCTCTCTCTCTTTTCCATGAAAGTAGAACTTTGTGCAAGCAAATTCAATGCAGTGACCCTACTTTAACAAATCGAATCGTAATAGGAAGAATAAGCGCTGTCGTCTGAATGCAGTGACCCTACTTTAACAAATCGAATCGAAATAGGAAGAAGAAGCGCTGTCGTCTAAATGACATTAATCATAGTATTGTAAACATTCCTTCTTGATAACCACACAATTATGGACTTAATTAAATCACCAGAGATATCCGTGGGAACCAAGAGCTGTGAAACTAAAACAATAATATTTCATGTGAAATAGGATGGTATGTCTCTAGGAAACTTATTTCACGTGGTGATCGAATGACAAGTGTTTGGAAATTTCACCTTGTGGCCTGTTAATACGAGGAAAATAACGATGTACCGTAGTCAACGTTACAGTTTGAAAAATGACTTTGTCGCAAATTCGAAGCTCTTTCGGAAAATCAGAAAAAATATACAGAGTGTCATTTGAAAAAACAGTTTGTGGCCACTTCCGTTGAAACCGGAAGTGGTAAATTCTCAGATGAAGCGTTAAAATAGGCGAATTTAAGTACTATAGCGACATATAGGCTGTGCTGGTTCAAATTCCCGCTTGGTCATGAATCTCGTGCATGACATCACACGTTAGAAGGTAACTTCTGAGGGTTGCGCGTAGGGGTTCAATCGGTTGACGGAAATAATATTTTTTTTTGAAATCTGAATTTTCCGTCATCCTCACTTCGGCGTTCGCAGACCTCATTCCCATTTTTTTATAGACTCTTTTTGGGGGAAACATTCACAAATTCGATTGGCAGCTACGAGAAAAACACAGAAAATATCCTTTTGTTTTGAGATGAAGCAAAGCATATTTCCGAATTTCATTCCATAGCTTGCGTGTACTCTTCCACCACCAACTGATGGAATAAGGAAGCATTTTTCTCCCGGGGCTTATCCCGGAGATCATGAGATAGAACAAGTTGTCTCGAGTGGCATCAGCTGTCCAATGCTTTCACTATTCTTGTCATTGTGAAACTGGGCCTTAGGTCCAGTTTCACATGTTCTAGTTAAACTGTAGATAATTAACTAATGGTTCAGATAGTGAATGGTACACTTTAAATGGTGTTCGAAGGTTCACATTCTAACCAATTCTTAATTAATCTGGAGTTTAATTGGAACCTGTGAAACTGGCCCTTAAACGAATCAATATCAGATGTATAGAATTCAATATTTAATAATCTTACCCCTTTAAATACTTTTTCAAATCGAAGAAGGTTGAGTGTCAGAGCGCCGCTTCTTGATTTCACAGTTGTAGAAGTGCGAACTCTGCCTTTTGCAATAATAGCCTGGTGCAATAATAGTCTTTTCTGAATTAAAACAAATTGTGCCGTACGTCGTTGCATTCGCAATAGAAAATGCTTTGTCCTAAATAAAAAAATGAAGTTGATGTTTTTTTCCAAACGAAACGTTTTACGGAGATTTTGCGAACGCCATTTTGTAGAGGTAAAATAGTGACAATGAGAAAATGCCTTTGGCTTTTTCGAAACTTTTCGAATAACTTCAGAAAAAAATAAAAACCAAATCGCCAAATTTATGTTTTTTCCGAATATCTCCAGAAGTAAACAACATTTTTGGGATTTCTCAACATCTATTTATTGACCCCTTCCCTAGCTCACACAAGTCTCTCGAAGACTTCTGAGGGTTGCGCGTAGGGGTGCAATCGGTTGACGGAAATAACAATTTTTTGAATGCGCAATTTTTTGTCAATTTGACCTACTGTGTAACTCTTACGTTTACAAAGATCCCCATGCTGTTCATCCTTATCTTGGGCACACTGTATATATAATATGTACTAGTATATACAGAGAGCACGTAAAAGTTGTAACAAACTCGTTAAACGCTTGATATGGCAATTAGTATAAATAAGTTCAAACTCGTCAATTTTATTTTTCAGTTGCGCATTTTTTGGTCCACTCATATTTTTGATGACGCAATCACTGTTTGAGTTATGACGTCATTATAATTTTTTCAAATGGCAATACCCTATTTTGATAATACTTTCAGAAAGAACGCATTTTTCTGTGTATGGATGTTATATTTTTTCTTATGTTAGATAACCGGATCGAACAATATAAGATATTTCATTCAGAATAATGTAATATTAGGTCTGTTAACGTAAACTTTTGACTTGAGGTAAAAAAATCTAGTGGGATTAGATCAGGAGATCTAGCTGGCCACGCTAAAAATTCTCGTCTTACAAAATAAATATTTATGAAATATATTAAATGGTACACATATATCTCAGGATTGCTATTCATCTATGAAATAATTTATTTACTTTATAGTTAATTACCTACTAGGTATTTTCTAAGTTTATTTTTGAAAATGTTCTCATTCTTTTCACTTGTAATTTCTTCTGCAAATTTATTTTGAAGCTGTATTTCTACATAAGAAGGAGCGTTCTCGAAAAATCTTGTTTTATGGTATGGTGGAAGAATGCCGTTTCTTGTATTATAGATAACCATATCGCTATTTGCCAAAAAATTATGGACTTATTTTTATTAGTAATATAGATGTCATGATGTATATGACTTTTAAATAATAGATTTGAAGACGGAAATGTACCTAGGAATTTGGTGTTTTCAGAGATGTAAATTTTTTATTATGACTATTGATGTCTGTGGGCATATGATTATTGTTATTGATGGAATATTGTATAACGATGGTTTCTGTATGATTGCTGTCAATCGGTTAGTGTAGGTCATTGATAAAAATCAGAAATATTAGTGGGCCTAGTATAGATCCTTGTATAGGACGCCTAGGTCAATATTGTTTATTTCAAGTTGGACGCCATTGAGCTTCACAATGATTTTTCTATGCTTCAGATCCACCATTTCAGTTTATTTCCACGAATTCCTACTGACTAATATGTAGCTTGGGTGTGGTTTGGGTTTAGGTATTCGAAAGCTTTCTTGAGAGCACCCACGGGGTTTCTTTGTTCCAGATATTTGTAAATATAGTCGACAAACTTACAAAAAATAGCAGTTTCAGTCGATTTCTCAGGGTAAAAACGATTTTGTGAGTTTTTGATAATCTTATATTTGTCATGGTAAGATAACAACCAGTTATACATAGCCCTTTCGATTATTTTACTAATTACTGCTAGGAACAATTTGTTTATAATTATCCATGCAATGGGGGTCATATTTTTTTAAGTTATTCATTTCAATGCTCGGTATCACCATCAGCAATACTTTTCTTTGGAAACCATATGCAACCCGTCCAAAAATTTTGTTCACTTGAATGGAGTCAAGGTCCGACACATCCGAAACTTCCAGATTTTATTAGAAAAAGGTCCAATTTATCTCGTCGGTGATATCCTGCTTACAAACTAGATCATTTCTCTGGAATGCCGCTGAACTCTCTATGTGAAAATGTTCCGAGGTCGGTGCTTATTATAACATTTTTCGTTTCATCTTACAGTTTCAATGAAATTGGTCAGAAGAGTCTTCCTTTTTTTGAGTTATCAACCAAACAGACAGCCTCAGGACTTGTTCCTGGCGAATTACGTATTTCCAGAACCTTAAAACCTTGAAAAATTCAAGAGTGAAACTACTTCCCATCTTCTGTCCCTTAGTTCTCACGACGTTTTCTGAAAATTATAGGATTTTCCTTTTCATTTGAAATTGAAGATGAAAACATGGCCTAACCCACTAAACATGAAAATATAATTTAATCACATTGTGACTTTGGATGTTATTTAGACATATGAATAGTACTACAGATACGTTGCGTTCGTGGTATTTTGTGCGTCTTTCAAATATTACAATGTGATGCTTAATGCAATGTTACATAAATGCAATGTTACATAAATGCATTAAATTCTGCATAACTTTAATGTAACTTTATAACGTAGTTACATTTAATGTTGCTTAAAAGAGTTTCTACTTGTTACAGTTACAGCATCATATAGATATCACATACCTACATCACCTAATAGACCGTTGGCCCATGACTAGGGGTGTCGATTATCTACGAAGGTATGCCCTTCAAGGGATATGAAGATTAAGTTGGATTATCGAGAAAAAAGTGGTTTCTTGGATCGGTACCCGGTCGCCCCCCTTCCTGACGTCAATGACGTCACCTGTCCTTCGAATGCGGCAAAATTAGACCACCCAAATTGTATCCAAATGTTATAACCTTGAATGATGGGTCGAAATGAAGGGTTAGACCAAAGGGCATTCCTTCGTTAATAATCTGAGAAAACTGTCTGTAAAAGGGCAACTTCCGGTACGTATGCCGCCCTTGGGGACCGACCTAGACGTATGCAAATTGGGGGAGGGGGGCGACCGGGTACCGATCCAACAAACCACTTTTTTCCCGATAATCCAACTTAATGTTCATATACCTTGAAGGGCGTACCTTCGTAGATAATTGACACCCCTATTGTCATGAGCCAACGGTCTATAAATGATAAAATGACAATTGGTAGAGCAATATGGAAAATCATAATATTACCATAATAATTGTGAATTTTTCAATCATATTGATCCCAATTACTTTATTGGGCTTATTAAATATGATGATAAGGGTCTTTGTAACTCTTGAATCGGTTGACTACTAACCAGTCATCATGTGGTATTTGTCCGAGCAGAGAATTTAAATCTGTTCGGATAGTCAGGCAGCGCTCAGAGCCATCTGCCATCCTAAACCAAGTTCAGCACTTGTACTTGAATGCAGAGAGATACGCTCGAGAAACTAGCTGAAACCCTGACATTATGGATGATTGAAAGTTGTTGATATTGCTAGCTGCAGGTGACACCCTGTATATTTCTCGGATATTGAGATCTGGAGGTTTGGGAGTGTTCTGAACCATAATCTAATGTTAGTTTAGTGTTAGAAGAATCCATAATATGTTTTCCCCAATTTTTAACTTTTCAGTTGGTCATAGTTATCCATGAAAAGTGATTCTTGGTTACTTTCTAAAGTAATAATGGAACATTTATGGGCACTTTGTGACAAAAGAAGACATTTTGAAATCAATCGAGCATTATGGATGAATAAGAGTTGGTGAAATTGCCAGCTACAAATGACACCCTGAATATTTCAATGATTCAGAAAAAGAGTTAATCATATTGCCAGCTACAAATTACACCCTGTATAATGAATTGATTCAAGCATTAAGATCGGGGGTTTGAGGGTATTCTGAAACAGAATTTGATGTATATTTTCCACACTTTTTCACTTTTCAATTGTTTATAGTTAACAGTGGAAAATGGATATATGAATGTTTCATCATCATAAAGGTAGGTTTTCCTGAGTACTATAATTTAAAAAAAAATTTCAAATTTCAAATTATTTCATTTTAAATTAAATAATTTTAAAAAAAATTTCAAATTTCAAATTATTTCATTTTCAATGAAATATGAGGATGTATATAGTTGCATTGTGTACGAAAAATATGCAAAGAGCTGGTAAATTGGTGTAACAATGTTCAGAAATCATCTTTGTAGATTCAACTGGCAATTGTGATGTAGATAACCATAAAGTCCATTTTTTGCAACACAATCTCCGATTGGTGGACTTCCTTTGGGTTGTCATGTTTCAACCTCCGAAAAATATCTCAACTATTAAGTTGATTGCATACTTCTTTTGAAAACACAGAATATAAGCCAAGTTATCCACCAACAACTAGAAAGGGAAAGAAGATAAATCAGTGTAGCCCACAGCAATAGCAAGAAGACTTTCGAAATATTCAACTATGGCTATTAAAAATAGCAAAAAAATGTTATGAAGTATAACAAATTTTTATTATCTCTTAAAAAAAGATTCCATAGCTAGGAATTCACAGAAGTAAGTACAGGGTTTTCTTTTACTTGAAGTTCGTTTTTTTTTAAATATTCAAAAGAAAGATAAACCCACTTTTTACCTTTTTTACCACGGAATAATCGCCGAACATACAAAAAAATACATCCAAAAACAAATTACTAACCTCCTCTTTTTTGAAGTCGTTTGAAAAATAAACAGCGATTCTGGTATTAAAATGTAGGTAAGTGCATCAAATAGGATACATAAAATAGGTAATAGTTTCATTATTTAACATTTTTCAATTATTGTAAAGTAAAAAATTAGCATTGAATAGTATACATCAATCTCCTAGGATAATTCCCCTTATTATGCATTGTGTACAATCATCTACAATTCTTTAAGTTATGCGATAAGTAGCACTCGATAGCGCCTGACGGACGTCCAGCCCGTATGCTACATTCAAGATTCAAGAATATTAAGATCGCGCGACGCCGAACAATACTGAACAGTACCGCGTGCTACTTACCTCCATGCCACCTGGTATGGGTCTCGGGTCACAGAGGTGTGCGCGGAAGCGAGGTGGACCGGAGCCTGTACTAGGTAGGCATCGCAAGAAGCCGAACCTCTTCAGCCCTCGACGAGTGGGCGGAAGAAAAGTTAGATGAACTTTGGAGGGATAAAACCGGATGCAGGCAGTCGAAAGACTTTGTGGTCGGCTCCGTAAGTCAAGGCCGGCATGGCTCTTAGGCAGAAACCGCCAAACACTGCGCCTCCTTATAGGAATATTAACAGGGCTGAACAAGTTAGGGAGACACCTATCACTAAAAGGTATAAAAGACAGCCCCACTTGCCGCAAATGCGAAGAAGACGAAGAAACTTCATCTCATTTCCTCGGCGACTGTAAGGCGTTTAGGAGGCTAAGATTTGGAATCTTCGGCTCCAATAAGAGGAACTAATCGATTTGGAGTGGACGGACCTACTGACCTTCAGTAGGAGGTCATGAAGGTTTGAAGAGGAAGATTAGGAGGAGGAATGTAGATAAGTGGAGGACAGGGGATGGTAAAAAGGATCCATGAGGGCCTATTTGACTGGCTGCGGCAGCGGCCTCCCCAAGAACTACTACTACTACTCCCCATGTTTTCATTCTTCTTAGCTTCTACTCATACTTCAGCTCGTATAAAAATCGTATCACTCGCGAATTGTAGGGCAAAAAGTCAAGTTAGAATAATTATTAATGAACAAAATATAGTAGGGCCTCAGATTTTTCAACAAAAAAATGAAATTCAATCACAGCAGTCACAGCTTGTAAACAAACATGTCCGGTTCGGTATGTTAATTCTTCTGTGGTAAAAATTAACTGATACGAACCGCGAATTAAAAAAAAATGGTTTTGTCGTTTTCGAGTTTTTATTAACCTATTTGCTGATTCAGTTCCATTGTTTTGGTAATTAGAAGGATTTCAGAAAGCATATAGTAAATGTTAAAGTATTATTTTCAATTTTTAGTTCAAGTATTCTAATTGTCTAGTCATTTTCACACATGACTTTTCATTGAAAACAACCAAAGCCAATTTAGTTTCCTTGTGATTCAATAGAATTTGAACCAAGTCAAAGCAACAAATACTAGCATAGTCATTGAGAATATTAGTGAACCAGTACACATGGGTATCCTCGCGTATGTGTGAATATGGAACCATTCCGGTATCTACCTATTACAGAAGATGACGGGACAGCGTATTTAGGTAAGTAGAATCATTATTATGATTGAGACCACATATGAGGGTTTTATAGCTGAATCAATCTCCACAAAAGTGTTATTCTGTGAAGTTATCTGTTAAATGAGAGTATTTTGGACAGAATAGAACAAAACTTATTATTTCACTGCATTGAAGAATTCACACGCTAACAGCCAACCAGCGCTCTGATTCATATGTAAATTACCACGGGGAGAGGACATTAAGAGTCATTATTCTGATATTCAATTAATTAAATGTTCAATCCACCTTATTAAGACTTGCTAGAAGGAAAGTAGTACATAAATGTAGTGATTAATGAACAAGCAAAATTAGCGCTATCCCATGGAACTTGATAATAATAATATTACTTTTTTTTCTCTTTAATATCTATATTACCACGTATAGAATTTGTAAGAAACTAGTTGATTAATGTTAATTGCATGAAGAAATCACGTATTTCAATTAATAGATTAATCGACTTATCTGTAAGGAATATCAATCGAAATTACTTGAACTCTGGATCTGTAACGTTTACCATGTATACAATGTTTGGATACCGAACTGCACACTTTTTTTAAAGCGATAAGCAAATAACCCTTTTCTTGCTCCTTATCTCCATGAACCATTCATTACTTTGGTGTGGGAAAAAATAGATCGTTCAGGTTTTGGGCATTATAGTGGTGGGAGAGATGAAGTGTGGTTAACGTTACAGATTCAGAGTTCAAGTAATTTAGATTGATCTTCCTTACAGAAAAGTCAATTGATCTATCAATTACTTTTCACTCTTCCTCTGTTTACCATGTAGCAGTTGAAAGACATCAAAATCTTCAGTACATAACCAATGATAATCATTTTCCATTAACCTAAATGCAATTGTCAAATTCCAAGGTATGTCTATGGATGAACTTTCATAATGTCTCGACCAACCGGCTGTCTGGTGAGTCGTGGATGTGGCTGCATGTCAGCCTTGAATCGGCCAGTATTAACACCACTATTACAGGGCAATTCAAATTCGACCCCCATCATTGGGATCTCCTAAACTACAGGAGATACGTCGAAGCTTAAATTAGGGCAAAGTTGCGTATTCTGGTGCTTAACAAAATACTGTTTTGAAACTTGGAAAATTCCGAGTATTTCCGGAAATATCGGGAAAAAAATGAAAATCGGAATTTTCGTTTTAATTTTTTTCTATCGTTATTTGACAACATAGCTCAAAACCAAAAGTACATTTTCATTGATACTTTTTTTCAGCTACATGTTTTCATGTTCAGATTTAATATCCGACGTTTCGTCTTCTGGCATTCATCATCAACTTTTTTTTTCTGTTATGGGTGCCATATTGTTTTTTTATACAGAAATAGTGATTCTCATTCTGATTTCATTGATGTATAATTTGTTATGATTTGCACTTCTGAAACCACAGATATTAAAAAAAAAACTTCATCTGAGATGGTCATGACTCCATCGAAAAGTTTTGTTTAATAAACACTAGTTGTCAGAACTCATTAAACATCATAAGTTTGCACAAAATACTTCAGTCGAAATGTCCTCATTCTCAAATGAAGAGAAACGAGATATGTTGAAACTTTATCATAAATTTGATAGAAATAGTACGAAAACAGCACAAATTTATTTTGAATTATATCCGGAAAGACAACAGCCGGATAGAACATTATTCAGAATTTTGGACAAACACTTGGCTGAGTACGGTGCGTTTCAAAAACCAAGAATGAAATATGGAAGCAGAATGGAACAAAATATTAGACGTAACTTATTAGCCGAGGTAAAATAATTTTTCATTTCATATTCGAAGAAGTATAATTATTTTTGGTACTTTTTTAGATAAATGCAGATCCTTCCAAATCAACACATCAAGTCTTGGCAGAAATGGATGTGCCACAGACGAGTGTTTGGAGGGAATAAAAAAAAAGTGGTTTGAAATGTTATAAGATAAATATTTCGCAAAAATTACATCCAGGTGATCCTGAGAGAAGGATGGAATTTTCTAACAGGCTCTCGAATAGGGTAGACCCTACAAACTTCTTGAAAAACATTATTTGGACCGACGAAAGTACTATTCGAACTGTGGTGTTTTTAATAGAAATAATGAGCACATTTGGGTGAAAATAATCCACGACGCTTCAGAGAAGTCAGACCACAAGTTCGGTTTCGTTTGAATGTGTGGGCTGGAATTTATGACGACCGAATACTTGGACCTCATTTCTTCTCTAATACTTTGAACGGGGAAACCTATCTTCGGTTCTTAAGAAACGAATTCGAAGAATATATGGATACGTTTCCCCTTGTTAATTATAACAGCTGCTGGTTTCAGCATGACGGGGCTCCTCCACACAATAAAAGAGCAGTTTGCGAATATTTACACCAAAGATTTCCTAATAGGTGGTTAGGAAATTCTGTACCAGTGAGGTGGCCGGCAAGGTCACCTGACCTTACAGTTTTGGATACTTTCTTGCGGGGCACTTTAAAGAACAGAATCTATGGAGAGCAAGAATATGACATAGTAGATGAACTTAGAGACAATATCATCACGCAATTCAGGTCTATCAGAAGAAGGGGTATTGTTAGGGCTGTTCTTAATTTGAGACGACGAGCTCGGTTATGTATTCAAGAGGAAGGCCATCATTTCGAACACTTGTTGTAATACTTTTTGTGCATTTTTTACAAACTCATGATTTCATTCTTGTTTTTTGAAACGCACCGTACTCAGCCAAGTGTTTGCCCAAAATTCCGAATAATGTTCTATCCGGCTGTTTTCGTACTATTCCTATCAAATTTATAATAAAGTTTCAACATATAACGTTTTTCTTCATTTGAGAATGAGGACATTTCGAATGAAGTATTTGTGCACAAACTTATGATGTTTAATGAGTTCTGACAACTAGTATTTATTAAACCAAATTTTTCGATGGAGTCATGACCATCTCAGATGAAGTTGTTTTTTTAAATATCTATGGTTTCAGAAGTGCAAATCATAACAAATTATACATCAATGAAATCAGAATGAGAATCACTATCTTTCTGTATAAAAAAACAATATGGCGCCCATAACAGAAAAAAAAGACCAATTCATAGAGAATGGCTCAATAAAAGTTTCTATAAAACTAGTGAATTCAATTCACCATCGGTTTTTCTTTTGCCTTGCAAATTTCTTTTGATTTTAAATTTCATGTTCCTTGGTAACAAAATTATATTTCTGGAACCAAATGAGGAAAACAAATATCCAATATTTTGAAAACGTATCATTGAACTTATTTTTTTGTACATTTGGTGAAATGTCCAGCGTTATCAATAGATCATTAGTCATGTGAAAGTTTTTTGAACTTCAATTTTCATTGAATCCAATCATAGAGATGTATGGAAACCCCTAATTAATGACCTAGATCATTCGAAATAGCGGTAAACTAAATTCATTAAAATTGGTATATATGTGGGCCCTGGGTAAGGTAAATATAGTTATTTAATCAACTAGAGTATTACTGAAGGCGATTAATGTTCGAGATTATTGGTCGCATTTTAATATAGGAGGTGATTACAATTCTTTTCCATCGACCTAATAATAGTATGAAAGAAAATTAAAAAAAAAAAGTTGAGAAATTTTCGTCGTTCAGGATTTGAACCCCCGATCTATACATCCGGATTGTCTTCGTTCACTCGCATTTCACCTCTGCGCTACGGAGCCCATGTATAAAATGTCATGTTTTGATGAGTTGAGTGTTTGCTACATTTTCCAAAATAACTTGCTATACATAATAATGAAAATAATTAATTTTTCATAGATTTTTCTGCTTTTATAAGGCAATAAATTTAAAGCTGCCACTTTAGCGGTTTCCGCAACATCTGGCGGTGTCAACGTGAAATTATCTTCAATATTCATTATTTAGATTGGAAAATTATGTGTCAAAATTTTACAGCGCACATAAAATCTGAATCCGTTGATGTCTGGTTGCCATGCAACGCGCAAAATCATGCATTTACAGAGAAATCGATCATTAATGACAAATTGAGCATTAATAGGGGTCATTAATGGTCGATTTCGTTTGCGTTGAAGCATATTAAACAGACATGTTAATACAAGGTCGACGAAAATAATTATTTAATCAACCAGGGTATTAATGAAGGCGATTAATGATCGAGATATTTTAATACGTGAGCATTTTAATATAGGAGTTGATTACAAATGATAGTATCAAAGAAAATAACAAAAAAGTTGAGAAATTTTTGTGGTTCAGGATTCGAACCCCCGATCTATACATCCGGATTGTCTTCGTTCACTCTCATTTCACCTCTGCGCTACGGAGCCCATGTATAAAATGTCGCGTTTTGATGAGTTGAGTATTTGCTACATTTTCCAAAATTACTTGCTATACATAATAATGAAAATAATTAATTTTTCATAGATTTTTCTGCTTTTATCAGGCAATAAACTTAAAGCTGCCACTTTAGCGGTTTCCGCAACATCTGGCGTTGTCAACGTGAAATTATCTTCAATATTCATATTTAGATTGGAAAAGTAGGTGTCAAAATTTTACAGCGCACATAAAATCTGAATCCGTTAATGTCTGGTTGCCATGCAACGCGCAAAATCATGAATTTACAGAGAAATTTCACCTCTGCGCTACGGAGCCCCTGTATAAAGTGTCGCGTTTTGATGAGTTGAGTATATGCTACATTTTCCAAAATAACTTGCTATACATAATAATGAAAATAATTGATTTTTCATAGATTTTTCTGCTTTTATCAGGCAATAAACTTAAAGCTGTCACTTTAGCGGTTTCCGCAACATCTGGCGGTGTCAACGTGAAATTATCTTCAATATTCATTATTTAGATTGGAAAATTATGTGTCAAAATTTTACAGCGCACATAAAATCTGAATCCGTTGATGTCTGGTTGCCATGCAACGCACAAAATAATGCATTTACAGAGAAATCGATCATTAATGACAAATTGAGCATTAATAGGGGTCATTAATGGTCGATTTCGTTAACATTGAAACATATTAAACAGACATGTTAATACGAGGTCATCCCGTCCAGATAGAAGTGGACGGCAAACCTAGTTAAGTCAAATGGGACGCTCTTTTATACAGATGGCTCAAAACTAGAGGGGAAAGTAGGAAGTGGAGTCTTCTCAGAGTCCCCACCCCTCAACCTATCATTTCGTTTGCCGGACTACTGTAGTGTTTTCCAGGCAGAAATGGTAGCTATAAATGAAACAGTCAAATGGATACTCCAAAGCGGACTTGAGTCCAAGGAAATAAATATTCTAAGTGACAGCCAAGCTGCCATTAAGTCTCTAAACTCAGTCTACCTGACCTCCAAGGCGGCTATACAATGCCGTAGAGCCTTAGATGAGCTGGCGACTAAAGTAAGAGCCAATGTTGTCTGGATACCTGGCCACAGTGACATAGCAGGCAATTGTATGGCGGACGAGCCGGTACGACGCTCACAGCTAGATCCGCTAATACTAGACCAGGGGCACCTATCGCTGGACGGAGGCTGCTCCTCTGGAAGGAAGTACCCCGCCTAACCAACTTTAGGTGGCGGGAGGAGCTTTTTTGCACCTCGTCAAGACAGGTATGGCCAGAGCTTAACCTGCGACGAACGAAAGATATATTATCTCTTTCCAGGAACTCCATTGGAAACGCGGTTGCGGCCATCACTGGACACTGGCTTGGAGGATGCCATGCTGCACGTATGAGAATCCTACAACGTAATGACTTCTGTAGAAGCTGTCAAGACGAAGAGGAGGAAGAGACGATGGTCCACCTTCTCTGTCACTGCCCAGCCCTATCCAGGAAAAGATTTTCTGCTCTGGGACAGCCCCATTTTGATAACCTATCCGATCTTCAGTCGGTTGGTATCAAAAACCTCATGCTGTTCATTAACAGCAGCAACTGGTTCTCACGGTGATGATGGGGGTGGTAACCACCCCATACGGCATCACAACGGGCCTCTGGCCTACGTGGGTTCCATCCCGGAACACCGTGTTAACCTAACCTAACTTAACTTAATACGAGGTTGGCGGAAAAAATATTTACCTACGAATGACATAAATTAGCTTTATAAGAAGTATCCTTGAGAAGCTGTCGCATTCATACCTCGATAACGGCTATAAATATTAATAGCCGAAAACATCGTAAATAATAAAATTGCAAAGAATTGAAATTTTTTGTTTCCTTTTCGACAATATAACCCTAGAAAAATTTACACAAAAGGGTATCCTCTAGATAACCACTGATATAAATAACCCAGGGGTCCAATATAATTTTAATGGGACGCTCTCTAATTTGGTAATTATAAATTGAGCTATTTTATGCCAACGTGTAAAAGGAAGCGAACATATACAGGATATCATGAAATTCCAATCATAGAAATTTTTCACATTTAATTTGTATGTTTATGTGAAACTGATGTTTTATTGAAAATTTCAAACCAGAAAGATGATCTTCTATCTGGAAATGAGGTACATTTATAAACCTATTCAACTCCTAAGGTTTATTTACATCTGCATTATTTATTTGATATTTCCCCCTCCATGTGTTGACAAGCTTAGATAGCTCGATATTTTGAAAACCGTCCATCTAAGTTTTCATAATAAAATAGTTTTGTCTAGATGACTTCTCAATTGGATTCAAAAGTTGATGAGGTGAAATTTTTGTAGAAATAATTTACTTCTTTGTACTTCTTTGTACGGATTTCATCTGTATTTGACCTTTTCGCTCTGTTGTTACTCTTTAGGTGCTAGTGATGATGTCCTTCCCTGCTCCTATCTCTCTCGCATTTGACTTTATGCTTCGTTCCAAGTTGTATTTTGCATTTTCACTTCAAAATTCGGGCCCATGTAGTTTGGAGGTACAGAGACTAGAAATGTTAGTCAATGGTCTCAACCTGTAGGGCTGCTGCCTTCGAGGATTGCACTTCTTTTATTTTGATCTTGTTAATTTGAACAACAGCTATTCTCATATTTCCTTTTCGGAGATAACCCATCTAAGGTTATAGTTCACCCGAATGTTTCGGTTGTATCTTTCATGCTTACAAATATAGACTATAAAATATGTCTGAAAATAGTTGGGAGGTGTCTGCTGAGGCTAACAGAACCTCCTGATTTTCTTGAGAAAAGAAAAGAACCTTCTAGGAAAGGTTCCGATGAGTTTCTCTCTGCCAATGGTTGTTGAGCCTAGTATGGCTCCCACCATAACACAAAATGGTCTCAAGGACAGTGGAGTGCTTAACATTCAAGTTTCAGATCACTTGAGTTACATTTAGTCTGAATGTGACATACCAGCTGAGAGCTTCACAACTTCACACATTAATTTTTTTGTGCCTCCGACACTATAATGAAGATAATTGAGATCTGTAGTCTCAGCATCCTCGGTTGGTAACAGTGATGTACAAATATACTTCACTTTGAAGCCCATTTATGAGCAAGAAAAACATTATCGCAGAGATGTTTGTGCTAACTAGGCATTTATGCCTGTACCATGAAAATAAACGTATTCGCTTTCAGTTTATATGTACTGAAAGATACCGGAACACATCCGCCTCTCATTCAACTCTGAAGATACTAAGCATTTGTAGTTTCTCTCAAAAGATCAGCTTTTTCTGTATATGGTCTTCCAAGCCATTTGGGTAAAATAGTTTCAACCTTGTCAGAGTATTTTTCTGTGAGTTAATACGTATAGTGTATTCTGAAGTTCATCCCAAGGTTGTCAACAGAGGTTAGATGAATATTCACAACTACGCCTTTGTGATTGGAATGATAAAGAATACATTGTTGAAGTAGCCCTGTGCAGAGCAGTATCAGAAATATGCCCATCCCTCTGTCGATTACACTCTTTACTCACCCCTTCTGTTCTGTTCAACCCAATAAAGGGCCCACTTCCTCAACAGAGGCGATGTAAGAGCGGTACAATTTTTTGTGATCAGGATGATGAAGAATGCATTGTCGAAGTAGCCCTTCGATTGAGGAAGAATGCATAATCAAAGTAGCCATATGGCTACTAGAGGGTGCTAGTGCTGAGAAAAAACAATACATATTGTATGTTGATTGTATTCTGTGGCAGTACATGTGTGTGCCCAAGCAACTAGCAAGACAGTGTCATTCATATGCCCATTCATCCTTTGATTACTCTTTCTTCACCTCTTGAATCATTCACCGATTAATTAATTCCTTTTGTTCCTTTTATTGATCATCAAATTGTTTGGCAATGATTCAACCTTCTTTTCAATTATTCTTCTAACTTTCCATATCACTGGTGGGTCTTATCTGCCTGTTGAACTATCACTTTATTTTAATCACAAACAGAATTTTACGTGTAAATAGTCCGACACACATCAAAGTAATGGATGAGTAAGGTCATTCTGGACTTTCATTCTCTAAAAAAGAACAAGGAAAAATTCAATTCTCTGCAATTTTTAATCACGACGTTTCAACGTCGTTTTTTTCAACGACGTTTCAACTGTTAAAATCTACAGTCGTTATCAAGTGTATTATCCAGTGTATGCACTTGATAACGACTAGATTTTACCAGTTGAAACGTCGTGATTAGAAATTGCAGAGAATTGAATTTTTCTTTGTTCTTTTTTAGACAATGAAAGTCCAGAATAACCTTACTCAAAGTGAAACATTGTCAACCACTTTCAAACAAAAGTAATGGATGATTCATGGAAATAAGGAGCAAGAAGAGGGTTATCGCTTTAAAAAAAGTGTGCAGTTCGGTATCCTAACATTGTATAGGTACTACATGGTAAACGTTACAGAGGAGGAGTAAAAAGTAATGAAAGTTTAGCGTATGCCAAGCATACCGAACAAAATTTCATCGAATAAAAATCTGACTGGACCGAAGAGTCACCATATGCCTTCAAATATGTTAAGAAATAGGCATTGTTAAATCTATTTATGCATGTCTTTAAGAAAATAAAGTATTATAATTATTACCGGAGTATCAAGTGTGGATACTAAAATTGTTGATTTTACTAAAAAGGAGGGAAGTGGAGAGAGTTCAATTGTATTAAATAATTGTTCACAATTCACCATTAATATTACTAATAAATTAAAATTTCCTGTTGTAGTCTGTAGATTTAATGTAATAAAACCCGTTTTGTGAAATATTTTTTTATTTAAAACTCGATCAATTTGTGTTTACCTAATGTGATGGTCGATTTTAATAACCTGTTTGGAGAAAAATGGTTTTGTTGTGCATCATGTTTACTGGGAACTACACCGCACTTCACCACACTGTACCTTTAAACAGATCAAAACTTCCTCATACAATAATTTTCCCGCCCGCTCTACTTTAAATTCTTCAACTCATCACTCCAAACCGAATTCCACCCCTGTCACGGAGAGGGACGCCGGAGAGAGAACGACGTAGAGCGCGAAGCGAGAAGGAGCGAACATCAAAGTCCTGCAGGCTTTCGCTTCGTCCAAGACATAGCGGAAAGTGTTCCCCGCTCCCCCCGCAGGATTGACGCGCCTGCCACGCATATACTCAGCTCACGCATAATTTAGAGACGGCGGAGGGGCGGGAAGGGGGCGAAGCGACGGTGGCGGTTGCCAGAATGGACATCGCCCAAGCTCAATCAATACCTCAGATCCAGGACTACTACTGACTACATTACTGCTTGAAGGATGCTTTCTCGTTGCCCGATGTGTACGCTGTACTTCGAATTTTCCTGGGAAATATCACGGGATAATATAGCTGTTCTCTCTATTTATTTGTATAACCTAGTTCTGGAGAGACGTTGAGTTTAGTTGAGGTCTTCTAAGATCATTTTCAGATGATTTTTTGAGTCCAACATTAATTTTTGTATGAAATGTTTAATTTTCAATTATTGATTAAAAGTTTAATTTTGTAGAGGATATACGTTTCTTGACATGGTCTTTTGGGTATTTCAACCTTCCACAGTCTGAAAATGAGAAAAAATATCAATTCAAGGAAAATCTATACAATAATATCAATCAATCAATCAACCAAACTACACTTTATTGTCTGAAGAAAAACACATTCTTGTAGACAAAGCAAAAAAAAAATAAACGAAAAATTACATAAAGAAAGTGAAATGCACAGCATGAAATTTGAAACCACAGCAGTCTTTAATATCACTAATATTTGGAAAATACGTTTTTTGTAATAAGTGACATATACATTTTTAAAAAGGAGTGACATATAAGATTGGCCGTCGGAAATACGAAAGTATAACCTAAAAATCATAAATGATTCAGGTATAAAATGCAAGAAAATAATTCTGTTCCTGATATTATCTGATATAATGATATAATCGTTGAGGAAGCTGAAGAAGCAACACGCCAATTATTGCTTGCCAACTCCAGGGAACATTATGAAAAAGTACTTTCCGAATTTAATTAATGGAAAGAAAAATGGAGAAATGACATGCTATCGAATTTCTTGAATTTGAAGAAGTATGCAATATCATCCATGTGGTCGAAATACTCGATGCTGAAGACCGCTATATAGGTCTATAAAAACATTGGGAAATATAGTAAGCTGACTGCCTATCTGTAGACTGAGTCGAGATAATTACAAGGCGAACAAAGCTGCAGTATTGGAAAGGACACAAGTGGAAGAATTTTTGACAAGAGCATGCGATAATAGCTATTTATGTATTTAGAGCGCAAAGTGATTGATTGCCGCTCGACAAAGAGAGTTACTGCGCGACGCGAAGGGAAGCGCGATAATCTTTGGAGAGCGGCAATGACACTTTGTGCTCAAAATACACACATGATTTTTTCTACAAGTGCAGCTCGTAGACATAAAAACGATAGACAGTTATTCAACATAGGCACATGATACTACCCATGAAAAAATTTACATTCAATAGTAATCCCAAATGTAGAAGCTATCCAAATATCCAGTAATTTACATCTCTGACAGAAGAAAAAAAGGGAAAAACTTGCCTAAAAAAAAATTGCCGAAGCCCGAGATGGAAAACCCAGTTTGGTTGGAAGTATCCCTTACCGTATCACCACCGCAGTTCCTTAGAGTGCTTTGAATTTCTTGTGTTCACTTTCCATCATGCAAGAATAGGTTCGTTTTCAACAAAAGCTAGGGAAATCGATCATTTTTTTTTTCAATATTCTCGCTCTAGAGCGTAAAAGCTGTCACAAAATGACATTCGTCGGAAAACGTCAACTTTACGTTGAGTTCTGAAAGCTCCAAGGGCTACTTTGGTAAGCGGTAGTGGAAAATATAGTTATTTTCCTAACTAGTGCTCAAATTGTTACTTTTCCACACGCAAATACAGTTAGGCGAACGACGCGAAGCGGAGTTCGTATAAGTTCTTGCGTGCGGAAAAGGCACTTTGCGCACGTGTTAGGAACAAAATTTTTCCTACGAGCTTCATATCAAATAGCAACGAATATAAAAAAATTCTGACCTATTGAATATTTTTTATTTAAACTTGATAGAAAGAACTATACAACAAACAATTACATAACAATAAAAAATTGAATTATTTGTTCGTATTATTTATAACGAAAGAACAATGATTGACATTTTGCAAATTTATTGCAGATCCGGTCAGTTCATTTAATGAGTTGTGGTACGGCTTGATGAACACTGACTTAACGCTGAAGGGTAGGTAAGAATATGGCTTAATGAAAGTTGATTTACCTTAGGATAGTTGTTCAAATAGGTGGATGAAGGTTGACTTAACTGAGAAGGGCAGCCGTTCATGTGGCTTGATGAAGGTTGACTCAATGCAGAAGGGCACATGTTCGTGGCCAATATTTTATTCGACAAATCCTTTTTTTGATTTGTAGAATCATCAACGTAGCTCTCGGCTACAGTCGTCGATTTCCAGCCTCCGAGTCTCTTGACATTAGTGATTCCTGCTCTAGAATCGGCCAACATGGTAGCCGAGGAACGACGGAAACTGTGTCCTGTATAGGTACTGTTAGGGATTTTTCGATTGTAGATATGCAGCTATTCTCGAAGGCATTTAACCAAATGAATATATTCCAACACATTGAATACTGCATGCTACTTGGCTATACTGCACAAAAAAAACGCCTGTGCGGAGTGTACGGTTTTCGCAAACGTGCATATTTATGATACAGTTGTAAATAATGTCCTTATTTGTGTCATTTGATACTACAAAGATTCTTGAAGTTTGTTGTTACTGTCAGGGATTTTGACGACTATCAAATTTTCTTTGCTCTCTATGTGATCAACCATTATCTTGCAAAGCTCATCGCGCTTGCAAGCACCGGCCAACCCAAAAATGGTGACGACTTTTATTGAAAGGTAAATTTCATCAGGTGCTTCCTTAAATCTGGTAACTTTACTTTTGTCAAAAATTTTGGCCATTCTCGGACGGTATCCCACATTTTGCTTCTTTAAAAACGATCTTATCTTGAAGTATTGACTCAAATCAAAGTTAATTTTGACTTTAAGGACACTTTTTAACATAGAGTACTTAGGGTGGATTTAGTCAACTTTAGCACAAGCAGTATCATATACATAAAGGTAACATCAAAGGTTTTTAGCATAAACTCAACATTGTTGTAGAAATGGCGCCATTTGATATAACTGATTCAACTTTCGCTTTTAATTGATATCTAGTTAGCCTAGACCAGTTCCGTGCATAAAAAAAAATATTGCGTTACCATAGCAACGAACAATAACTTATTAGAAGTGTCAGTGTAAAGTTTGACGTCAAAAAAGTAAACCAGAGTTACGCAATAAATTAAAAGAAAAAATATGTCCACCAAAATTGTGAAAATCGAAAAATTGGAGTATCGAGCCATCATCAAGTACCTGTATTTAAAAGGGTTAAGAGGTAAGCAGATTTACGAAGATATGCTTAATACCCTTGGTGATCAATGTCCTTCGTATGCAACCGTTAAAAATTGGACCGTCGAATTGGGCTAAACGGATATCTGAAGCACTGAATATTTCATACGAACGCGTTCATCATATAGTTCACGTCAATTTGGACATGACAAAAATTGCTGCAAAATGGATCCCCAAATGATTGAATGTTGACCAAAAGCGTGCAAGGGTAGTAGCATCGCGTTCGATCTGTGCTCGATTTGAAAACGATGTAGACTTCTTAAACCGAATTGTTACTATGGATGAGACTTTTCTACGATCCAGAAACAAAGCAACAATCGATGGAATGGCGACACTTCGGTTCTCCAAGACCTAAGAAGTTTCGTGTCCAAAAATCTTCTGGAAAAGTTCTTGCTTCAGTTTTTTGGGATTGCCATGGAGTAATCATGATTGATTTTTTGGATAAGGGTAGAACAATAACTGGAGATTACTATTCGACATTACTGACCACTCTACAGGAAAAAATTAAAGAGAAAAGACGCGGAAAGCTATCCAAAGGTGTTTTGTTTTTGCAGGACAACGACCCTGCACACAAATCTCATGTTGCCATGCAAGAAATTTGTGCTTTAGGGTTTGAATTACTAGAACACCCCCCTCATTCACCTGACTTGGCTCCGTCCGACTATCATCTCTTTCCTCAACTGAAAAAAAGTTCAAAAAGTTGTAAATTTTCTTCCAACGAGGAGGTAATAAAAGCTGTGGAGGTCTGGTTTGCAGAGCAAGAAGAACCATTTTTTTTTTAAAGGTCTAGAGACGTTGCAGGTTCGCTGTAATAAATGTATCCAATTAAGAGGAGAATATGTTGAGTAACAAAATATTTTGACATTGAAATTTTGTTTGGTTCTATAGTAGGCTAAGAATTTTTCAATATATCCTCTTATATTTAAGCACAATATTAAAATGATGTTGACTAAATGCACCTTTACTCCAAAAAGTATTTGGCTGAAATGTTTTTTTGTAAATCTGCAAATAAACTATTTGTTCCTTCTTTGTGGCACCAGTATTCAAAATGTTTATATTGTTTCTCATATATTTATTCTAATTTAGCGGGCAGTAAATTTAAACTTGCAAAGTTTGCGACCTCTAGGATGGAATCTGGTAGCTCGTCGTCAGAGCTGCCCATTTTGACAGCTTTTAAACCTTTTTATGACTTGATGAATAGTATAGTGTTGGTGATTGTAGATTCTGACAGAAAATGCGGAAAAATCTGTCATCATATGTCAAAGTTGAGAACTGCACTTATTGTTGCTTGGCAATATTATATACTGGGTGTCCCAGAAGTTGCGCACCCCATTGTAGGGATCGAAAAGGAAAAATATTCTGAGACGAAAAGTCCTTAGCCATTTTCAATCAGATGCATAGATAATTAATGAAAGTGACCAATCAGGAGCGCGCGACAGAAGAATAAAAAGTGAGTGGAAAAGCAGTAAGAGACGCGAGAGTGAGACGCCAGCGTGAGACGCCAGAGCTGCTGCCGGCTTCTCACGCAGTAGACCGAGAGTGGGGACGGACCAACCGTGGACGGTGGACGTACGTGATGCTAGGTGCGCGCTCCTGATTGGTCACTTTCATCAATTAATAATTAATTATCTATGCATCTGATTGAAAAATGGCTAAGAACTTTTCGTCTCAGAATGTTTTTCTCTTTCGATCCCTACAATGGGGTGCGCGACTTCTGGGACACCCAATATATTCATTTATCATTATACAAGGTATTTAAAATATATGCTTTTGTTTTAATCCGAAATACAACTATCGGGAAATAAAGGTAAAGGGCGACGGCTTTCCATATTGCATAAAATAGTCTACACTCTACAGCAACTAAAATAAATATAAATTTTCCATACCAGCGAGATTTTTGAGTAGTTTTACTTTTCCGTACTCAGTGCGGAAAAAATCTAATCCGCACGGGGTAAGGAAAAGTACTACTTTACGCACGCTGGTCGGAAAAGAATATTTGAAGATCAAAGTAATAATATCTCGTAACCTTTCAGACAGTTGGGATAATTGAAATATTTAGGTTGCACTAATAATGAGAGTTTCTGGTGCCTGTCGATGCTGTGAATTGACGAATTGGAAAATCAGTGATGTACAAGACAAGAGCGCATATCAGCTTGGGGATACCAGATATGAAGACAGGCATATCATGAAAATTGACAATTATAGAAGCAGGATTTTCTATCAATACTGTAGAGACGTGTGGAAACTTCATGTCCTTACGTCCGAAGAAGTTCTCCAACGTCAGATTCTTTTTACGATACGATAATCAGAAATGTACTTCACAACCTGTTGGAATCAACACGAAAGTTCCTTCAAGAGATGCTTCATTTTTCAATATGGCAAATGCAGAAGCTTGAAGAGGCTATTGTATGAGGTGCACTTCGACAACCTTATTGGTAAATGAACATGCTGATCTTAGGTCAATTAAATGACATGGTGAGTGGAGAAGCTCAGCTGTAGCAGAAAGTTGTATTGAGGATTCGATATCTAATTAGCTTGATATGGCAAGGAAAATCCAAGGTTCTCCTGGTACTAATCGATCCTTACAAGAGGTGAAACCCATTGATTCTAGAGATATATCAAAATCTTCGACAGGCACTATGCGTTCTGAAACCGATAATAACTGTTATTGATGGAAATGAAGTGCAATATGTCTAGTAATATAAATGTTAATATTAATAATAAATTAGTAAAATGTGATTGATTGAATATTGTATTTTTCATTATTCCACTAGTAGATAAAGTGGTACCTCATACGATTCATAAGTTTGGATAAAACTTCAATTATATAGTTATTGTGGATAAATAATTATTTCATCATGTCGAATTTGGCATTCTTGGCGAAATTCATATCAAATGAAAATGGACTATTGATAATCCAGCAGTAAAATTCCGAATTTTGTAGAATTGATGAATATACCAAAATTGTACAAAACTGCTTCGAAGGGATCATTTGAAGTGTTATACACTGCACGCCAGCATCGTTGTAACCACCAATATTTCCGAGAAATCATGGAAGGAGGCAAAATAGACCGAACATGTCTCAAGATTCGTACTATTTTATTACCAATCCACTATAGACTAAGCTATAGAGGTTTTCCTCCACAAAATAAAAGACACAAGTGGCCTATACTAATTTTTATAAGATAGTTCGTTAATGAAAACCCTAGTTTTCACCCCAGTAAAATCACTTTGTGGGATTTTTTAAACAAGCAATAGTGAAAACTTTTGGAAATATCTAAAAGATTATTTAAACAATTGTTTTACAGTTAAAACATCTGTATAGATTTATAAAACCTACAAAATAGATGTTCATACGACCGGATCGGTGTAATTTCCACTGAGAAAATCCGGGAAAACCTCGAAAAAGAGACCATTCTATAAATCTGAAGCTGGACAAACAATATTGCGGAAACTGATAGATAATAATGTGCACAAGATGTTTTGTGTCCGATGTATAGTTTTTGCACAATCGCGTTCTTAACAATTTAAGGGCCAATCTTTGTAAATGCGCCGATTTAGGGGAAATCATCTTATTCAAATTCTGTGAACGGCATCTGGAAGTAGAGATCAATATCTACAATTTATTTATTTTGAATTTTCACCTGAGAGATGGGGAAATGTGTTGAAAATGTCACTGAAAGTTGATCAAAACGCTTCAAAGTGCGTCCGAAGTCGCACTGAGTTGAGTACGGGCGACTTCAGGAGAACTTTGAAGCATTTAGAGTAACTTCCAGTTACGTTTTCAATACATTTCCCAATTCTCAGGTAAAAATATAAAATATACAAATTGTAGATATTGATCTCTACTTCCAAATGCTGTTTACAGAATGTGAATAAGATGATTTCCCTTAAATCGGCGCATTTACAAAGATTTGCCCTTAAATTGTTTATAACACGATTGTGCAAAAACTTCACATCGGTCAGTAAACATCCTGCCCACAGTTATTATCTATCAGTTTCGACGATATTGTTTGTGCAGCTTCAGACTTATAAAAAATTATGAATAATCGAAAAATAGTCTCTTTTTCGAGGTTTTCCCGGATTTTCTCAGTGAAAAATGCACCGATCTGGTCGTATGAAATTCTTTTCATAGGTTTCTTAGTTCTCTACGAAAGTTTTATTGACTGTAAAGGCGGATTTAGCGGATTCACAATGCATAATTTAGTGTATATGCGTAATTTTAATTCACACCTAATCCATCAAAGTTCAATACAGGGACTCGATTGAAATGATTTACCCGTTTCACAGTTTATAAAGATATCCCTGTGTTGAACTGTTATGGAGTATGCAGAAGAATTACGCATTTTAAATCAGGAAAAGTCGCCTTAAAATTACGCATATGCACTAAATTATGCATTGTGAATCCGCTAAATCCGCCTTAAAACGATCCCTCCTATACTTTTTGAGATGTTTGCAAAAAAAAACAAAAAAGTTGTAATTTTTTTAACTGTTTCTTATTTAAAAAATTCCACAAAGCGATTTTGCTGGGATGAAAACCGGGGTTTTCATTCACGAACTATCTTATGAAAAGTAGTAAAGGTCGTTTGCGTCTTTTATTTTGTGTGAAAAGAGCCTTTTATTTTTATCTACAGCTTGGCGTACTAGTAATCTGAGAATTGAAATAGAAAAAAGGTTGAAAAAAAATCTTCAGAATCAAAATAAGTCTTTCACCAAGAAACGAAATCTCAGAAAAGAGAAAAATGATCTTGCAATGAGGAAGTTGTTAGTATCGAACGCCTGAAGATCTTCTCCGCAAGAGACTGCCATTGTGAACTGAAATTCTGATAATAAATTGTGTACAAAAACAAAACTTTGACTTGAAAAGTGGGATGTTTGGGATTGAACCAACTGGTGGAAGTAACTAGGAGTAAAAACGGAGTCATCATGAATTCAGAGAATATTGAGAAACAATTTGATGCGGGCCAGAAGACACTCAATTAGTTTTTCGGTAGACGAAGCCATTTTAAAAACTTTCTTTCGTTTTATTTTTCCTACACTAATTCTGTATGTATACAATTTGAAGGCTTATTTATCATAGAGTGTGGAAAGCCCAAAATGAAAACAACTAAGATGGTGAATTTATGAATTGAATAGCGACATTTGGTCTGGTAGAAGAGTATGGTCCACTTTACTAAATTTGATACTATAGTTTAGTTACTCAGAAGTATCTGGCCCAACAAAGAAAACAAAAAAAAAATGGAAAAAATATATTTATCTTTCAACGTAATCTCCTTTTAGCTCCACACACTTTTCCAACGTTGTTCAATAAGTTCGATACCCTTTTTATAATAAGAATGGTTAAGTTCTTCAAAATAGCTATTAACTGCCGACGTAACCTCTTCATTGTTGAAAAATCTTTGACCACCGAGCCGTTTTTCCAAGTCTGGAAACAGAAAAAATCCGAGCAGGCTTAATCTGGCGAATAAGGTGCAATAACGGATGTGTGAGCTGGTGCATTGTCTTGATGAAACAACACTTTCTTCTTAGCCAAAAACGTCCGTTTTTGCTTGATTCCTTCGCTCAAATGTTGCAATAAGTTCGCATAATACTCGCCGTTGATAGTTTTTCCTTTTGCAAGATAGTCAATGGAAATTATGCCACGCGCATCCCAAAAAACCGACGCCATGACCTTGCCTGCAGTTGGAACGGTCTTTGCCTTCTTTGGAGACGGTTCTCCCTCTTCAGTCCATTGTTTTGATTGTTCTTTTGTTTCGGGTGTGAAGTGATGGACCCATGTTTCATCCATGGTTATGAAGCGGCGCAAAAATTCGGCTTTATTTCTGAGAAACCTTGCCAAACACTCGATAGAAACATCTTCACGACGCTGTTTTTGTTCCATTTTCAGTTAATATGCGATGTACCGCACTTTTTGAAATGCCTACTGTCTGCTAGCTCGCGCACTTTCAGTCGACGATCATCCAGTACAGCTTGGCTAACATACACGCCCATGATGCGCATTAGTCGTACGGCGGACTATCCAGTGATATTCACGTGATTGTTCGCGCAAGAAGTGGTAATTTCACAATCTCAGCTATGTTTGCCAAACTGTACCGCTTTGTAGATTTTTTTCAACATTTCTGGAGTCGTCACCTCATATGGTCGACCACTGCGATGCTCCTCTTCGCAGGTCGTACGGCCTCGTTTAAACTCTGCTACCCAATATTTTACTGTTGATAACGAAGGAGCAGTCTCATCCAGAGTAGAATCTAGTTCAGCTTTCATATTGGTTGGGCTAAGGCCTTTCCAATAAAAGTGTTGTATCACATAACGATGACCAATTTTTTCTATGTTTACAAATTCACTGAAAACGTTTACTATTGATGACTGCCAAACAAATACTAAACAACGTGGCGTCTTCAAACTTGAAACATATTTTTTTTTGTTGTTGTTAAAATTGTTTTTTCCGTTAACCAACTGTTGTCCCCTTACGAACGGCAGCACTCAGAAGTCGAAACTTGTGCGAGCTAAGGATTAACGAGGTCTTACCTTTTTACATGCGATTGCTAGCACTTTCTCGGGCCATCAGAAAAAGTTTTGCAGTCGTTAGGGTTTGAACCTTTGACTGGCAGCCAAAAGTGACTGAAACAATGTCGCTTTAACCACTCGGCTACCTGGCCTCAATATGCTGTATAGATTGTGTAATTTCAATACAATGGTATTTTTCAAGCAACTACCGCCATCTCTAGGTCAGGCCAGGTACTTCTGGAACCATTCTCGTAAGACATAATGTTTGGATAATTTTGATTGTTAACAAAAATTTACGACAAATATTTAGTGTCAGAACTTTTAGAACATACATTATATCTATCACTGCAATAAAGCGTAAATGAAGATGAACACAGACCTGTGTATGATTTTTTAATTGTCTTTCTGGCGAAACGAGGGAGAATCTCAAATTGTTTGAGTGTTAAACGCACTCTCTGATAATGGGCTGTTAATTTTTTAGCGGATTGTTGGTAGAAGACTGGAAGTGGTGCTCAGATATCTGATACGCCAACTACGGGGATGAAACTGGGGAGGGAAACGTCAATCTATTTCTGTTCAGTGTACGTGGAAATTAGCCAAAATTAATTATTCAGCGGTATTAATAAGTCAGGAGAGAGGTGTCACGAAATCTGTAATGAGTTCAGACAATCTTTTCTGGTTGCGACGCTCCTCAACGAAATTATTCAATGGGTGGGATGAAGTTGAAACCGAGAGAAGGCCAGAAAACAATCGAGAAAATTACTGATGAAGTGCATTAATTTTTTATGGATATGGAAGAAACGAGTTTCTTAAATACAGGGTGTTTTTTAGGTACTTCTAAGATAAAAAGATCATATAAACATGTGCCAGCAAATATTTTGTTTCGGAGATACAGGGTGTTGAAGTTGAAATTTTATTTTCAATTATTTTGAAAAACTTTTGCAAAAAATTATTTTTTTGCACAAAATTTAGTGAACGGTTTTTTTTGAAGTGAGAAATCAAAATTTGTTATTAATATTTATGTAGCACTTAGAGGGCACTGCGAACGCTCTCATTATTTATTTTAATATACCCTAACTTTTTTGAGAGAGGACTTTTGGTATTTTTTATACTCAAATCTTATTCCAACAACTTTTCATAGCAAAGAAGGTATACTTTCTCCATAACGCTATGTGCAACCGTTTTTGAGAAATATGCAAATATCTGCTTCGATGCAGGTTATGGAGTCACTTGGACGCCATGTGGAATTGCTCAGAATTTCACACAAACTGAGTATGTGATAGATCTCTCTAAAATCAGTTTGTTTTTACGAAGATGTATCGAGAAATGATTCATTCTCAAGAAAAACCGATATTTTTTTTAAACGTTCAACACCCTGAATTTTGAGAACGAATCACTTTTCGATGCATCTAAATGTTACTTATTTTGACGAGATCTGTCAGATACTCAGTTTTTGTAAAGTTCTGAACAACTTCATCTGGCTCCTGAGTGACCTCATAATCTGCATCGATGAAGAAATTTGCAAATTTCTCAAAAACGCTTGTCCCTAGCGTTGTTGAACTAGTATACCTTTTTTTGATTTTAGGAAAGGTGTAGAAATAAGATTTAGATATACAGGGTGTTTCTTGAGTACGTGTAGAAAATTCAGGAGCATGTTGCTGACATCAAAATAAGAAGAATAGTTCCTATTAACACATGTCCGCAAGTCATTTGTTTCCGAGATACAGAGTGCCCATTATCATGTTTATATTTCTCGAATAAATTCCAAAACAATTTTGATAATTGAGTAAAGTTTGGGATTCGACTTCCGGCAATGGTGGAGGTCAGACGGCGTCCTTAGTTGGAAGTCAAGTAAATGTGTGTGAATGGTAAAATTTGTTGAAAATTAGCAGTATTGTGCATCGTTTATAAGTGTTATGTGAATTTGTCTACTTCTCTAGCTTCCTACGCCGGTATCCAGGCCGGATGACAACGGATTTGTCGGAGCTAGGGGCCATGCTGCTATTTAAAACTACTTGAATTTATTTCAAATTACCTGATTTGGAGAAATTGTTTCCGTATGGAGACAGAAATACAAAAAACTAACTAGAAGAAAAAGAGTGAAGTTTTGTATTTAGGAGTAATTTTCAATGATAAAATCAAATATAATGTTAGTTTTTATCTTTCGTGGGGGTGGAGTCACCTTCATGTCTTTTCAGTCCTTTGCAATGTCATTTTTTGAGCGTACTTTTATTACGTTTTCTAGTGGAAAAATCGATTTTTCGAACAATTTTGTGTAAAAAAGATTTGTGATAGAGGTCGCTGCGAGCAACTCTTTTCGAGTTATTGGGATTTGAAATAATCGATGCAAGTGTTTTTGAATGACAAGATGTTTAAATTCAAAATAAATTTAAGTAGTTAAGAAAATTATTATTCTTCAATTTAATTTCAAAATAGGAATCGGGTGTCATTTCAATTTGATACAAATAATAATAACAGTAATTAAGACTAATTTATTAATAAATCAGCAAGAACCATTTTTTGACAACATTTAAGTGTTGATTGTAGAAGACCATTGAATGAAAGAAAACCTGCTAGAGCTACGTACAAAAAAGTTATGACATTTCGAATGGCTAAAAAGACATGTAGGTGGCGCCACCCCCACGAAAGAGACAAACTAACATCAAATTTGATGTTTTCTTTGAAAAATACTCCCAAATATAAAACTTCACTTGAATATCACAATCATTTTGGAATTGATTCACAAAATCCAAAATGAGAATTGAACTTTGACACTCAGTATTTCAGAAACGAATTACTTGCAGACATGTTTATATGAACTTTTATTCTTATTTTGACGTCAGGAATGTGCTTCTAAATTTTCTACAGGTACTTAGGAAACACCTTGTATGAAATTCCAAAAGTCTACTATAAAAAAGTAAAATTGTGCAAATTGAAATAAATAATGATAGCGTAAGCGCTACATAAAAATTGGAACCAAATTTTGATGGTCCTCCTCAAAAAACCCGTTTACCAAATTTTGTGCAAGAAAATTATTTATCACAAAAGTTATTCAAAATAGGAGGATGAACGTAGATAAGTGGAGAACAGGGGATGGCAAAAAGGGTCCATGAGGGCCTACTTGCCTGGCTGCGGTAGCGGCCTCCCCAAAGAACTACTACTACTACTATTCAAAATAATTGATAATGAAGTTTCAACTTCAACACCCTGTATCTCCAAAACAAATCATTTGCAGTCACATGTTTATATGAACTTTTCATCTTGAAGTTATTCAAATATTTACCCTTTGAAGTTTGAACAAGTACTAAATAAACACCTTATATAGTGCGTCGCACTTAATATGAAGGAATCACGACTTTTTTCATCAGTTCGAGAAATAGGTGCAAAACTTTTTCGATCACGTATCGTATAAGTTGAATGTCTGTTGAAAAGGTAAAGGAATCTTCTTTTTCTCTGAATTTTCAATGAATTGGCAAATGAGAGTATTGGAACGAATGACAAAATTACTTTAAACAAAGCTAGTGGATCTGAAGGAATTCCTCAGACAGCTCTCAAAAAATGGGCTCCTGATCCAACATCAGTTTTTTGCAAGTTATTCAACCTCTCATATAATTTGGGGGTAGTTCCATCGAAAATTGCACGAGTCCAACCGGTCCCCAAAAAAGGGAAAAACCCTAACTAGCAACGACAGACCTCTCGCCATCAAGATCGAGATCATGAAATGTCTAGAACGCTCAGGTATTGTGAATGATCGAAAATATGGTTTCCGACATCGGACATTTGACCTGCTTGCTTATGTCTCACATTTATGGCAGCTATCTACTGAAAAACATGGTGAAACTCTGGTGGCATAAGATATCCTCAAGGCATCTGATCGCATTTGGCACCTGGGGCTCCTCGCCAAGCTTTCATCTTATGGCTTGCTCCTCCAGTATCTAGGTTTCTCTCAGACGGATCTCTCCAGATGGTGGTTGATGGTGGTTGATGGAGTTTCATCCGACAATCAACCTATAAAAGCTGGTGTTTCGCAGGGCTCCATTTTAGCACCAACACTGAGTCTTTTTCACATCAATGATTTGTTGGGAGCTACCTCATGCTTAGTGCACAGCTTTGCGAATGATAGTACACTTCATACCGCATTCTCTTTCAAAGTTTCAGTATCATCCCGTGAAACTAGAAGAGAACGTTGTGAAGAACGGATTTAAATATGGACCTAGCAAATAGAATGGCGATCCAACAACTTGGTAGAATTCAATGCGAATAAAACCCAAGCATGTCTTTCCTCTAGAAATGTCGATCTCAAAGTGGCCAACGTAATTATGTCAGGAGTATCCATATCAATGGAGTCCTCCATTTGGATGCTTGGTATTACCATCATTAGTACCCAGTCATGGAAAAGCTATGTGAGGGACACTGCCAAAAGTTCCTCTTCAAAACTTGGTTTTCTGTTCCGTGCCAAGAGCTATTTCACTTCCTGTCAGTTGTTTATGACTAATGAGGCACAGATCCGACCTGCCGATCATCTCTTTCCTAGGGCTCGTTTTTCCAACGAACGGCAAAGCTTTGGAACTCACCGTCTCAGGAGGTGTTCCCTGAGGCATACAGTCTGCAAAAATTTAAGACGAACACCAATTTCTACCAACTTTCACTCAGCTCTCACGATGTTATTTGAACATTTCAGGATTTTCCTCTTCGTGAGAACCAAAACACAAAAAAATAATAGTAAGAATAGACGTTTGGAGAATGGCGGTTTTAGGGATTTTTAAGTAAAAATCAAATTTTAAGGCATCGCTGAGAATAAGTTTTTTTATTTCATCTTTAATTCAATTTTATTGCAGATTATCCAATTATCATACCAATGTGAATGAAGAGTTTATCGATTCGATCCATTTTACTGGGTTTCTAGAAATAACGTTACATAACAAACTGAGTTTTTATATTTAGTTTTATTGAATTATATTGATTACAGACAAGGTCTGACAAAATAGATGAAGGAGAAAATGAAAAGATCACAGTCAATACAAGGCAAAACAATAATTATTTAGTAATGTTTCAATAATTATGAACATGTACTACACATTTTTTTTTAGGCAAATGAATAAATAAAAAACTAGTAATTTCTTGTTCAATTATTGTCGAATATGTCGTGATGTCGTGAATTGGGGTTGATTCACGACTAACTAGGTAGATACTGATCATTCATAGATTTAAAACACTTTAGAAAAATATAAAAACATTTATTTTACTATGTACAAATATGAGATTAAGACGATTGAAATTAATGAAGGAAATAATCAATAAAGAATTAATGAATTAAAGAATTGAAGAATCTCTCCTAGTTATTGATTGGATAAATTATTTTAAAAAGATCTTTACTTACAATACTTATCGGCATTTACATTTAGGGAACATTTTCCTTCTATCTAATATCTGATCTTCCAAACTCCCCCCATAGCCCTCACTAGCTGCGGGCACGGCAGAACTCTAAACTCAACTACCAGATCGAATTATCAGTGGCCTTTTTGAAAACTCTTGTTTATGTTCTGTTGAGGACAAGTTGTGTCTCAAAATAAAATATCTTCGCTCACGTACTGAATTGTAGAAGGTAAAAAGGTTACCCACGTATTGAATGATAAAATATTTTAATGTACAGGATGTTCCATATATTTTTGACAATACCCCCCCTTTCAAAATCGCGCGCCTCGAGCGATTATATTAAAACCAACTGACAATTCGATACAGGTTTACAAAAACTATGAAATTAAAATCATGTAAATATAAATATACAAATAAAAATGCGCAGAAGAAGTCAGCTTGCACCATCTCCAGTTGATTTTTTCTCCCCCTTGCTGTCTCTTCCATCTTTTATTGGCTCATTTTGTTTCCATTGTACCATGATTCCATTGTACCATGATTCAACGTTGCCTGGGTAAAATAGGATTAGCGTAGACCCACTCTTTCGGTTTATTCAGGCTTGGGTTGGCTTGGCTGGACTCAACATACTGGACAACTTGTATTTGGCAAGGATCTGCCTGCCGGGACTTGACATGGCTTCAGTGGACTTGGCATGGATTTGCCTGACGGGACTTGGCATGGCTTGGTCCTGTTGGACTCCATTTTGGCTCTGCTTCCCTGTATTTGGCATGTATCGGCCTGCTGGGACTTGGCATGGCTTGGTCCGGCTGAACTCCAATTTGGCTCTGCTTCCCTGTACGTGCCAAGTGCTATCTCACTTTCCGTCAGTTGATTATGATTTATAAGGCACAGATCCGACCTGTCCTGGAATACTGTTCGCTTATATGGGGGTCAGCCCTTAAATACACACTGGAACTTTTAGATTCTGTCCAAAAAAGAGCCATTCGTCTCGTTGGTGCTGCTGAGCTTACAAGCTCACTCACTTCACCGCAGAAAAGTTGCCGCTGATGTACAGATATTTTCATGGACGATTCTCCGGTTAGCGGTCCCATCGATACTGACCCATCAGCCTTCACATCCCTTTGTCGTCACTTTGGAGGCATGCCAATATCTCCCCAGTTCTCGTTCTTCCCTGAGACTTACAGCGTTCAGAAATTCAGGAAGAACACCAATTCCTACCTGCTTCCCTCGGATTTTCCTCTTCGTGAGAACCAAAACATAAAAAAATACGTAACGAACAGTCGTTGCCGACCGATGATGAACCCTTTCCTCCCTTAAACACCAACTGCGTAGGCTTATTATGGCAAGTACCTGTCAGAAAACAACTACTAGCGTCCAAATGTTTTGAAAAGAAACCTGAATTTGGAGGCACTAAAAACTGCATACTATGGGACAGTCTACCCTTTTCTGAAGTATGGAATCCTAATATAGGGTGGAAGTTCTCAATTAGAATGAATTTTCATCATGCAGAAAAGAGTCATGAAAACCATGTTGAATATGAAATACACAGACTCCTGTCGTGGTATTTTTAAGTGTCACAAAATGCTCACCGTATATGCCATCTATATTTCCGTATGTGTAGTTTTTGTTCACGAAAATAAATCAAAGTTTAAATGTGACACACACAAACATAAGTACCACACCAAGCACAAATCTAATTTTGTTATACCCAAGCACAGATTGAAAAATACCGAGAAACGACCGCACTATGCAGCTATCAAATTTTATAATCATATACCCTCGAAGATCAGAGAAGACAGTACAACAAAAAACACTTTCAAAAAATACGTTTTTGATCTATTGTGACATAGAACCGTATTCATTACAAGAATTCTATGACAAATCAGATTTACTCTCCTATTAATATTTTATTTATATTCTATATTAAGTATATAGTTTTTTTGTGTTCATTTAGAAGTTCCTTCTTTTGACTGTGATATTTTACTTGATGTTTTATGATAATGTAAGTTAGGTTTAGAAATTGTAGTTTTTTAGTCCATTTCTATATTTATATACATAATTTACTGTACTTATTATTATTAATTTGAACTTATGACTTGAGTTTTTCAACTGTTTCAAATTGAAAGCTTCAATAAAAAAAAATCTATCAATATATCTATCAAATCTACTCCGCTGGCTAAGACCACGACGGGTATTGAATCGAATCTAACAGATACTTGTGCAACGTTTCTGAAAGCATCGGAGGACGCAAGTGCCCTCTGTGACCAACCAGCAGAATTATGTTTTGATTTGGACAGGGTGACCACCAGCAGACTAGTTTCGAGGTTGTTGCCTCACATCAGTGCAAGGGTAGGTCAACACAGACAGCACTGAAGCCATCTGTTCCCCGTCCAAATCATTATACACTCCGCTGGTTGGTCAACTCTGGTTCACGCGATGAAGCGCTATCTAGGCCGCTCCACCTAGCGAGCAGAGGGAGAACACTCCGAATCTCCGGGTTGAGAGATTTATGTGAAGAAAACAGAGTTCTTTGGGAGATCTTTTAGTAACGAACATAATTCTGCTAGTTGGTCACAGAGGGCACTTGCAACTGCGTCCTCTGATGCTTTGAGAAACGTTGCATAAGTATTTGTTATATTCAATTCAATACCCGTCGAGGTCTTAGCCAGGCGAGTAGTTGTTTTCTGACAGGTACTTGCAATACCAAGCCCACGTAGTTGGTCTATATGGTAGTAAAGGGTTCATCATCGGTCGGCAACGACTGTTCCGTTACTAAACGATCTCTCGAAGAACTCTGTTTTCTTCACATAAAACTCTTAACCCGGATATTCAGAGTGTTCTCCTTCTGCTCGCTAGGTGGACCGGCCTAGAAACCGCTTCATCGCGGTAACCAGAGTTGAACAAGCAGCGGAGTATGTAATTATTTAGACGGGAAACAGATGGCTTCAGTGCTGTCTGTAGTGACCTACCCTTGCACTGATGAGAGGCAACATCCTCGAAACTCGTCTGCAGGTGGTCACCCTGTCCAAATCAAAACATAATTCTGCGGGTTGGTCACAGAGGGCACTTGCAATTAAGTCTTCTGATGCTTTGAGGAACGCTGCACAAGTGTCTGTTAGATTTAACTCAATACCCGTCGGGGTCTCAGCCAGGGAAGTAATTGTTTTCAGACAGGTACTTGCCATAATAAGCCTACGTAGTAGGTGTATAATGAAGTAAAGGGTTCATCATTGGTCGGCAACGACTGTTCACTACTAAACGATCTCCAAATCTTCATAAAAAATACGGTTGTAGAGGGCAGTAGTTGTGTTCTATACCCGTTTAATATGTTTATGCAGAAGATTTGTTTCCGTATTTAATATTTATACAGGGTAAACCTTGTACATTCTTGGAACTAGTGGTAGACCAGGTCATTATTGTTCAGAATAGCAGAATTTCACCTGAGTGAAAATATCACCGTTTTCGAGTTATAGGCATTTTTAGAATATTGGGAAACACACTACCTCACCTCGGATTGTTGAGTGCCATGTCTACAATTTAAGACTTTTTCAAATACATTCGCTACTGATTAGTGATGCTTTTAGACGTTTTGCAGAAATTGATACAGTATTTCGAGAAATGGGGGTAAAGCTCTAAAATGGTATAAAACTTTCTGTAATTACTTTTGGATGGAGTGATATTCGCAATAAATTACAATATCAACTTTTACAATTTTGCCCAAAAATATATTCAAGATGAAGTGATGAAATGATTTAAAAAAATATGGAATCAATTGCAGATTCTATTAAAGCCAATGTAAAAAACCATACGTTTGTTCGATTAATGAATTGTTGTAAATGATCGCGAGACAATCAAGATTCCGATGAAGTTCGGGCATCATTTCGGAAATTGATAGACACTTACGTTTTCATTGGATTTGTTAATTTTTTCCTTTACAATACTTTTTTTCTCGTTTCGTTTTTCTTGCCTATTGAAGATAAAAACTAGGTGTATTCGTATTACAAAAATACCGTAAGGATCTGAACTTGAGAAAAAAAAAGTGGTAGGATAATCTTCATGCAATAGAGATGGATATACGATGTAGCGTTTAAAGCTACAAAATAAATTTCGATTTATTGCTAATCTTTTTCTCAACAAAATACTCAACTTATTTCACTCGGTATAAATATTTCAAGATACAAACGAGGGATTTCGAAGAAAAACTTATCAGGCACCGTTTTATTTTCTCATTAGCAGAGACCACAAAAATGTTTGGAAGTTAAATAAATTCCATTGGAATAGTTTTGTTCCTAATCAACTCGATTTACTATTACATGTATTCTTAGTGATACTATTTCACGTTTCTGTAGCTATTAAGTTATCCTAAAATGAAAGTTTCCACGATTTGTTAAAATTCATCTAATAACATCAGTATCGCCTGCTAACCATTTTGGAAACTGCTGTTCTTAATATTCGAATTTCCTGCTGCCCCGTAAAGTGCTGCCACCGGTGTAAAGGTACAAAAATATATTGACTGGAAGGTTATTTCTGCTCGAATATTCGAAGTGTCGATGACTATATACTACGTTTTGAGATCACACAAGAAATAATAAGTTTTTGTGGTGACTTCATCTTGGATGGATCTGTAAAGAATCACAAATTACAAGTCTTGTTAAGTGAATTATCTCAGAAAGCATTTTTGAAACACTTCTCACTTTGAGGCCACCTTCCACCAACGGTAAGAAAACAGGAATCTCATTTCAGTGAGCGAATTTGCGAAACCGAATTTTATTCGATTTTCAGGCTTTTCAATCTCATGCTGAAACCATTGCTTGGTTATAAGTTGTTCTTACCAGCTGAAAGTATCATGTACAAAGAGAGCCAAGGGTGTATTATGTAACGGATGGACTATAAAAACCCTACTATCGATGAAAACGACGTTAATTAAAGTACCCCAACATAAGAATTGGAAACCTATACTTTTGGCTGATATAGGCTCTCACTAACAGACTTGGATGGAATTTCGCAAACTTTCCCTGAAGAAAAACAGATAAGATATTGAACAAATATTTTGATTATTTATTTTAATGCCGACAGGTATTTATTTAGAGCAACTATTTTTGCGCAACAATTATTATAACTGTGAGGCAACAGTATACGTATACAATTGCTGGTAATTTTTCTTATCGTTAATACAGTTGAATAATCCTGATTTCATACAATTGAACATTTCTGATTCATTTCTCTCAATATATGTCAAGCGTGTGTGTCCAGAAATTTCTTGTTTTATTTCTTTCATTATTTCAAGAACTCATTTTCATAGTTGAAGTTATCAGTTGATAAACTATCTCTCTCTTATAAAAAAAAAACTATTTGGTGCCCAAAGGTATGGGTATCTCTATTATAAATCAACCCACGACTTCGAGCTTCTAAAAAAAAAAAACTGAGCAACCGACCGCAAAGGTGTACATTCAATAAATAAGTGTTACACAAATAGCGCTGCAACGCGGGGCCTGAATTTCAAATATTTCTAAAAATCAAAATAATTTCAATAGAAATATCCATACCATATTTTTTACTCAAGCAATATATTTCTGAGACACATCTTATTAAATCAGCGAAAAATATTTCACGTCGTTCTGTTAACCGATGGTGAAAAAGTTTTGCAGTCAAACTTTTTATCAGGTATTAGTGTTTTTGTGAGAGTTCCTTTTTATTTTGCCAATGATGATTGAAGTCTGAATAATTTCGATCGATTTGCAGGCAACAGACTAAATGTAGGTATATACAGGGGGATGCACATGTCAGCGTCGATTTCATGCGATTTATTTTTGGTATTTGAATATTGTGTTCAGCTTGTAGGACCTTAGTTTAATTGAATACTTTTGACTATTCCGTTCGTATATTCAGTTTGAATTTTTTTTTATCCCAAAAATTAAATTAAATAAAAAAAAAATGGAGATTCATAATATGAAACCCATTCATTTATTATCAGATGAATTGAATTATGAGTTAAAAATTAGGGGTATTACTACTACTAGAAAAGATGCTGTGACAAAAAGAAAAATGTTACAAAGACGTCTAAATACCGAATATGGTAGAAATATTGATTTAGTTGATCCACAATACAATTTTGAAAATTAAATTACTGTTATCAACGATGCTTTCACACAGTTGATAAATCTCATTGATGAGTTTATTGGACCTGAAAGTGATTCATCTTTTCAGAGAATTAGTTCAAGATTGATTTATGTTACTAAGAGAGTTACTCGAATCCAAATTCCAGAACCTGATACAGATAATGTCTGTGAAAAATTTAAAAATGAAAGTTTAGCTACTTGTTTGGAATTGGAAGCTTTATTATTCGATAGTATAGTTAACCCTCAACCTTTACCAAGTATAGGTCAAAATATTAATGTACCTCATAACAGTAACAATCAAAACTCCACTTTTGGTATTTCACAAACTCCAGTGTTTAATCAAATCTCTCAAAAATCAATTCCCGTTTACAAGTGGAATATTACAAAATTCAGTGGAGATACTAAAACTCTGATATCATTTTTAAATAAGGTGGATGAACTCTCAAAGGCCAGAAATGTTTCAAAAGATGAACTATTAGCGTCATCTGCCGATCTGTTTACAGATAAGGCTTATATTTGGTTTAAATCAATTGAATCTACTGTTCGTGATTGGGATCATTTAGTTTCTTTGTTGAAAACTTATTTTTTGCCAATAAATTTTGATGAACATATTTGGGAAGATATAAGGGCTAGAACCCAGGGAAAGAAAGAACCTATTTACATTTATATTGCAGTTATGCAAACTTACTTCAGCAATCTACAAAAACCTGTTCATGAAGCAATGAAATTGAAATATATTAGAAAGGGTATCTTGCCTATATATAATGAAAGATTATCTGTTCTTTCAACCCCTATTGACAGTGTAGAAAACTTGCTACAGTGGTGTAGAAAAATTGACGAATCTTTACAGTATGCAAGCGAATATCGTCCACCCCCAAAATCATCAAGTTTATGTCCGGAACTCGTTTATTTGAGCAGCAATGACCCCTCTAGTTCCAGCTCAGATATCTCAGTCAATGCTATTACTTCAAATCCCAATGAGAGTTTCCCTGAAAATAAAAATCCGTTTCATAGAAAAAGTCATTTTAAAAAAAATTCAAAAGTTCCTGTAGGGAGACATACTTCTTCTTTTAATAATAGCATAGATATTACTTGTTGGAATTGTGGTCTGAAAAATCATAATCATCAACACTGCACTGCTCCAAAAACAAAATATTCTTACAACTGTGGTAAGCAAGGAGAAACCGTTCGTACTTGTAATTGTTCAAAAAACTAAATTACGCGACATTTGATAGTGACCACCTGATGTCGAGAGATTTAAAGGTCAAGAAATCTACTTATAAAAATAACAATTCTTTATATTCTGTTGATCAAAAACATTTTGTTAAAAAAAATCCTGCTTTGAAAAATTTCGATGAAAATAATTGGCAGGAATGGAAAAATTTTGTTTCCCGATTTTATAAAATGAAACTTAGTGAAAATACCCCCGAAATTTCGCCATTAATAATTCAAAAACCGTTCGACAATAGACCCTTTATAGAAATTGATATTTTCGGCAAACAGCTGGTTGTCCTTCTTGATTCGGGGGCCACCAAATCTATTTTGGGTAGCAAAGCAAAATATTTACTCGACGAGTTCAATTTAGTCTTGGATAAAAATTGCAAAAAGGCCATTCATACAGCTGATGGGTCTCCTCATATTGTTAGCGGTTCGGTAGATTTGCCCATTCGCGCAGGAAATGTTTGTAATGTGATTAATTTCTTAGTTGTGCCATCTCTAGCTCAATCCGTTATTTTGGGTAGTGATTTCTGCAAGAGATTTTCTCTTAAAATCAATTTCAGAGATAATATCTGGAATGTTCATAGTAGTTCAGAAGAAATCGATTTCAAGGTTTCCGATACTTGTAGAAATGAAAAACAAATTAAACTGTATAGTATAGAACATCTGAGCAGTTCAGAGATGAGTGAGGTGGAAAGTGTAATCAAATCGTTTCAAGAGATAAGTTGTGAAAATCGTTTGGGACACACCGATAAAATGGTTTTTGAAATTGAAACGGGCGATGCCAAACCAATTCGTGTCAGACAATATCCTCTTTCTCCTCATATGATGAGTAAATTGAATGGAGAACTTGATGAAATGCTTTCTTTAGGAATAGTTGAACCTTCACGTTCAGCTTGGAGTTCTCCTGTCCTTTTAGTTAAAAAGAAGTCAGGGGAATACCGATTCTGTTTTGATGGAAGGCGTCTGAACTTGGTCACAAAACATGACGCCTATCCACTTCCTCGTGTCGAAAGAATTTTAAGTATGCTCAGAAATGCTCGTTTTATCTCCAGTATTGATCTCCGAAAAGCTTTCTGGCAAATTCCGCTTCATGAAAGTAGTAAAGAAAAAACAGCATTTTCAATACCTGGAAGAGGACTTTTTCATTTTTCCCGGGTCCCTTTTGGGCTCAGAAATAGTGCCCAGTGCCAACAGAGACTGATGGATACAGTTTTTGGACCAGAATTGGAACCGAACGTCTTTTGTTATCTTGACGATGTGATTGTAATTTCTTCCTCATTCAATGAACATCTCGATATTCTCAAAGTGGTACGGAAACGGTTGAAAGATGCCAATCTAACAGTTAATTTAAACAAATGCGAGTTTTTTAAATCTTCTTTAAAGTACCTAGGTTTTGTTGTGGACTCGGAAGGTCTCAAAACAGATCCTGAAAAAATATCCTGCATGGTAAATTACCCTAGACCCACGAACACCACAGAAGTCAAGCGATTCGTCGGCATGACTTCGTGGTATCGAAAGTTCATTAGTCACTTTTCAACCCTTGTCTCACCATTAAATGATCTTCTTAAAGGGCGGAAGAAGGGACAATCTATAATCTGGACTGAAGGTGCTGAAAAGTCCTTTTTGAAACTTAAGGAAATTTTGGTTTCCACTCCTATTCTTCGCAGCCCAGATTTTAACAGACCCTTTATTATTCAATCAGATGCGTCCAATACAGGTTTGGGAGGTGTTTTAACCCAGAATATTGATGGCGAAGAATGTGTAATAGCGTTTGCCAGTAGATCTCTTTCCAGAACAGAGCGTAACTACTCGGTTACCGAACGTGAGTATTTAGCTGTAAATTTTAGTATCGATAAGTTCCGTCCTTATGTAGAAGGCACCCATTTCACAGTCTATACTGACCATTATTCTTTATTATGGCTCAACAATATGAAAGAACCAACAGGGAAATTAGCCAGATGGGCTGTAAAATTACAACAATTTTCCTATGAGTTGAAACATAGAAAAGGGAGCCTCAATGTCGTCCCTGACGCATTATCCAGAATTCCAGAAAATTCTAATCAAATACTTCCTGAAATTTCACTTATAGATACGAACGAGGAAAATTTAGATGAGTTTTTTATCAATCTTCGTAAGAATGTTCTTGATAAACCACAAGAATATTCCAACTGGAAGGTTATTGACGGTATGGTTTATAAATATTGTCCGTCACGTAGTCCTATTCAGTCAAATTTATCCGAGTGGAAACTTTTAGTACCCAAATCACAAAAACAACATATTTTGAGGCAATGTCATGATATACCCTCATCAGGACATTTTGGTTTCTTTAAAACGCTTTCTCGTATTAAGGAAAACTATTATTGGGCTAAAATGAGGCATGATGTTCTCAAATATGTTAAAAAATGTGAAGTTTGTGCATCGCAGAAAATATCATGCGCAGGAAGAATAGGTTTGATGGGTTCTAATAAGACAGTGAACTTTCCTTTTCAAATTATTGCAGTAGATATCATAGGACCTCTACCTAGGAGTTCTAAAGGATTCACCCACTTATTAGTTGTTGGCGACTGGTTCACGAAGTATACATTTTTTGTCCACTCCGTAGACCGGATGCCACTAATATAGTTAAATTCATGGAAAATGAAGTCTTTCTTACTTTCGGTGTTCCACAAATAATAGTTTGTGATAATGGGTCTCAATTTGTGGGAAAAACATTCAAGAAACTAGTTACTAAATATAACATTAAAAAAATTTGGTTGAATGCTAGGTATCACCCCCAAATTAATTTCGTTGAACGAACGAATAAAACTGTAGGAACCGCTATTCGCTGTTATATCCAAGAACATAAGGATTGGGATAAACATCTCAATGAGATAAGATTTGCAATCAATTCGTCAGTTCACGAAGTAACCGGTTATTCCCCATCATTTTTAGTTTTCGGTCGCAACGTTCCCATTACTGGATCTTATTATGGTCAAGTTTCTTCAACTAAGGATATTTTTTTATGTCCTGGCGACAGAACCCAATATTTAGGTGATTTGAAAAATCTTTCAGAAATATACGAACATATTCAGAGTAAACTCAGTAAATCCTATGAAAGGAATGCCAAGCATTATAATTTGCGGAAACGCGATATTTGTTTCGAGGTAGGTGACAAAATATGGCGCCGCAATAAAGTCCTGTCGGATGCTGGGAAGAAATTTTCTTCAAAACTGGCACCTAAATATATTTTGTGTAGAGTTGTAAAAAAGGTCTCCCGTCTGGTTTATGGTTTAGAAACCTTAGATAACCACTATGTCGGCGAGTGGCATATAAAAGACATGAAACCTTATTATGGCTCAAATTCCGACGTTTCAGTCGGGTCTGATTGAAACTATATAGTATATTAGTTTCATTGCCAGCTCAGTGCGAAGCTGACAGTTTTTTAGTGTGGTATAAATAAGCGTTTATTTATGTTTAAGTTTAGATGTTATGATAGTACATATAGCAATAGTAAGCAATGGTGCACAAGTAAATTGCCAATTATGGTAGCCACTAAAATTAATGAAAATTACCTCTATTATGTCCCCTCTCGGCAAATCTCTACTGATTATGTCTGTCATGTACTTATGAAAATTCCAAAATTACCAACTTGGCGTGTAGTACGCGAAGATACAAAAAAAAATTTAACCATTTATTTGAAATGAAGCAACTTTACTGTGTGTACCTATTTTTCCTTTTTTTATTATAGTTTAAGATCAAAAATTAAACATTCTATGTTCAATTTTTATTTTCGGAGGGGAATGGTGTAGCGTTTAAACAGCTACAAAATAAATTTCGATTTATTGCTAATCTTTTTCTCAACAAAATACTCAACTTATTTCACTCGGTATAAATATTTCAAGATACAAACGAGGGATTTCGAAGAAAAACTTATCAGGCACCGTGAAATAAATAGTATTCCGTTTTATTTTCTCATTAGCAGAGACCACAAAAATGTTTGGAAGTTAAATAAATTCCATTGGAATAGTTTTGTTCCTAATCAACTCGATTTACTATTACATGTATTCTTAGTGATACTATTTCACGTTTCTGTAGCTATTAAGTTATCCTAAAATGAAAGTTTCCACGATTTGTTAAAATTCATCTAATAACATCAGTATCGCCTGCTAACCATTTTGGAAACTGCTGTTCTTAATATTCGAATTTCCTGCTGCCCCGAAAAGTGCTGCCACCGGTGTAAAGGTACAAAAATATATTGGCTGGAAGGTTATTTCTGCTCGAATATTCGAAGTGTCGATGACTATATACTACGTTTTGAGATCACACAAGAAATAATAAGTTTTTGTGGTGACTTCATCTTGGATGGATCTGTAAAGAATCACAAATTACAAGTCTTGTTAAGTGAATTATCTCAGAAAGCATTTTTGAAACACTTCTCACTTTGAGGCCACCTTCCACCAACGGTAAGAAAACAGGAATCTCATTTCAGTGAGCGAATTTGCGAAACCGAATTTTATTCGATTTTCAGGCTTTTCAATCTCATGCTGAAACCATTGTTTGGTTATAAGTTGTTCTTACCAGCTGAAAGTATCATGTACAAATAGAGCCAAGGGTGTATATGTAACGGATGGACTATAAAAACCCTACTATCGATGAAAACGACGTTAATTAAAGTACCCCAACATAAGAATTGGAAACCTATACTTTTGGCTGATATAGGCTCTCACTAACAGACTTGGATGGAATTTCGCAAACTTTCCCTGAAGAAAAACAGATAAGATATTGAATAAATATTTTGATTATTTATTTTAATGCCGACAGGTATTTATTTAGAGCAACTATATTTGCGCAACAATTATTATAACTGTGAGGCAACAGTATACGTATACAATTGCTGGTAATTTTTCTTATCGTTAATACAGTTGAATAATCCTGATTTCATACAATTGAACATTTCTGATTCATTTCTCTCAATATATGTCAAGCGTGTGTGTCCAGAAATTTCTTGTTTTATTTCTTTCATTATTTCAAGAACTCATTTTCATAGTTGAAGTTATCAGTTGATAAACTATCTCTCTCTTATAAAAAAAAACTGTTTGGTGCCCAAAGGTATGGGTATCTCTATTATAAATCAACCCACGACTTCGAGCTTCTAAAAAAAAAACTGAGCAACCGTCCGCAAAGGTGTACATTCAATAAATAAGTGTTACAACGAATATTCCTAACTTAAATATCTATAGCATAGAAAATCCACATTTGATGAGAAATGACAGATTATGAAAACAATTTGAAATAAACTTATGGACGGAATTGTAAATGACGAAGTAATCGGCCATTACGAGTTGCCACAAACTTTGTAGGCAACATTTATCTAAATTTCTTGCAAAATGAACTTTCCCTTCTTTTAGAAAATGTATCTATACTAATGCATTACGAATAATCGTTTACATTTTGTGTTAAAGGAAAAGTTGACTTGGTTTCTCCTTTTTTACATTTCCTTGAATGCTCTTTAGCAATTGATTCGTTATCATTGATCATTTCGATTTGATAAGATAAAAACAAAACATATTTTGGACAAAGCAGTTGTAAGAGTTGATGTAAGCCCAGAATAACACCACCCTCTTATTTATGGAAATACCACAACTCCCAAAAATATTATAATCAGTTTTATCCCAATTTGGAGTCTGGACAAAATGATCATTTTGTCAAAGTAGTGTAACTAAAAATTGGTGTAATTCAAATCTGGCTTTCTACCCTTATTTCTCGTAAACTTGTATCAATTTCTGAAAAACTGTTCTGTACATCTGAAAGCACCCACTCTTCAGTAATATTCGATAGCATAGAAATTTTAATATATCTCAGTTTGTTGACAAGACACCCAAAAAAAGACATGATATGGAGATTCTCCAGTAATGAAAAAAAGTCTATTATCTCGAAAACGGTGAGATTTTCACGGAGGTGAAATAATGATTTTCTGAACGGTCATGACCTGGTCTATCCCCAGTTCCATGATTGTACAAGATTTACCGGACATAAGAAGAATATTAGTTATTTTGATTTCTTATTTTGTGAATATATTTTATCGAGGAGTCAGTTCGCCTACACGAACACAATTCAAAATAAAACATTGTCTTGCACAGTTCTCAATAAAGAGGAAAATCAGTCTTAACCATTACTCACTAAAAACACAAATACAAACATACAACCATTTAAAATATTTCCTGGTTTTTCAATCCCAACTGATGGTTTCATAGACAAACATTTCTACAAGTCATGTTGAAATAATTGAAATCGAACAGAATGGCCTGAATCGAAGACTACGTGGATAACAGCAACTGCGAAATAAATCATCAGTTTGATTGGTCCATCAGTCAAGAAAGATTAATCTTGAGCACCCGGCTAAACATCGGTCAAGTCGATTCACCCTCATCCCTTTTAATGGAGGCCTTGTGTAACCTCTGATACGACATGGGCCGAAGACCAAGACAACGACTGGATTACGTCGTGAAACACTAAAACATTGTTTTGAAATTATGATTTGGTTACGAACAAACAGATTTTATTTGATATTCATTTCCTTCGGATCTTCTTGATTATGAGGTTGCAGTTGAAAATGATTTTTTTTTATTGAAAATGGATTGTTTCTAGTCTAATCATTAAAAGATTAACCAAGTTTTGCATATTTTACTCTCGAAATATATGCATACAGTTGAAAGGACCTCGCACTATTTCAATAGGAAATTGGCTTTCGGTAAATTTGCTCGAATTTTGTATGTATTGTAGAACCCATGATGCTGATCAAATGTCTCCATTGCGCCAAAGCTCTAAATTAAATGGATCAGATTCTACAGGCTGCTGAAGTTGACATTTCCAAAATTTCAGATGGCCATTATGAAGACATTTTTACGAATTTATAAACCAAATCAACTATGCATCGATTATTC